>CM043017.1:115891074-116034093 GCA_023690525.1 Holotrichia oblita
TTTTTGTGAATGCTTTCTATTTAGGGTGTACCTACTTCCTGAATAAACTTTCTACACTAAATCTACGGTTCCTATTAGCATTTATCTTGCAGTATAAGTACTCTTTTGGGGGAATTATTCCACCAAAATTTTTATATATTTAATGAAAAACATCAATATATATATAATTGCAGTCAAACAGATCTGTATTACAAAAAAAATGATAAATAAGAAATGTTATACATCGCTGTTGATTTAAATAATATTATCACTGTTATTCTAAAGATAAATTTTGGCAATACTCCGTAATTAACGTTAATGAAAAATACACACTGAGCTGTACACTACCTGTCAATCTACACTATCTTTCTCTCTTGAAATACGAACTTAAATTTTAGTAGTGTGTTCGTGTACGAGATATCTTAATGAAATAAAAGGATCAATATTTTAAATTGGTTTATTTATTTTCGTTTTTAATTCTGCGGTATCCAAATTTTCTGGATAAGCTAATTATCTATATCCTACAGGGATCGTCATCGAACTGGTTCTGTTAAATAACAAGAAGTAAAACACTGCGTATATACAATACACATCAAACTTCCATCAACGGTACGCCACTTATTGTAATATAAAGATCTCAATGTAGGTATATTATCTGAAGAATTAATACCTTTAATCTATACGGTTCATTAATTTTAAAACCAGTTTTGTACTAGTTAGGAAATACGAAAATTGATTTCAAACAAAAAGCACTGGCAGTAAGCTGAGTTAATTAAAATTTATATTTTAGACACACAGTTATTGTATTGTAAATATAATTTGAAAATTCTAATATATTACTAATGGCAAACTGAAATTTTATTATTTTAACCAACGTACTGTATAATTATACGTATTTTTATAATTTGTTATGGTTTTACTTACTAGCAGTCTGTTAAAATGCTTTGTTTGTTGTTTAAATGTCATTCAAATTATATATTTCAATAATGTTATCCTCAAATTGTCGAGGTAAGAGTTAAAAGAAGCAAGTGGAAATATGTAATATTTTTTAATATAGGTACTGCCTTCTTTGAACAGTCTAATCAAAATTGTTCAGAGAGCACATATCCATAGACGCAGTATGTCAAAAATGATCCTACCGATTACACTGATCAACATGATCTGTGTTTCACGAGTACCAATAGTTCTTCTTCTTCTTCTTCTCAATTTAATTGGCCTCCGGATTGGTCCATTTCAGCCAGTCACTTTTGTAACATAAAGTCATAGAATTGTCTTTTGTTGACGCACACACGTTTAAATTCGGAAAGGATATCTGTAGGGACGTATGAATATGATAGAGTTAAGTTTAATATGATAAGCTATTTCTACTTCAGCTACAGTGGCATGCAAAATTAAACAAAGCAAGTTGTCTAACTACTGTGCAAGCAGGATTTTGAAGTTAACGGTTGGTCTTCTTTCAGAATTCCATAACATTCATAATCGTTTCTTTGTTTGTATTTTCTAAGACGGAGAACACGTTTAACGGTGATTGCAAGTTTTGGCTGATTTGAGTTTCCTGTAGAGATCATTCGATAAATTAGTTTGGTCTGGACATTCAAATAATAAATGTTGCAGATCACCAACTTTACCACAACTACAATTAAAAGAATCCTTGATCTTAATTTTGTTTAGGTGGAAAGGGGTGTGACAGTGATTAAATCGCAGTCTTGTAAATGTAACAATATGAGAAATAGGTAGGTTACATTTCTCAAACCAAGGTGTTATGTTAACCTTGCTACATATTTTGGCATACGCTTTCGCTTTGGATCTTGTAAATCTGTCCCATTCCTCTTGCCAAGCCGCAGTTATTTCCTTATGGCATGTCCTAAGAATATCTGGTACAGTCGCTTTATACAGTGAAGTGGTTTCATTAAGTTTAGTCGCATTTTTTGCAAGGCTATCTGCTGATTCATTGCCTTCAATGTTTCTGTGGCTAGGTATCCATATGAATTTTATAATAAATCCTCTTTCTGTAAGCATATGGTACTTTACCTTAATTGTTGCTACTATTTGGCCCAGAGAGGCGTTGATGCCTGTATTGTTGATTCCCAACAAAGCATTTTGGGAATCTGAAAAAATCAAAGATTTTCTGATGTTCCTCTCTTCTATTATTTTCAGAGCTTCCAAGACGGCAATCATCTCAGCACTGGTAATGTTAATTCTTGGGTCCAATTTGAGTTCATGTCGAAGATTCAATTCTTTTACTAACACGCCGATTCCTACCGATTCAGGATTGGAACTTTTGGAGGCATCTGTATGTATTGATGAGAAACCTGGCCACTTGGCTTGTACTATAGAATTGAAAGCGGGATTGATTATATTACAGGGAAGATTGACAATATTGTAGACATGTGCAAATTTTAAATGTGTAGGGAGAGGTTTTATTTGGTGGAAGAAATCAGTTTTGTGACACGTTAACCCATCGTTATTGTTTAGTGCCCCTTTGTATAAATTTTACGCATTTGACAGTTGAATTAACATGGGCGGCTTCTTTTTCCTCCAGATATTGAATCTAGGTCGAGTTGCTAGTAACGCAGTTTCCATTAGGAAATTCCCT
The DNA here is from genome assembly GCA_023690525.1 of Holotrichia oblita. Lineage (NCBI taxonomy): Eukaryota > Metazoa > Arthropoda > Insecta > Coleoptera > Scarabaeidae > Holotrichia > Holotrichia oblita. The sequence goes on from CM043017.1 coordinate 115,893,650, forward strand.
GCTGCATTGTTACGTTCCATTCCCGTGAGTAAAAATTTATTTGCCAGCTTCCTAAATCGTAGGTGTATTGGAAGTTCCGCTGCCTCATTCAAAAGAGCTAGAGTTGGTGTAGATTTCATCGCCCCTAAACATATGCGTAGGCCAGTATACTGAATTCTCTGTAACCTCACGGCTTTTTTTTGAGATAGTGGGTAAATGAACATACCTGAATAATCCCGGTGAGCGCTTTTATCACGGCTTGATTATCAGTGTATCAGTATCTATCTATCTTATCTTATTTAGCACTGAAGATAATCTAACAGAATGGTGCCTGTTTAATGATTCCTCTAAAGTTAGTTTAAAATCAGTGGTTCTGCATAACGCCAATAAATTCTCATTAGTACCTGTGGCTAACTCTGCGAGTATAAAACAAAGATATATAAAGACTTAAATTTATATTGGAACAGTTTCAATACGCGGCGTATCAATGGAATGTTTGTGGTGGTCTGTAGGTTATTACACTTACTTTTGGTCTATAGATTGTCTATATAAAGTTCTGTTGTTTTTTATATGAATGCGGTAGTAGCAACAGAAAAGACATTATATTAGAAAAGTTAATGATTCATATTTAGGGAATCATTCATTACTGGGCAGATAAATATGAAACATGACACATTATGTAATCCTGAAAATGTGTATCTCTCTCCATTACGTATCAGAGAGAATCCATTGGAGAAAGCAGCTTGGCAAGTAGTGAGCACGAAGGACTCTTTCATCCGAGGATTTCGGCGATGGAAAAGAGATATCAAAGCGAATGGAATCTTAAGATGTTGGTCGATGATTGTTGAATCATTAAGAGGGCTGCTCTACGTGCGAAATATAACAGAAAATTGAAAAGAATCTTTCAAAATTGCAGAGTCAAGAATATAGAAAGTATATTAAAATACTTCATGTTATAAATGCATGTGTCTCTAAAACTTTGCATAATGTAGCCAATATCATATTTAAATTTAGGAAAAGAATACTAAGAATCAGAATTATATGTCTTTTTTCTGTTCCTCGGTGCTAGTGAGTAAAATCTATCACATTCAAATACTAAATCTAATCCAAATGACTTATCATATTAAGCCTTGTTTACGTCATAGATTCAAAGATTTCTAAATTGTTCGCTTTGTATTAGTCATTAGTGAACCTCTATATGTTTGCGAAATGTAACATGTAACATAATATCAATGTTTGTGAGTACTGCTGGCTGTGAATCAAAATTAAAGTTAAGTATTTAAAAATTGTACCTTTCCTTATTACTAGCATACCTTTCGTAGCTTTTATGAAATAATAGTCATTCATATTATGTAACTGTCACCTTAACAGCCTATAAAACGTGTTCTCAGAAACTATAACAATAGAACAGAATAACATAAGAATTCGATATTATAATTGTTATCGCATTGCATAGACAATTTTACTAACTTACATACTTTATGCGTCCGTTTGCATTATTATCTATTTGATTGCAGTTATATGATTATTATACTGTAATTATATACTCTGGTTTTCATACAATCTATTTGAAATAAATAATAATTTACTACTGGAAGTTTCAAGTACAAGGTGAGAAAATAAGGCTTCATTTGAAAGTAACTGTTCGTATGACTTTTAAATTGTGCTTGAAAGTGACACCAGATACAGAGCATGTCCTAAATTCCATCGTCGGAATCTTTGCAGGCAGCCACGCTACAGCTTGCTATAATTTTTATTGTCATGGAAGTAATTGTGCATGCAGAACAGATAATGTAGTATAGATGCAATGTATCTAATATTTTATAGTAAAAACATTCAAGATCTAATACAGCTGCGATTAAGTAATTTAAAATCATTTTAATAATTCTATATGACATGTTATTATTTTAATTATTAATATATAAATACTTAAAGCAAATAATTAATCAATGCAGGATGTGCGAACAAATGGAACCGACATAATAGGCGTAAAATGTGCCGGTAATGAAATTGTGTAACAAATTCTGAATATCCCTTTATGAACATATTAGTGTTCACCCCATAAAATGAAGTAACCAGAAATAGGCGCAATTACTAGAAATGCCTCGAAAAAAGATTAGCGACAATCGTGTGACTAAAAAACCATTTTGGGAAATGTTAAATTCTGAGACTGTGGCCAATGAGGCTATTGTATTTGCTAGAATTAATTTTCGTTTTTTCTCCTTCTTTCATGGGCTTTGATTGTCTTTTATATAACATTTTTTACATCTTTTTCAATTTTTATATTTGTATTAATGTTAGAGTTAAAGACAGCTGCTTGCCGCTTTGCTTTTTATATTTATAGTGTTTTCACAACTTACACATACAGGTAATTGCAAATTTCAATTGAAATTACATACAGCCGGAACAAACAATTTTATCTTTATCTAAGTAACAGATTTATTGTGACACTTCTACCGCAGAAAAGGCAAGTGCAATGACTTTGACATTCAGTTTCATGAGGGAATATTATATACTAGATCAGCCGATTTTTGTTTATTTGTTCTGGTTTGTTCAAGCAAATTTTGTATAAACATGACATTGCACCTCTTCATTTGCATGATGTTGTTACTCAAAAAATAAAGGAATTACGTATTGCTTGACAATCTTCGCTATACTATAGATTTCTCACCTGTTTTCCTCGTTTATTTTTTAAGATGGAAAGAAGGACGATATTGGATTCTTTAGAAATAAATAAATGACAACAGTTGTGAATAAGTGTTTTGAAAGTGTTGGCAATTGAAAAATTGCTATCCCTCCAGGTAGCAAGAAAATGTTTTTAAAAAGTTAAATAAAGGTTACTCTCAACGTTTATAAACGTTAAGAAAGCGTTGTCTAAACGTTACACACTGAACGTTAGTGTAACGTTAAAAAGGCATCGTCATTTTTGAATACTTTAACGGTGAAAATATAATATATACGTCTAATACGTATAAAACTTTTTAATAGATAGTGAATAGTGATTCTTAGTTTACTTTGAAGAAATTGTTTATTTATTTATTTATTGTACATAACATAATAACCAAATAGTACATATAAATTACATAGCAAGATACACATAATTAACTTATGAATTTTGGGGTCTGCCTACCTCCCGTACGACCAAGAGGGTCCACCTCCCACCCCGGAAGTGAGAGCACTGGCGGCCTATGCGGGAGAGAGCAAACAGGAATTCCTGCTCGGATGTGATGCCAACGCCCACCACACCCTGTGGGGTAGCACAGGCATCAACAAACGAGGTGAGTCACTTCTAAATCACTTCATTGCAAACGGAATAAGTATACTTAACCGCGGAAATAAGCCGACTTTTGAAACGGCTAGCCGTGCGGAGGTTATCGATATCACCGTATGTACACTGCGCTGTGCGAAGTGGGTGGCGCAGTGGTATGTGTCGGATGAGCCGTCTCTCTCTGATCACAGGTATGTAAGATTCGATATTGAAATACCACAGGTAAGTCATATATCGTACAAAAATCCTAGGAACTGCAACTGGGACGCTTACCGGAAGCGCCTGACAGAGGAACTAGAGCAATGCCCCAAAAGATAAGCACCGCTGCCGATATCGAGCTTTTAGCCGACGGCGTGCGGGCTGCTATAAAAACTTCTTACGATGAAAGCTGCCCCACCAAAGTCAAAACAACAAACAGGGATACACCATGGTGGACCAGGGAGCTGTCTGACTTAAGGGCGGCCACCAGAAGACTTTACAATAAGGCGAAAAGATCTGGATCGTGGAACGAATATAAAGTGTCCCTGACCAGATACAATTGCGCTCTGAGAAAAGCGAAACGGGAATCGTGGAAAAAATTCTGCCAGGAGCTAGAGGGAGTCCCCGAATGCTCCAGAATTCGTAAAGTCCTCGCCAAAGAAGGACCCTGCAGAATAGGGACACTGAACAAGCCAAACGGCGATAAGGCTGAAACAGAAGAGCAGGTTCTCAAACACCTCTTAGAGGTGCACTTTCCCGGCTCTAAGACCATTCACACCCAGACTGGGGGGGAATGTGTGGAACTGAGCTATGCTCAGATACCTAACTTAAGAGCGCGGAAAGAAGACTGGAACCTCGCACGGAAAATAATTCAAGTCCCAAAAATTCGATGGGCCATCGAATCCTTCAAACCCTTTAAATCGGCGGGCACGGACGGCATTTTCCCGGCACTGTTACAACAGGGCCTGGAGCCGCTGTCACCAATTCTATGTACCCTACTAAGGGCTACCTTAGCTACGGGTTACATACCAAATAGCTGGAGAGAGGCTCGGGTGGTCTTCATTCCTAAACAGGGCAAGGCGTCCTACAGGGAAGCGAAGTCGTACCGGCCCATCAGCCTTACCTCTTTTCTTCTCAAAACTTTAGAGAAGATAATTGACAGACATTTGAGGGACTCCGTATTGGCAAAGCTGCCTCTAAACGAGAACCAATATGCCTATCAACCTGGAAAATCTTGCGAGCAAGCTATTCATGAGCTTGCCCGACGAGCGGAAATTGCCTTAAGCAACAAAGAAGTCGCGCTGGCTACCTTCCTTGATATAGAGGGCGCCTTTGACAGGGCGTCCTTTCTGTCGATGGGCAGGGAACTTCAAAGACGTGGAGTCGAGCCAACGGTGACAAGGTGGATCGACGCCATGATAAGAAACAGGATGGTTCAGGTGTCACAGAATCTCTGTACCATAAAGGCGACCGTGGCAGCTGGCTGCCCACAGGGCGGAGTGCTGTCACCCTTGCTGTGGTGCCTGGTGGTGGATAGCCTTCTCTGCGATCTTCGCACGGCGGGCTTTCACGCACAGGGCTATGCCGATGACATCACCATCATGATCTGCGGCAAGTTCGAGGGCGTGATATCCGAGAGGATGCAAGTCGCACTCGGACTCGTGGAAAGGTGGTGCAAAAGAGAAGGGTTAACTGTTAACCCTAGAAAAACGACCATGGTCGCGTTCACTCGAAGAAGGAAGCTTTCCAGACTTCAGTGTCCGACCATCTTCGGCTCAAAGATACCCGTATCCTCTGAGGTCAAATACCTGGGGGTGACTTTGGACGCCAAATTGACGTACAAACCACACCTGGAACAGGTAACAAACAAAGCCACGAGGGCCTTTTGGGCTTGCAGAGGAATGTTTGGCAAAACGTGGGGGCTGAAACCTATGATGGTACACTGGCTGTACACGAAAGTTATAGTACCCTCTATAACTTACGCAGCGTTGGTCTGGTGGCACAAAGCTAGTTTGGGCTATGCAGCCAACGCACTCAGTAAAGTCCAGAGGATTGCCTGTTTAGGCATCACTGGAGCCATGTCTTCGACGCCGACTGCGGCGATGGAGGTGATCCTTGGGCTTCCTCCGCTGCAGCTTGTTTTGTGGTCAGAGGCAGTTTTAGGGGCCTACAGAGCAAAATGTAGTGGATGCAGTGGTTTCTCCGGTAGAACGGGGGATCATACCGGCATCTTTACCTACATAGAGCAGACAGTACCACTGTCCATGAGGGCGGACAAGATCCCGCCCACTTTCAGTTTCAGTGGGGGATACAACGTAAACATCTCCAATAGAGAGATTGCCGAAACTCTCGCCCACAAACCGAGACGGGAAGTATCTCGCTGGTTTGTGGACGCCTCTAAAACGCCTAACGGCACGGGAATTGGAATTTGGAAAGAAGGTGAAACCGAGGGTGAAGCCCTCAGTCTAGGGAGCTCCGCGTCCATCTTCCAAGCCGAAGTAATCGCAATCCAGACCTGCGCGGAAGGCATTTTAAACTGCCCGCAGGTTAATGGAGCAGTGGAAATTCTCTCTGACAGTCAGGCTGCCCTTAGGGCACTACAGGCTGTCAGGTTCGATTCCGAGGCAGTGCTACACTGCCATAAGACTCTCGTAAAACTGGCGGAACGCCTCAATACAACACTGAGATGGGTGCCAGGTCACTCTGGAATCAGAGGTAACGAAATGGCTGACAAACTAGCTAGACGCGCCAGTGAGGGACCACTCGTGGGTCCAGAACCTACATGTGGGAACTCCTATGGTAGCATCAAAGCCTTTGTCAGATCTGAACTCGCTGTTAGGCATTGCTCCTATTGGAATGCACTTGCCGGCATGAGACACTGTAAAATTTTCGGGATTCGCCCGTATGATGAAAAACTGCGCAAGGCAGTTTCCATGAGCAGGGTCAGGTTGAGGTTACTCACAGGAATCCTAACCGGTCACTGCGCGCTGAACAAACACCTGCATCGCATGGGCATAGTAAACTCTCCCCTATGCAGAAACTGTGGGAATGCGGAGGAAACTCCAATCCATCTTCTTGCCGACTGCTCGACAGTGGACAGGGAGAGGCGGAGTTACTTCGGGGTCGGGCGTCTGGACGATCCTGGACTAAGAAAATTAACTCTCGACCAGGCTGCGGACTTTTTCGTCCGAGTGCAACCTGGCTAAGAGGAGTAAAACAGCACGGGGGCACAATAGGTCTTTCTTATGGCCGAGTTTGCCTTTACGGCTCGTCCGCCCGTGCAGTCCCAAAAAAAAAAAAAAAACTTATGAATTACATCTTGAATTATACAAAAAAAGTGAATTATACAATAAAACGAAAAAGTCCATTTACATTAGGTAATCAATTAAATAATAAAAAGTTATTCTAGGATGCTCCTTCCACGCACTACACGAAATAAGGGAATTGGTTTTTGAATGAACGCTACAAACTCGCCACGAGGATCATGACAGAGATCAATATGCTTAATAAAACCACATAAGTTCATGGAGCGGGGCACAATGGAGTTAATATGAGGATAAAATGCAAAGCAGCTATCGAAAATAACTTCCAAATCCTTAACTTCGATGAGTCGGCGTAGTGGCGTATCGTCTAGCATGTATGTATGTAATTGAAATTTAGTGGAGTAGAGCTCTTAAAGAAAGTAATGGCTTGACACTTAGATATATTAAGGGACAATCTGATAGTACACCACCATTCAGCAAGCTTATTCAGATTATGTTGTGAACGGTAGCACTCCGACAAACTATAAAATTCATTTATAGCCATCCTTACCTTCTTTTGCTTGATGGGCAAAGAAGTTACTTCATATTCTTTACTGTTATCCATTTAATTCGGACGTGTTAGAAATTTTTGTAAGTACATCCTAATGAGAAACTAACGTATGCCAATTAAGTAATATCAAAAGTTAATGAATTGTATTCTCTTATAAAACTAATTTCGTCTTTTCCATTAATGAATGATTGAATCAGTTTTTTGCTACCTTCTAACATCTGGCGCTTTTTCGAATAACTGCTTATTTTAAAACAGCAACTGGAAACGTATTATTTCATGTTTATAGTATTCCCTTCCTTCAAATTAATAAACACATGCACAACATATACTGGCCCGGATTTCGTAGGGACAATATGGGTAACTTTTAAAAGTTACCCATGTTGTCCCTACAAAATCCGGGCAGCCTGTATAATGTTTTATTAGAAATATGATTAAATATGAAAGAAGGCGTACCTGAAATAATTTCTTTCCTAAAATATTTCTATATTCCAGAACTGATACTAGTAGAAGGATGTGTAGAGAATTATACGTTAGATTTATTGAATATATTTGTGTTGGTACATGCACACTGGACATTGATAAACCACCCTGAATAAAGTACAGTTATGTATACATTCTAAATCTTCTCTTAGTATCCACTTTACACGAAAAGTTTTATATAACCTTCTGAAAACAATAAAATCAAGAATGCAAGTGTTAAATGTACTCGTCAAGGCTTAATGGAGTTAATCGTGTGAAAAGACAGGAGCATAATTTTCCTATATTAAGTTTGACATTGCAAAACTAGAAAGAAAATTCTGCAGTTTTCAATTTTTCAGTATCAACTCTACAAAACGTTCATATGTAACGTTTACAGTACATTTAAGTATACCGTTTGCAGAATGTTAAACTGTAACATTTATGAAACTTTAAATTATAACGTTTTATTTTTGTGAGATTAAGACGTTTCTAAAACGTTACACCAATGTTTTTAGTGACGCTTCAGAGAACCTTACCCAGACATATATGTACATAGGCTGAAAATATGTATTCTTAGAAATTTTTGCCACTTTGAATATTTCAGACGACAGATTTTCATTACATTTAAGTCGTTGATTTTTGAACGCTTGTTGTGTATTATCATTGCTGCCTGTCAAACAGATCATACACGTACTAAATCATCAATTAATCATCAATGTTTTCTTTGGAAATATGTATGTACTCATATTTGGAACATATGTAGTTTTCGAAAAAAATTGATACAGGTTATATACGCACCACTGATGCCTGCTTTTACTTACCTGCCTACCTAGACACTGACTCGTAACAAATTTTCTGAAAACAAAGTAAATTACAATTTAAATAACACTGCTTTTTGAAGTAACTGGCTTCGCTCTTTTAATTTGTGAATTTCTTTAGTCTAATTCTTTTAACCCCATATATTGTAATAATAATTGTAAGTGTTATATCTAAGTCCACATTAATTATGTTATTAAAATTGTTTTCAGTCTTTGACGACCGCCGTTGTGGTTGGACATCTTACGTCCTTGTCATTCTTGGGCGTATTCTTAAATAAGAAAGATAACCAAACAATAAAAATATATCTACCGTCACCTGGCACATGAAGGAAGAGTCGTAAAAATACACTAGTGCACGGAGTTAAGATATTAGCTCTCAAGAATACAATACAATAAAACGACTAATTACACATTAGTATACATTATGGCAAGCAAACAACAGGAAGAACAAATTCTCCTAGCATTCTCCATACGTGTGGAATGCACGGACAAAATTGAAGAGAAATTGCATAAACATAATGTTAAAGTAATCTTCAGCGTTCCTACATTCAATCATATACTGGGTGTCCCACGTTTTTGAGGTGTTCCAGAAATGGAGAAAACGAAGTATTATCTTATTCTTTTCGTGTTAGAGAAATACATCTGAAAACAGGTGTTTTTAAGAGAAATATCACATATTTGCTGTCTAATATTATTTATTATTTTAATTACGATATTACATTTATAATACATCGTTTATGTCGCAAAATTAAATTTAAGCTACTTAATTACTTAATTTTGAATTATATATTATAACTGTGTACGTAAATAGAAATAATTATCAAGATCAAAGTTCTCAATTATTTTACCTTTGTAACACAAAAAAATGCTTATAGAAGTAGAAGTGTTACCAAATGTCATCTTTCATTGAAAATACAATGATCGGTTACTTAACAAACTAAAACATGAAATTAAAGTAGGTATGTTTTAATTTATGTTTCGAAACGTGTTCTACAAAATCGAGAAAGCATTATGAGTAAATATATCGGAGTCAATGCATAATAATATCAGTGTATAATATACATAAAGGTGTCCAAGGTTTGTTATGCTTACGTCGATACACATTGCGTACGACACTGTAACACCATGTTGCCGCAGATTAATAACAAATAACAATAAAATTAGCAGGTTGCTTCCCATTACCGATTGTTTCTCAAAGTTATGTCAGCATTATAATTGTCGTTATATAATAAGTCGTTGTGTAATAATTATTCTATGAAATAAAATAATACATAGGCAACGGAGTGTGGCAGTTTTCCATTGTTCCACATGTATCGTGGTATAAAATTATGATAAAATAAATTTGCTATGGATATTAATGCAATATCTGTACACTTGAATTTTTTGTAATTTCTGCTTAATCGACCTTTTAACTAAGACTTAATATAAGTCAACTTATTGTAATTTTGTGTTAAATGAACTTATACAAAAGTTTACGTAGTTGTACTTACATGTGTATGTACCTACATACATATCAAGTACATATGCACTACCGTTCACAATTTACTTAATTAAAACACTTATCACAAAATACCAACTACATAGATATTTTAAAAGGTTTGCCATTTTTAGAAAAATATAACATAATGAAGAATCAAACAGAAGTATATTAACAAATATATTTGTCATAATAAACAATATTTTGCGGCACACAATTCTTTGTTTGCTTTCTAACAGACTTAACTATTCTGCTTATTCTTGCTATTAATTTACTCTTTTTGTGCAACTACTTCTAAAAGATCTGAATTATGTGGATGTCCGAACTTTGAAAAACAATACTCAGCTCTATTTATAGGTGATAAGAAAAATACATTGATGCATGTAATGCATTTAATTACGACCGTACATTTGGGTTATAAGTTAACCAAAAGTGCAATTTTTTCTATTTCAATACAGAGCGGCAAATAATAAAAAATTTCCTAACTCATGCGTTTCAGAAAAAAAGGATATAAAGCGTGGATGAGACAGTATTTTAAGAGCAATAAAGACGAGATACTGCCAAATTTGGAAGCTGCAATCAGAGCTCGATCCACACCATTTAATAAAATAAACGTCATGATATTTTATAAGAATTATAAAACGGTGTTAACTCGTACAAATTTTCAACCACATAGAATCTGGAATTGCGATGAAACGTATTTAATCACAGTCCCGGTTCCAGCAAAAATTCTAACTTTTAGAGCAATAAAGCACTTAGGTCAGATGACAATTGGTGGAAGGAGCCAAAATGTTACTATGATAGGTGTAATTAATATCATTGGGAATCATATTCTCTCAGTGTTAATATTTCCTAAGCGACATTTTAAAGAACACCTGATAAAATATATTCTAAATAATATAATGGGGTGTGCAGAATCATCGGGATGATCCAACAAACAACTTTCTACGGTTAAGCCTAGGTCTTTCAAGACCGTCGTTTATTATGTCGAAGTCTTCAACGCAACTTTCTACGGTATTTCGAACATTTCAGGTAGCATATGAAACCGTTTCCTCGATAGGTTGTCATACTGACATTGGACAATCGTGACTGTCGATAACGTTTCATCCACTTACTACCCAAAATGCAGACGCTTAACAGGATTGTATTTGGTGTATTTAAAACACTCTATAATACTGTCACTAGTGAATAGATACACCTTGGGTAACCAAACACAATCTATGACATTGCTGAGCTTGTAAGAATAGCATTTTTAGGAGCATTTACCACGTTCAATATACAAGTTTGTTCTGATTCAAGGTACATGATGGTGGTTGTCCCTTGGGTCGTTTTTTGTAACTGCAATAAGTTGTTTCTCAAATTTGTTGATAAATATACATGTTTGTTACAAATATACTTATTATTTGTAGTATTATGAGAAAACTATTGAATAACGTGTAAAAGAACGGTAAATTATTGTTGTATAGTTGTTAGTAATTGAAGCAGTAGTTTGACGATTCGATATAAAATTGGACAAAATAACATTTTCAAAAGTTTTCTTCAGCAAAAAACTTTAATTTAATTAATATCAGGAACTTAATGACTATATTCAGTACGGATACTACTAGGTTAAGTTTAGTTTTAAAGTAATATTTTTGAGACTGGATTTGAAAAAGATGGAGTTATACTCCTTTAATTGATGAACGCCTATGATATTGTTAATGACAAAATACTTCGCATAAAACAATATAAATCTACAAAAATAATATGACCTTAGGAGGGGGAGGGAGGAGGGTCACCATTGCATATAATTCAGAAAAAGCAAATTTAGGGCAGAAGTAATTTTCTTATCATATAATTTTTGAAATGGCAACTGGCAGCGACTCTTTTGTTAAGTTATTTTAAATTCAAAATATTGTATATATCAATGGATTACTGATGAAAAATATGCACCAATTGAAATGAAAAGAGGCAAATTTTGCAGCCGAAACCATGTCAGACAAAATTTGACGTATGTAATCGGAGACTCTATATTTTAATAATCAATAAAAATTCAATTATAAAATCAATTCAAAGGTCACTTTATTTAAAATAGTTTCTCTCAACTTAATTTATTATTAAATCAATGTACAAAGTAAGTTTTGAAGGGCAGTAAATAAATCAAACTATGCAGTAAAAATAAATTCAAATTTTTGATGTCATAACTTCTGTATCTTGTACATACGCGTACATGTACAGGGTGCCCGGATTTCATAGGAACAACATGGGTAGCTTTTGTATTTGAAGACATAGAGAGACGGTTAAATTAGCAAAAAGGTGCAGGTTCAAAATCTCAATAAGAATCAATTTTCAAATTTTATTTTTCATGTTTCATTTGTTTAACATTAAAGAAAAACTGAAATCTCCTAATTGTTTTTATTTACCGGAACTTTTTGTTACTAATATATTAAGATGCGGTTTGAAGTAATTCACATTGTTATCTAAATACTTTTATTGGCATAAAACAAATTTTTTTGCGTAAATTTTTAGTAATCTCACCTAAACTCTAAATTTTTAATCGGACCCGTGCTATTTTTGTGGCTCTTTTAAGAGAAGTTTTTTTCTGAATGCGAATATGTCTCGCCTGATATGTAAACTTCGGTGAAAATATAAATTACAAAAAGAAAGTTATAATTGATTTAATGAATTAAAGAATATATCATTATAATAAAGATTAGCTGCTCTACACATCGTCACCAGAGGAGATCCTTAAAAAATATTGGTTCTTGAAGAAGGGAGCAAGAAGGTCGGAGTAAAGCGAGAGGAGATTCTAGGGATAAAGAAGTTAAGACGTGAAAGAAGATAAGGTCAATCAATCTCCATTGGATAATTTCCATGCAAAGCGTTCCCAACGATAACACAAGGCCTGAATGTCATGAGTTTCCAACAAGAAATCATAATCCATGCCACGTTGAGGATAAATACCAGAATTTTTAAAAGATAAATATTTTAATAATCGTCGTTGCACTTTTTCCACAAGTTGTAGATATAAATAATGAGGAGACCATACTTGAGAAGCATACTCCAATTTTGTAACATAAGCTATATGTTACTGAAGAACTTGCAACAACGCATAACAACAGTGTTCTACATAGAGGCAGACGCACACATCAAGTCTATATGGTTCGAGAAGCTAAGTCGAGAGTCACACTCCAAGGTCTTTAATATCAGTGACTCTAGTCAATATATTGCTGTCCAGAAAGTATACTGATGAAATGTAGTTTACTTTGCGTGTATAAGATATTATATAGCAGCATTTATTAATATTTAGTTTTAAATCGAATTGGTGACACCAAGCAGTTAAAAAATTCAAGTTAGTTTGAAGGTGGACGACATCACTCCAGGTTTTTATAGTCATCGGCATATGTAAGCACAGGGCATGTTAACTGCGTCAGCAAGTCGTTGATGTATAGTATGAATAGGAGAGAACCAAGGTTTGACCCCTGCGGCACACCTGATGAAGGGCAGAATTCCACTGACTTGTATCCATTATAAAAAACGTAATTAGGAGATTCGGAGTTAATCCCAATGCATGTAGTTTATTAATTAAAAATCCATGATTAATGGTGTCTGGGAATTGGTTGTAGTCGAAATTCTCTACACAGAAAGGTGTACTAGGAAGATAAATAAAAGAAAACATATCGGCAAATCCATTGACTATATCTTGCGGAGAGTCCATTGTACAATCATTCAACGTCAAGGTATTAAGTATGCGGGAAGATCCATGTTTAATACGCATGTATCTAAATATCTCTTTGGATTATTCATGATTGAGGTTTCAACATTGTCCATGTAGCACCTATATGAATCACCAATCAGTGATTTGCAAAGTCCTCTCAATCTTCTAAATTCATTATTATAAAATTGGTCCTTAGTGGCTTTCCATTTTCGTCTATAGTAAAATTTTAATTTCAAGTGATGGATAATATCTTTGGTGAACCATGGTGGATATTTAGATTTATAACCAACTGAAAATTTTGGAACTGATTCATCCAAAATGTTGTATAATATAGTATAGAAGTCATCAAGAGCAGTGTTCACGTCCTTACAGTTTTCAATGAAAGTCCAGTCGATATTTGAAATATCAGAGTATAGTTTTTGATAGTCAACTTTATGAAAATTGTATCTAAGATTGCTATTTGAAGGAAACTTTTGCGTATTGTTTGCAGTAGTGGAGACACATACACCTATAGATATCGGTGGATGATATGGATCTACAGGTACCAATGGAAATTCATCTGGTTTAACGGATACTGAGTGTATGGTATTGGACAGAACCAAGTCTAGAAGACGACTATCACAGTTAACTACATGATTATATTTTGCATAAACGGTTAAAGGTAGTAGACTTGGCACAGGCATTAAAATTACGGGAGAACTGTGGTATATTGAAATCACCAAGCAAAATGCATGATTTATCAATAAGAAAGACCTCCAGGGCTTCAAAAATTAATAACCTAATCTCACCTCAAAATTCTTCATTTGAACTATCTAAGTTATGTAACTAAGTAACCAAAAAGTTACGGCAAATAAAAGAAAATAGTGTTTCTTCAATGTTAAGGAAATGAAGCATGACAAAAAAATTTAAAATTGATTCTTACTGAGCTTTTGAATTTGCATCTTTTTGCTAAATGTCTTAAAATACAAAAGTTACGCAAGTTGTCCTTAGGAAATCCGGACACACTGGATAATATTTCTATTTCTAAAGTATTTCTATTTTATATAGGTACCACTACCTAAGTAGTGGCCCTTTTGTGTTTTATTTTATTCATCATTAATTTATTCAACAGTTTTATGTCTGAAAAAGTGAGAAATAAAAATGCCTGCGAAATATTAACAAAGGAATGGATTACAAACATTCTAAATAAATATTCATAAAATAATATGTATGAACTAGTGACTTAGTTTTTTTTTGCGGAAACGCTACAGCGGTTTCCAAAGTTGTATGGTTTGTCAACAGTGGCGCTATAGCTCTTACTATGTAATTTTTATAAATGTGTTTTAGAGGTTTTGTTAGAGCATTATCTTGCCGTAACTAATATTACGCTGTTAATTATATTAATGATAACTTGAGCGAATACCTATCGTCCAGGACACTTCTACAATCTACCTTTAGTAGAAGATTCAAACTAGGTGTTTATAAAAATACTAAAGAGAAATTGTATATTTTTGTATATTTAGATCTTCATGAGTGAAACATGAGTTTCTTAATGCATCAAAATGTTAAACAATTGTAATTTTTAAGAGTTCATAATTATAGTTGAGGCATACAACAGATTGCTTTAAAAATGTTACAAACAATTAATAGCAGGTCGTAAACGTTAATGTAATAAAATACTTTTTCAATTTTAAAAATATTTGATTATTAGTTTTTACATTTACATTTTAACACACATAAAAATCTGTAGATTATATTATTCCTCGTGTAAGTTATCTAAAAGAAGTAATATTTCCCTTTTTGTTAAAAAGCTAATAAATTAAACTCTTGGATTTCTGTTAACTGAATGTCTTTATTTCGAACAAAAATATGCAAAAATAAAAACTAATAAACTAAAATATACAATGATACACAAAATGACTTAACAAATGTATTTGTAATAAAGTCGTACAAACATAAGCAATTGTCAATATACATAAATAAATACAACTAGAGAATATATATATAATAAATATTTTATTAATCAGCTTTATATTATAAATAGACAAATATATCCAATAAAATTTAATTTATTAAATAATTTGCTTAATTTTAATTTTTTTTAACGTAGTCAAGATCTCACCATTTTGATTTACTCCATCTACTACAAAAGCGCAAACCTGTTATAGAGAAATAAATCATTACGTTAACACGGAGTTATTATTACTTCAGGAAACCAGAAAGCATAAAACATAATTTATTTGAACCTTCTATTTACCATATGGTAGTCATTGAATTGCACGGAGTCTATGAACATATACATATGTGTTAGTCTTTTATATTTTAATTCATTCTGTTACATAAAAATATACCTAATTTCCATATCCGCTGAATTTAGGAATTAGGTACTGTATTCGCTTTAAACAATACTGGTCGCAATAGTTTATTTTTAATTATAGCAAGAAAACGATTAGTCATGCTGTAATTGTCCTTGAATTAAAATTTGTTTACTGTCGGGGATTTACGGTATTTAGTACATTTACTATAGGTGAAATTGTATTGTATAGGAATACTACAATTACAAGGTAATGTTTACATTTTATATGTATAGATTAACATGCATTTCACTAGATAAGTTTTGAACGGTTAATATGCTTAGCATATTTAAGAGGAAATCCTATTTATTTGACATATTAACTTTTTTTTTTTTTGGTATGTAGCTTTCATGGCTTACTATCTTAATTATTTTAAATTTCAAGAAAAATGGGTGCTACGTTGTAGGAGATATACTTAAACGATTACAAATCTTGTGCTTAATAACGTAGTTGAATATATTACTGAACTGTCAGAAATCTTAAGAACGATATATACCATATATTATTTTTTTGACAATTCGTGACAGCACAAAGTTTGCGAAAAACGTTAAAAATATATGGAAGATATATGTAGATTGGTCCTGGTAATGCACCTGATGAATAACGAAGATGGTCATTTGCGATATTTTGTATTTTGATGACAGAAGTTTTAATTACGTGGATATTGCATTGAATTAATGAATAGAGAAACACGCCACTGGGTGACTAGCATTTCTATTACAAATATTATTGGGCATTTAAACTTCAGCTGTTACTAATCGCGGTTATTATGATGGCCTTTGCGATTAAATACTCAAAATTGTCGCGATCTGAATTTAATAACAAAAATTTCTCAAAACTAGTAATTACCTACGGTAAATGTGCTAAGATAATCAACGGAACCTGCCGAATATAATCAGAGAAATACGTGGAAATGGCTCAACATCTACCAGAAATATCTTAAACAATCTTTTTAAAATTCGCATCTCCTTCTGTTAGGGTACCCACAGACCAGTCAGTTTTATCTGCACTGGTAAAACCGTACAGATAAAACCGAACAACGACTTCGTCCGCACACGAAGCGATTATTACGTTCAGTTTTTCTGGTATTATCCTGTGATAGATACCACAACCATGTTGGTAGTGGCGACGGCAGTAAGACAACGGTAGCAATAAGACATGTACAGCATGCACATGTCTTATTTCATTTATTAAAGACATTTTTGTATGTCTTGTAACGAAAGCAGAGAGTATATTTTCTTGTTGATTGATTCTTTTTACTACTACTTTTAATGTAATAACCATGTCTTCGAAGACTTTTTTTTTTCTTAATTAGAGTATTCTGGGAACTTAATTTTTCAAAGACATGGGTGACTTCCATAGAGTGCTATAAACTCGATAATAAATTGTTTATTAAAATTTAAAATTCCTTATATCAATCATCATCTATTATTTTTTATTACAAAAGACGTTTAGCAAAAGTCACGACAGCAATGACTAAAAGTGCCTTAACCGCGGTGATCTACACACGTACAGACTTGAACGAGCACGTTTAAAACGGACGAAGAAAATCAAGTCGCGGCAGATAATTTTGAACGCCAGTAAGAAGGATGGTTTTTGGCCACACTCAATGGTTCGAATCATTTTACCTGTACAGTTTTGCCCGTACAGAGAAAACTGCCAGAAAAGAGCGACGGTCGGAGCGATAGTCGGTATTTATCTTTTAATTCCTGATTTATTTCCACTTAGAGGTCAATAAAACAATAAATAATTAAATACCAATTTATTCCATAACATATAATAATATGTTTTCGTTAAATAACTTCTTCGGTGGAAGAAATTGACATTTAATATGTGTCAAATTACTAATAATATAAATATAAATTGCCATGCCTATCAACAAAATTAATTAAAACAAAGAATTCATTGATATATCGAATTTTAATTATATTCACAAGTAATAATGAAGGAATAATGATTTAATACAACATTAGAAATTGAAATGATTTGAATTATTCGTATATCAATCTATTTTTTGTCAAGCTCTAACAATTCTGTTCAAGGACTAGGGAAAAACATGGCAAAAAAACCTAGTCAAGAGCTTAAAATTAATAAAATTCATGCGTGAATTAAATTATTGTAAATAACGCTTAAATTATCAATATCCGTTCTAAAATTTACCGCGTTTTCATCTTTCTTAATGTATATCATTTCGTAAATTAATCTTTTTTTATAATTATTTTCCTTTTTTAAAATTTTAGTGTTTTGAAAATCAAAATTATGTCGTCTATCTTTAGAGTGCTTAGATAAAGCAGTTTCAGCGGTGACGTTATGTGTAACAGTGTATTGATGGTTATAAATTCGTTTCTTTAAATATTGTTTGGTTTGTCCGATATAACATTTATTACAATCTTTGCAATCTAATTTATAAACGACATTACTTTGATTATCATGTTTAATGGGTGTTTTTAAATTTGTGAATAAATGTCTATTGTTGGTAGGTATGAAAGTTATGTGAATGTCTGATTTTTTTAATTCGTGTTTTATTGTGTCGCTTAAATTGTTTATATATGGTATAGTGTGGTATATGTTATTATTTGATTTTGTACCTGTGTTATATATTTTATTTATTCTTTTTGTGATTAATTTATTGTAAAACTCTTTAGGATAACTATTTTTTTCTAGTATTGTTTTTACTTTGCTTAAATTTTCTTTTCTAAAATCAGGGTGAGCTAATTTAATAGCCTGATCTACTAAACTGTTAATTACGCTTTTTTTAAAATTTACCGAAGTGTTTGAAAAATAGTTTAAATGCCTACTACTACTAGTGTCTTTAATGTACCAGTTTGTTTTTATTTGTGTATTATCATGTAGTATCTTTACATTTAAAAAGTTTATAGAATTTTGATTTTCTCTTTCAAAAGTAAATTTTAACCTATCATGATATGTGTTAAATGTGTGTAGAACATGTTCAATTTTATCATTTGGTATGCAGCATATACAATCATCTACATACCGCTTATAAAATTGCACATGACAGTTTAGTTTGTCAAGTGAGACCTGCTCTAAGTCCTCCATTACTAAATTTGCTATAACAGCAGATAATGGAGAACCCATTGCTGTACCGAATATTTGTTTATATATTGTGTCATTGTACTGAAAATATGTAGAATTTAAGCAAAGTTTTGCAGCCAACATGAATTCATTTTTTGGTAAATTTGTATAATTTTGAATTAAATTCCATTTTTTGTTTATAATGTTTAATGCCAAATCTGTAGGAACATTTGTGAATAAAGATACAACGTCTAAACTGATAATTTCATGATTACACGGTACGGATTTTTTGTTAATGAAATTAACAAATTTCCACGAATTTTTACATGATACTCTGTATTTCCTACAACATTACTGAGAATTTTGGATAAAAATTTTGATAAATTGTATGTTGGTGATTGTATACAATTTACAATCGGCCTTAAAGGAATATCAGTTTTATGAATTTTAGGGACGCCATAAATTCGCGGAGTTATCGAATTATATATTTTTAAATGTTTAGCTACGGATTCGTCTATATAATTGCTATTTAACCAACTAGTGATTAATTGGTTATTTTCACTTTGAATTTTGTTAGTCGGGTCTTTTTGTAATGTAATGTAAGTGTTTTGATCGTTTAATAATGAATGCATTTTGGCTGCGTAATCTTTTTTGTACATTATTATACTTTTTTCTCCTTTGTCTGCTTTAGTTATTATAATATCTCGGTTATTACTTAAAAACTTTTTTGTTTCCTTTAACATACGATTTAAATCAGTATCTTTGTGTTTGTTATTACGTCTGTTTTTGTAATTAGTTATGATGTTTACTAATTTGTTACGTAATGTGTGTTGCTTGTTCGGTACTACAGAATTTTGAATAATGTATTCTATATTACAAATTAAATCATCTAAAGATATGTGGTTAACATCTACTGAGAATTTAGGGCCTAAACTAATAATTAACTTTACATTTTCCGGAATTATTATATCTGTTAAATTTATTATCCAATCTTCTTGTAAAATTGGATAATGATTCTTGTTATTTTCTTTTAAAAGATTTTCTATCTTTTTAATATTACTATTTTTTATTTTATTAAAATTTCTTTGAAAATCTAAATTTACTTTTTCAAAAAACTCACCTACGGAAATTGACATCCGTAGTAAAATGTCATCTCATGATTACGGTGAGTTTTTTGAAAAAGTAAATTTAGATTTTCAAAGAAATTTTAATAAAATAAAAAATAGTAATATTAAAAAGATAGAAAATCTTTTAAAAGAAAATAACAAGAATCATTATCCAATTTTACAAGAAGATTGGATAATAAATTTAACAGATATAATAATTCCGGAAAATGTAAAGTTAATTATTAGTTTAGGCCCTAAATTCTCAGTAGATGTTAACCACATATCTTTAGATGATTTAATTTGTAATATAGAATACATTATTCAAAATTCTGTAGTACCGAACAAGCAACACACATTACGTAACAAATTAGTAAACATCATAACTAATTACAATAAAAGACGTAATAACAAACACAAAGATACTGATTTAAATCGTATGTTAAAGGAAACAAAAAAGTTTTTAAGTAATAACCGAGATATTATAATAACTAAAGCAGACAAAGGAGAAAAAAGTATAATAATGTACAAAAAAGATTACGCAGCCAAAATGCATTCATTATTAAACGATCAAAACACTTACATTACATTACAAAAAGACCCGACTAACAAAATTCAAAGTGAAAATAACCAATTAATCACTAGTTGGTTAAATAGCAATTATATAGACGAATCCGTAGCTAAACATTTAAAAATATATAATTCGATAACTCCGCGAATTTATGGCGTCCCTAAAATTCATAAAACTGATATTCCTTTAAGGCCGATTGTAAATTGTATACAATCACCAACATACAATTTATCAAAATTTTTACCCAAAATTCTCAGTAATGTTGTAGGAAATACAGAGTATCATGTAAAAATTCGTGGAAATTTGTTAATTTCATTAACAAAAAATCCGTACCGTGTAATCATGAAATTATCAGTTTAGACGTTGTATCTTTATTCACAAATGTTCCTACAGATTTGGCATTAAACATTATAAACAAAAAATGGAATTTAATTCAAAATTATACAAATTTACCAAAAAATGAATTCATGTTGGCTGCAAAACTTTGCTTAAATTCTACATATTTTCAGTACAATGACACAATATATAAACAAATATTCGGTACAGCAATGGGTTCTCCATTATCTGCTGTTATAGCAAATTTAGTAATGGAGGACTTAGAGCAGGTCTCACTTGACAAACTAAACTGTCATGTGCAATTTTATAAGCGGTATGTAGATGATTGTATATGCTACATACCAAATGATAAAATTGAACATGTTCTACACACATTTAACACATATCATGATAGGTTAAAATTTACTTTTGAAAGAGAAAATCAAAATTCTATAAACTTTTTAAATGTAAAGATACTACATGATAATACACAAATAAAAACAAACTGGTACATTAAAGACACTAGTAGTAGTAGGCATTTAAACTATTTTTCAAACACTTCGGTAAATTTTAAAAAAAGCGTAATTAACAGTTTAGTAGATCAGGCTATTAAATTAGCTCACCCTGATTTTAGAAAAGAAAATTTAAGCAAAGTAAAAACAATACTAGAAAAAAATAGTTATCCTAAAGAGTTTTACAATAAATTAATCACAAAAAGAATAAATAAAATATATAACACAGGTACAAAATCAAATAATAACATATACCACACTATACCATATATAAACAATTTAAGCGACACAATAAAACACGAATTAAAAAAATCAGACATTCACATAACTTTCATACCTACCAACAATAGACATTTATTCACAAATTTAAAAACACCCATTAAACATGATAATCAAAGTAATGTCGTTTATAAATTAGATTGCAAAGATTGTAATAAATGTTATATCGGACAAACCAAACAATATTTAAAGAAACGAATTTATAACCATCAATACACTGTTACACATAACGTCACCGCTGAAACTGCTTTATCTAAGCACTCTAAAGATAGACGACATAATTTTGATTTTCAAAACACTAAAATTTTAAAAAAGGAAAATAATTATAAAAAAAGATTAATTTACGAAATGATATACATTAAGAAAGATGAAAACGCGGTAAATTTTAGAACGGATATTGATAATTTAAGCGTTATTTACAATAATTTAATTCACGCATGAATTTTATTAATTTTAAGCTCTTGACTAGGTTTTTTTGCCATGTTTTTCCCTAGTCCTTGAACAGAATTGTTAGAGCTTGACAAAAAATAGATTGATATACGAATAATTCAAATCATTTCAATTTCTAATGTTGTATTAAATCATTATTCCTTCATTATTACTTGTGAATATAATTAAAATTCGATATATCAATGAATTCTTTGTTTTAATTAATTTTGTTGATAGGCATGGCAATTTATATTTATATTATTAGTAATTTGACACATATTAAATGTCAATTTCTTCCACCGAAGAAGTTATTTAACGAAAACATATTATTATATGTTATGGAATAAATTGGTATTTAATTATTTATTGTTTTATTGACCTCTAAGTGGAAATAAATCAGGAATTAAGAGATAAGTACATAAAGGTCAAAAAATACATATATTAATAGTCGGTATTGTTTTATAAACTTTATAATAGTGTATTTGATACAAAACAACTAGCTAAAATTTTAAATTTCTACTAATTTTTTACAAATGTTCTTCTTTCGAATAACCTGCAGCTGTTAACTTTTTTACTGAAAATGAAATAATTCAAAAAAACTAGTTTTAGAGGCAAGGTTTATTACACAAAATGGTCTTGGAATTCAAATCAATAATAAAAATTAGATAATTTTATTTGAAATAAGGAAGTTGATACGGTTGATACGCATTTCCCATGCAGCAGTAAGATGCAGAAATTTAAAACTATTTCGAATGAAACGGATAGGACGAAATAATTTAATTTCAAACTTTTATTACTTCTCTATATTCTTTGAAAGGAACATCGTTGTGACATACTCTGAATACATATAAGGGGAGTCAACGATCTAACAAAGTAAATTTACTCTTTAATGTAAATATAATAATAAAAAATTCGCGGACTGTAGTTAATAGGTTGCTCATGCTTTACAATTTTAAAATGTATACTCTTTCAAAGATTAAAAGATTTAAACTCAATATTAAGTAGACACGCTGTATATCTTCATATTTGTATTTCAGGTTAAAATAGGAACATTTTTATTAAGGGCAATTAACCGCTAAAATTAATAATTTTTTTGAAGCATCTGTGAAAAATTCATACATACATATGTATTAATATAGAACCAAATACGACTAATTCAGCGTGTTGTTTTATTGACCTGCAAGTGGAAATATTTTAGGAATTGACAGATATGTATGTGTAGCGTATGTGAGCTTTATGACTACTTATGGATTTAGTAAGTATATAAGTTTGGTTACTAGAGAAGACATTAGAGATAAACTAGTTAGTTTATACTTAGATCATATATACTTTCGCACTGTTACGGATGAGACAAAGGGAGTGTCTACACATATGTAGGTTGTCCGATCATTATCTTGTTG
Organism: Holotrichia oblita; assembly: GCA_023690525.1. Taxonomy (NCBI): domain Eukaryota; kingdom Metazoa; phylum Arthropoda; class Insecta; order Coleoptera; family Scarabaeidae; genus Holotrichia; species Holotrichia oblita. The sequence goes on from CM043017.1 coordinate 115,917,115, forward strand.
ATATTGCGATTAGTAGCAATGGAGGCGCACGCTGTAGAAGTTTGGAATAGACACGCAGACTGGGTTTCCAAAAGGAAAGGTTTAGGGATTACCTAGCCAGCAGCCTCAGTCAATCAGATTGGAAATCTTAAGGAGGAGGAGAGAATAGTGGGAATACAATAGATAGAATTATAAAAGAAGCCAAAAAACATATTATAAAATACAGAGTTATGAAATGATAAAAAAACTTGATGTCACATGAATGATGTTTTGAGAATAAATAAAAAGAACTACTCTGACTTAATTTTGAAAACAAGATATCGTGAGCGGTGTCAGATATTATTACATAAGTGGGTAATTCTATGTTCCTACCATTGTTAAGTCCTTACATTGTTAAGTAGTTATGTTTACTTGCGGCATCTTTCATGGTCGGATCATGTTAATTTCCTGGTCATGAAATTAAGAATTTTATTTTTATTATTTAAACGATTTTTAAATGCAATACTGCTCTGAGGTCCATATTAGCAAAGTTTCAGCATTAAAGGATCGAATATTAGGATACATAACTTGGCAACGGCCACAACACAATTCTAATGAGCTTTACATGGACCCTTATCAGCTATTATAATTTTTTATGAGGGCTTCTTTGATATATTTGTGGATATAGTTATGTATGATTACTCTGTCGCCTTGGAGTGAAGTAACTGTTAGTTTTAAGCTTTATATCGATTTCGCTTTTGGTATTATCGTGATCACTGTATTGAAGTTAATTCTAAGAGTGTTGCTAAAACTTTGCATTTAGCATGTAATTAAACATCACTAACTAATATTGTTATTCGATAAATCGGTTAAGCCTGTATTATTGTTTATTCTGGTATTGCTCAAGAAATTGCTGATTGGTTGTACTTCTCCATATCACATAGATTCCAGTAGTATAAATTAATTATGTTGATTTTGCTAGTTTTGGGCTGTTATAGATTGGAAAGTTATAAATAAAGATGTGGGGTGAGGATTTCCAGTCATCTTGGGACACTCCTACAGAGGTGTATTCGAACGCTTTGGACTGAAGGAGTTGGGAATTAATAAAATAGAAAGAAAACATCTATGTCTAAATTCAGAAAGTTACACTTGTAGATGTTGTTGCGTGTAAGTGATACTGACACGCAGAACTTGCTCTAATGTGTAATTGTGTGCTTGCGAGAGTGTTGTAAAATTAGAAAACGTTAAATTAATAATAAAATAAATTTTATTTCGTGGAACGCCCTACGTTCTTCGACTTCTGTTTTTGTTGTTAACTATGTCTTCACTAATTTAGAAGAAGTTTAAATTCATTTTAAAATCTTATTCAAGACGAAGGCAACCATGGAAGAATGTAGTCGCTCTTGAAAGATATTGTTGGAAAAACGTCGAGTCTTCCAAACTTATCGTACCAGAATAAAAGCAGTCATCTCTCATCTCTGTTAATACTACTTATTTCCATTGTCCTTGTTTCTATGTTCTTTGTTTTTTGATGTTTTAACTATTTTACCCGGAATCAATTTTTTTACTCAATCGTATTTAGTATACCTAAAACTAGTTTGTTTTTTGATTATATTTTACACTTTTCTGTACATTTGAACTTTACTGTTACATACTACAATCATCCCCCAATTTTATGTAATTTAAATTTTACGTGAAATTTGCAACAAGCGGAAATAATACCTGCCACATAAAAATGTCTTGTAACAGTTGATTTGATTCTGTAGTGGGAGAAATTTACATATTAGGTAACAACAAATTTACGTAACTTTATTTTTGAAGGGTGTTGTAGCTGCATTATTACATTAAATGGATATTATTTTGATGCTTATATTGTGTAGTAGTCTAGTATGCCTGATTGTTAAGTTTTATAATAAATAAGTAGAGTTGGCCTAAAATGTCGTCTTTGTCATTCAAAAAAACCTTCAATACAGTTAATATAAACGACGTATTTTATCAAATATTAAGAAAAAGTTTGTGATCGTTTTTGCAGATACGAGTGTGATATCTAGAAATTGCTATCGAAAACTCTTATTTTAATAAACAAAGCACTTCAAATGAAACTGTAGACAAAAATGCGATTGATGAAAATACAGTTATAATGGAATTTGTACACGAATGCATATATGTAAAGTCCACTGAATAATACGGTTTTTCCATTTTGATTGCCAGTATTTTGAAAGGAAAAATCTAACAATGGATGATACGCGAAAACTTTGCAGCTCCGTTGGATACAATGCAAAATATCACGCTAAAGTTTAGTCATCACGGTTCATGCTATATTATTGCATAACAAATTACAGGAAATGATTTCATGTATAAATACAAGTTTCTCGCTTCAAGGTATAAAGTTAAAGATGGATATAAATATTATAATCATATAATCAAAATACCGAACATATAATGCGTGGACATATAGGTTTTATTCCCATTTAATACACAAACCACTTTCCAATATGCAATAAATGGACTCCTTTGAGATACAGAGTCTGTCTTGTCGTAAAAGTAACTAACGTAATTGTCTACAAATTAAATGATATTAGAGGATATTACTAAACAGGAATATTTTCAAAAAGCAAAAATAAAGACAATAATAAAATTTGATAATAACGTCCTCCTATAAAATGTTGGTATTAAATAAAGTAAATAAAAACGGGTCGATGGCCGCAGTGGTTAGGCGGATGACTATCCTTGTGGCAGGACGATAGGAGCCGAGTTTCAATTCTCTGGTGCGACGATGATATTTTTGCAGAGGGTTCCGAATCGACTTATCATTCGCCGTTGGAAGCAAAGTGATTAACAGCGCGGCATTATATAAGGCGATATGATGCTGTCACAAAGCCATTTAAACGCAACTTACACACACAAAACTACACCGCTAGAGTTGTGGTGATAGCCAGACAAGCAATACAGCGTACGGAGTCAGTGCAAGTAAGCACCCACCACACATAAAAAAGCAAGATTGGAGATATTAACAAGGCATATACTTTGGTGAATAGTTAGAGGAGAGAAAATTCAAAACAAATGGTTGGGACAAATAAATGTGAAGGTAAAACAGACATATAGAAAGATTGATGAAACAAACGCATGTACACTATTATTATTGTTAAGACAACAAAAATTACTAGATTGAAGGAAGAGGTAAGCTATACAGTATTATTTCAACATTTCAGTTATATATCATAAAATTTAATATGGAGTTGGGCAAATGATACTTTATTTTAATGATAAATTATCTTTTCAAGAATAGCACATACTTAATCTTTTGCCACCATCAGTATTTCTACATAATCGAGGAAAAATCGGACACAATTTCGGTAAGAAATTATTGTAAGACAACCATTGTTGTTTTAGAATAATATGTTTTCAGTCGGTTTTTTGTCGAATAATTCTTGAATCAATCACTCTTTTTGCAAAATTTGTTTTACATTTAGCTTGTGAATACAATAATAATTAATGAGAGCAATTTGTATAATAATTTAAATGACAAATATGTTTTAGAATTTGTTCTAAAATATACTGCAATTGGAACAAAATAGAATTTAACCGTCACGTTCTGAATGAAGCGACTCAAAAGACATTTTAGGAATAATGAATAATAAAATAATGCATCCTCATAATCTCTGTGTAACTTGTTAGCCTTATTTATAAATTTCCAACGTTATTATATCGCTGTTTACACTTTAAGTAACTCAACATTTATTAATGCAAGCGGTGTCAAAATTTTTTTTATTAAATAGCAATTCTGATGCACAGGTTTACCGATAATGCAAATTTTTATGTGTAGGAATATAAGCTGCTTTAAGAAATTGCTGCAATAATTTCGTTGTAAAGTATTGGACCAAGTGTTATAGAACCAATAATTAATTTACATCAAACGTTGACATTGAGGATATATGTACTATCAGCAGTTTTCATGCGATCAATAATAATTATCTTTCTCATTATACATTTCTAATTTAAAGCAAACTACATTGCAATCCGTTCTAGTGATCTTCATTGAACAACTAAACGTAGAATGCTACTAATATTACAATTAGATATTACGTAAATGACGAGGTAAGAGCTCGTATATTTGGACATCAGAAAAAATATGATGATTTCAAATATCATTGCTGTCTTTGTATAAATTAAAAAACAGAAAATAATGAAAAGGGAGTGGTAATTTTAATCATAAAATGTAAATCCCACATAAAATTGCGATGAACTTGATTGAATCTTAACTGCATACGCTATGGCAAATTGAATGAAAATTTTGTAGCTAACACATTCGTATTTAAAATTTTCGTTACTTTACTAAGAAAAATATATCTATGTATAACATTAATCAACTGTGTTGAAGAGGTGCACAGTAGCGACAGATTTACAAGATGATAATATTGTTAATTTTATTCTAATTCACCCAAAATTTTTATATAACAATCTAATCTATTTATAGAAAAGCCATGAGAATTGTTGAAGTTTTACTCATTGTTTCGCAACAAATATTAACTGATACAATCTGTAATGAAACAAATACTGCAATTACCTACAATGTGTATATACTTTCTATGGCTGTCACTAAAAGAAGGTTACTGCATTCAAGCAGCTCTTTTGGATACCCGATACCGTTTCTTCAATAAGTATGACTAATCCTCTTAAACCCAATAGCAAAAGTCAGATATTTTATGATTATCAAACGTGACTATGAAGTTGAAGTTTTCACTTTAATTTGCGATATGCATCATTTTTCTCTACTAGAAAAGTTGTGCATTTAAGAGTAACGGGTTTATTTACAACTGTAATATTGGAGTTTCAAAATATTGCATGTACACAGATAAATCAAGTGTGTCACTTTGTATGTAATAGATTTATCTTGTCTTGTACGCATGTAGATTTAAATTAGCGTTCAAAGCATGTAAAATTGTACTAGAATTCTTTACAACAGGATTCAATTTCTTACCTCTACGTATAACAGGACTATAACAACAGGATATTGCTGTAATATTTTAAAGAATTTAAGCATGGAATAGAACATGAAAATTCAAATAATTAACCACCAAGTTAAGTGCGCATAAATTTACAATAGCATATGTTAAAAAGAAAAGAAACGCCGTAAACAAGATTATTTCGCTACGTATTTCCTGTTTGTCAGATAATAACTGTAGAGAATATCCGTATTCTGTATACTTAAATTGCTTTGGTTTGTGGAGAAGTGGAACATTGTATTTAGTGTGCAGAAGGTATTATATACATATACATACGTTAGACAACTTTAAATACCTACGATTAACATTTCGTGGTTTTGTATAATACACAAATCTTAGTTATAATGTTATAAATATCAATATTTATTGTTTTCTGTCTTTTTGTTTTCTTCAAAAATAAGTACAGCGTCCAATAATAACTGGTATTTTCTATTACTTTTGTCGTTTATTGGTGTTAGTTATAAATAATATTGATGTTATCGTGAATACTTCTGCTTGTACTAATAATCCTTTCAGAGTATCGTATTTTGATTTTACGAGATTTGTGATTTCATCTTAACCTTTTCTTCCTTCTTCATAGTACTAGGCTAATCTTACCAGCTCTACCTGTTTCTTCCATCCGATTCTACTTCTATTTAATTTCCCCGCTTGCAATTCCTTCCTATTTTTTCTTCCAAACTCTGCATGTCCAAATTAGCTCAATTATTTTATTTCAACTTCGTGAATTGCTGCTCTCTAATTCTTCTTATGTCTTTATTTCTCACCTTATCTCATCATCCAAAATTTTGCGTCACATTCTTAAAAACATTCCAAGCACCACGTTTCAAGTCAATTAAAGTCTCTTCAAATTGTGCATCTTGTTGTAGATGTTTAATTTGAGGTCTTACAAAAATTCCCTCTTTGAGTTTTGCATTTCAAATATTGGAAAACTTTTGTTGGAGGTATTGGCATCCACGACTAGCTTTATGCATTGTTTTGACGAAATTCTCCATCAAACCTAATTTGATGTGCAGTGGCGGTAGAAACATTTTACCAGATTCCCCTAGTGCCTTATGAAGTATATTCTTTTGTCCACTACTCAGTGTATTGGCCAATCGTTAACAACATAGTGGAAATTTCTCGATCGACTGTTCCATTCACAAAGGAAACAGCACCCCAATTGTAAACCGAGTAAAATTGCTACAATTTTGACGTCAGCGCTGGTATGCCATTCGTACAATTTGTAATTAATTTTGTCGAGAAGAGAGTCATATTCTCATAAGTTTCGTTCATAGCCAACCAGAATGGATGGATAAACGTTTCCTATGTGAAGAAGAACAGCTTTCAAACCAAACTATGACTTAACAAGAATTATTTAAAACATACTGTAGAGTGGAAGTTAGAATCTAGTGCGAGAGAAAATGAGACTACTAGTGCTAACAGTAACAAGCTAATTGCTGTATCATATTTCGGAACGTAGATCATTATGTTTGTCCACTAGGGATGGCTTTCACTTGTTATTTCGGAACAAGTGAAAAATTTTAAAGATCTGGAGCAGGTCTGATAGAACAGTACAAGATGAAGCCGCGAAATAGTAACAGCAGAGCAAACGTAAAACATTCATTTGCCAGTCGTAGCTACGGCATACGAGTATAGCAGTTACTGCATGGTATCAGTAGAAATATTTCGTCTCGTCAAAACGGTTGGCAGTTGCAGTTTATTTTTTATCTAAACATATCAATTGAATTAATGTAATAATAAAACTTATTACTGATTTGTTTTATTATATAGTGTGGTTCTAACGTATCCTCGCCCCTTCAAAATCAAAATGTGGCAATTCGTCTCCAGTGAAATAGCTCACTCGAAAGTTATTACTAATCGGTTTTGAGTAAAATTCTGTATCTTTCATAGAATGATTGTCACATACCATTGTTATAGACAATCTCAAGACAATTTTAATAAAAGAAACTAAACTGATTTTTAAAGCCCATAAATAGCTAGCAAGATATTTAATAAAAGCTATTATAAAATATACTCACTGACATTAGAAGTATTATACCCAGAAGGAGTAATTTAGTAATTTGTTCAACTTGATTTTTTTGTAGCAAAATGACTATATTTAAAGCATGCTCTGATAAGCAGGGCAACTTTTTATCATTGATACTTTTTTGTGGAAAAAAATGTCTCTTACTTTGTTTGCGAAGAGATTCATGTTCATGAGAGCTGACTAATATGGAAAAGTTTAGTTATTGCGTGTCCGTCTACAAGTGTTAAACGTAACAAAATGCCTAGAGTTCGAAGTCGTCAAAATTATCACCGCGTTAGTGACTTTAGCAGGAGTAGAATTGTTGCCTATCGATATATTGGTTTGTCCTATACTGAAATTGGCCATCGTGTTAATTGTACTGCAATGACGGTAATGCGTGTGTGTCGTGTGTGGACAGAAGAAGATAGAGGAACACGAAGGAGACCAACTGGTCAACCGAGGATTATCACAGAACGTCAAGATAGGCGCTTCAAACAACTAGCTCTACGAGACCGTTTTGCTACAACGCGTCAAATCGCTGACCAATGGTTTGGAGAAGAAGGTAGACCTGTTACTATGCGTACACTATGTCGCCGCATTCAAGCCTTTGGACTTTTTTCACAGCGTCCACAATTAGTGCTTACTTTGATTGCGGACCACTGTTGTCATCGCTTGAACTGGTGCAGAGAATAGCAGCATTCGGAAGCAGAATGGCATAATGTTGTCTTCAGCGACGAATCGCGATTCTGTCCACGTATGTATGACGGCCGTAGAAGAGTACGACGCTGGAGTGGAAAGCCACGCGATATTGGATTTGCTGTTGAGACGCACGTACACAGGACTGTTGGAGTAATGGTAGCCGATCGCCACTTCTGTTTATTCGAGGCAGTATGACAGCTGCGCGTTATGTTGACGATGTCCTACAAATCACTTTACTACCTTATCTAGATGGCCGTCCACACGTCCTTTTTCAGCAAGACAATGCACGTTCCCATATAGCTCGTCGTTGGACTATGGACTTTCTCCAAGAAGCAGGCGTTAATGTTTTGCTGTGGCCACCCCGTTCCCTAGATTTACACCCCATCGAACATGAGTGGGATATCATAAGGAGAAGCTGTCCACTTTGCACCATCCTCCAGAAACTTTGGCACTGTTAATCAACGAAGTTCAAGTTGCTTGGAGCGAGATGTCACAAGAAAATATCGAGTATCTCATTTTGTCGGTGCCGAGATGTGTACAGCAGTGTACTCAGCTACGGGATCGCCAAACGTGTTACATGCTAATAAAATTTCTTCTAAATGTTATCGTTTCATTTCTGATGTAAAACTATCACATTGCCAGATAATCAAATTAAACAAATGATTCCTTCTAATGTCAGTGAGTATATTACGTAAAATCTAAAATTCTATAATGAAAATATTTAAACTCATTGACATTTCCGAAATTCTTATGACGGATTATTTCATAGGATTTTTATTGTTTTAATTTAAATATTTTACTGTTGTTTGTTTTGAAATCATTGGAAATAATATGTTGTATATTTTAATTCTAATACTAAGAATGAATGAATTATAATTTTTATTATTTCGCAAATATAAACCTACAGAATTACGATGCTATACCATTGAACAAATCGCATGACACGATGCTCATTTCTGTAGTAATAAAATTTGACCAGTGTTTGAAGTACCTCCAAAACGTAAAAATTATGGAACGCGAATTCGTAATTTTGTGTTAATAAATAATGTAATGTAATAAATTTAGGAATTATTATTTTTACCCGAAGTTGCGACTTGCGTTGAATGTCGATATTAAGAGTCGTTAGTGTCCACCTTCAAAAACTTTACCTTCAATCATGTTTCAATATCCATGACTAACTTATATACTAAAAAGTGGAACACAAAACACTTAATTATTGAGAATTATTTTCCAATTCATCAACATCAGTTTTCTCCGTAACCACAACATAATTTTAGCTGGCAAGTTGTCTATAAATTATAATAAAATGGAACTCTGGGAAACTCCGAATTTGACTATCAAACTGTTTAAATTTAGGAAATCATAGAAAACCACATTCAGAAAAAAAGTACCGGGAAAGCAGTATCCCTGTATTTGCAATCCTATTATTCTAAGTATTCCACAGTATTAAAAAAAAACCAACGTTACTCAACGACATCAAAAGCTTCGAAAAATCCCAATTAGGGTATTACCATAAGGAACTCGTTTGGATTTATTAAAATTTAAAATTTTCTCCATAACAGTGCTCCATGCTCTGATTGTTGATCTATTATGAATAAAGCAGTATTACATTGTGTGAAATATTTGAGAAGATTAATTATTAAAATTGGTTCAGATGGGGTGAATATACAACAAGTAGCAATTACGGTAAATGAGAAACAAGTTTATCATTAATCAGCAATTTATTTGAATGTAAAATTTGAAGCATAAACATGCAGTTTAAAGAAAAGATTGACACTTGTTGCTAAATGCTAATTACTAGTATATCATCCCTAATGAATACCTACTTGTTGAATATTTACCTTGTGTAGTCCTAGCTTCCTTTTACCTACAGTATATCTTGAAAAATTGAAAATGATTTTTTTAATCTATCAGTATTTTTAGTTTTTTTTCCCATCACCAGACAATAGAAGGGAACAAATTTTAGCCAATCACATTTAGTTTTTGAAATGTTTTCTGAATTGGTAGAATTCTTTGTTGATTTAGTATTTGTAATAATTTTGAGTTGCATATATAATTTTCACTAGTATAAGGCAATATTTTTTATAATAAATTAGAATATATTACTTATAAATTACCTTAGTTAACCAGAATTTAGATACGATTTTGCATAGCATGAAAGCAAAGCAAGTTTCAAAATTAAAGTATAATATATCAGAAAATATCTTCACCTTACATATACATATTTCAATCCCCAGATATATTCCCACTTTTAGGTCAAATGAAGCAGCAACTAATATATCTGGCATTGAAAGATAAGTACTTACAGGTAATAATATAGATATACTAATTGTACTTCACCTTACAATCAAATTCTCTATTCTATAGTTTTTTCATTACATTTTTATTACTAAATAATTGTATAAATATATTGCTGAAGGATTTGTTGCAATAGCTGATGACTATGATCTGTCATATCAGTTGATTTATTAACTTAATATACATATAATGAAAATCTTTTTTAATAAAAACAACTCTTGCGGATTTCTGATGATGAAAACGAGTAATACAGACTCTATAAGATATTCAGTATTCAGTTTGTAGTTTTGAGTAGGTTTTAGCAGGTATAAAATAGATCAAAGGAACGTTACGTTTTAAAAGAAGAAGCATAAGCAACAAGTATTTATAGTTCTCTCTTCGAAAAGAGAACTATAAAGAGGAAACTAACGAGTACCAATCAATTAAAATGTATATTATATACGTATGTGCCTTTGGTAATAGTTTTAAGGTGCCTCTAAATTTCTATTCAAGACTTTTACAGAAATAGAATTTGTGTAAATACGTTGTTTGTCAATTTTAATCGAAAACAATAATCAATACATTACATATCAGTAGTAAAATTATAGGTATTAATAATATAGTTTAAGCTGACTTCGGGATATAGTTGAATGATTATAAATCCTCCTCGTATTATAAATGAATTCTGTGAATAATTAGAAAGCAATTGCAATTAAATACGATTTCTGCATAAGATAAACAACTGAAGATTAGAAAGTATTATTAAATGTAATCGAAATAGACAGAAACACAAAACTAAATACACAGAAAGAAACCTTGATAATTTTGCTCTTTGACCATAAACATTTTATAAATGACATTTATAATTACCAAATTGGCGTCAATTTTTTTGCACGCGAACTTTCTAAGCACCTTATCTTCTGCGTTGCAAAAAAGCTAAACTCAATCAAATCAGTAATTATTAGACTGTGTAGTAATTTAGAATTAAAAAAGTATAGCGGCTACGGTGCAATTTAGATCAAAAATAAAATTACCAGCGAGTGTATGCATGCAAGGCAGTGTTGTGAAACAAAGACCGTGAGCAATGAAAAAGCCAGTATCGAAACGAATCTATGAGCGCGGCCAGCACACAGAAAAATTTCCAGCTTGTCCATTTCCGGGTATTTAAAAGCTGTTATTACCGCCACTTCGATCGAGTCTCTGGATCTACACGACCAATAACAAGAAGAAGAGATCTCGATGCCTCTCGATCTCATACCGGCATTCTGGTATTACTAGATACCTCTTACGTAGTCGCGTGAAATTGTACGTTCTTTTCTATGGAACGTGTGCATGTTTGAAAAGAAAAGAATTGAACGTGCAGTTAATGCAGATTACCTAAACTGGTGCAACTTCAAGTTTAAATAACTTCCGTTAGTTAAACTGGTAATTTATTACGTTTTAATTATTTTAAAGTACATACAAATATATTCACAGATGAAGTTATGACGTCGTGACTGGATAGGCATGTTGTAAAATTAACCGCGTATAGGAGGTACTCGTAGTGACTAATAGAAAACGTAAGCCTTTTACGTAGAGTAGCGATAAATATTATAAGGTTAAATTACCTTTACCAGAAAATATACCTAAGCAACCGATATTGTATAGTAGAGGAGAAAGGTTATAAGCATTGTGTTGTATCTTTTTTATTACCTTATAAAGATCACCATTATCGTATTGGCAACAGGGTCATTGTAATGACAGATTGTGTGCAGGCATGGCAAAGCCGTGACTCTTCGGCTGTTGTGATGGATGTCTTTGTTACCAACGATTCCCGTTACATATACTCTAACACGACTGCAAGAAGTACTTCTTTACTATATACAGAAAATATGCAACACCACTTGTTTTTTGTTCTTCTTTAAACACAATTCTTTTACACCGTTTAGAAAAATATAAACACTTCTGCAATTCTTCTTCTTGATAGAATACTTTGGAGCTGGACGTGATATTCTAGCTCTGTGGATGGCACTCAAAGTCCACGGGCGCGAATTATAACCCCGTGAATTCTTCCAGTGCCATTCGCAGGCCAGATGTTGCGCCAACTCTGTTCGCGTACTGAATAACACTGAAAACTTAGGTAACGAGCGACAGGTAGATCGGGTTCCCCTCTCCCTGCCTTTCGGAGCGAGGACATTGCACCTGTGGCTCACCGTCACACCGTTGATGGTTATTAGTCATCGTACCAAGCCACTTGGAACACTACCTCCACTGTGCGAGTGAAGAACTCATCATATTCCTTCATCCAGAACCGAAACTACACGTTGGCGATGTACCCTCTTCTATATACACACACTATACATAACATAAAGGAGACGACACTAACGACTTCTGCATACGCAACAATACCTTTCTTCGTATGAATGAAGGTACGCACTCGTGTTCGCTCTCATGATGGATTTTCACCTCGCGACAAGAGAGCCGAACGACTGTATCTGCCGAAGAAGACGATGTGAAGATACCTGTTCGGTTCCCAGCTGTATATCGGTATCTCTATTCGTGCATCCATCACTTAAACAGGCTTCATCCTTCTTCTCCGATTACGCTCGCATGCATCTAGCTAATTTTCAATTAGCACTAAACCCATGTAATAACATTACGAACTTATATATAGATAGGGCACACTTCGGTTCGGATACAGTTATCATTGTTAAATGTTTGTTACACATATGTTGTAACGACGCATAACACATTCTTGCAGACTAACCATATTGTTGAAATGTTAATGGTTATAAAAGAATTAATTTTTAAAGCCTTTTATAATTTAATTAATGGAACCTAATTAAAACCCATTTTAAATAAGTGTCCGCTTATCGAATGATGTTGATATCATACTGAAGCTGGTATAGCAATATTGCTTATTACCGATTATAATGTAAACGTTACATATGTTTCACGAAGTATCTTCATAAATACAACCAATACAGTTTTCTTTATAGATCCAAGGAAGTTTACTTTTAATGTATTCCTCTAATGACATAATTTAGTTGTTTTTGCTTGAAGTTATACCATACATGTTAATTCATAGCTTCGAAGGAATCGTTTAGTAGTAAAATCAATTACTTTTTAGCCTACGACACTATTGTACACCAAAGATTGCACTTATTGCAGAATTGAATTTATTATATCACAAAACTTTGCAAGGGAAATAACGAAAACATTTTTTTTTAATTGAGCTACATTTCAATTTTACATTAATGATACTGTCTATGTTCAAAATATTTGTACTGAATACTCTCCTATAACTACTGATAATAAAAAAAATTGTACATAGGTCGTTTATTACAAGATATTATAGAAAGTGGAGATTAGAAAGAAAAATTACATACAATTTCTAAATTACGAAAAGAATATTTTGATGATTTTTAGTTGAAAAATAAGTTGTCCCAGCAGACTTCGTTCTGCTTAGAAAAGTATTGATTTAGATATTTAATGTTTTATTGTTACGGTTACCACCCCCGTGTCCCGCCCGTCCCGTACCCCCCTCTGTCCCGCTCGTCCTGTACCGCCCCCCGTGCCCCCGCAAAACAATTGTCGCAAAAATTTGTAAAAAAAATTTTCACGACGTAACGTAAACATAAACGTCATAAAGATGGCGTCGCAAAGGATATTTCGGGAATTTTCTTGGGTATTCTTCTTGTTTGGCGTTCTTGAGTTATAAGCGTAGTAAATAACGGCTTTCTCTTTTATGTATATAGATGTGTGCACTTTGATTATCTAGTAGAAGTAATGACTATGTGTAGAATATAATTTAATTAATAATCCGTCGAAAGACAGATAAGATAGAAAAGTAACGCTCATATAGCAGATCACTTTTACAGCGATTTTTCCCTCTTCAGAAGAAATTTGAAATTTTGATTAACGCTTTTTTTTGCAAAACAACCAATTTTACTTCGTAGAGAGCAAAAACGTTAAGAAGAGCTAACAAGTATTGGTACTCTGGACCCCCATGCTGCACTCTTCAGAGCCATTCATTGTGATGTAATACATCTGGTGATATAAACAATTTGTGCGCATTTCTTGCTTTGAATATTTTTGCATTAGTTGCATTGTGTTCACAAATATGTACATATATAAACTTAGTCATTTGTAACCCAAAGCCGACATGACGTATTTGTATGATTTCGTAAACAAACGGTCCAATTTTTAAAGAAATAATAAAATGTATAGCAGAATGACGCTCTTATCTCTATTTAAATGAAATTCTACAATAACTCTTGTCCGAAAACAATATTTTGTTTCACACTGTTCATATAATGTTTATCGAAATTTATATGATTGGATACAACTTAGCTTATTTGCGAAACACAATTTGCTAATTCGCATAAAATTTAATAAAATAGTGCATGTGAGATATAGAAGAAATAACCTCAACACCGACCACTGATATAACAGATATAGAAAATTGAATTGAATATAATTGGAAGTGAATGTATCAGCATGCAGACGAGAAATTAGGCCATTAAGAAACTATAACCGAAAGAAAACAAGGAAGGAATTCTCGGTAACCTCGACAAATAACGGAAAGTGTCGCGGAACTGATATAGAAACACAATGGAGAAATATAGAAATAAGTATATTAAAATCAATAATAAAATAATAGTGGAACTAATAAAAACATTAAAATTAAATAAAAGAATGGTTATTGACAGAAAAGAAGACGAAAGTAAAAGTAAAGGAAAATATTTCATGGAAGTAAACGAAACCGGAAGAGGAAGCCAAATAATAATAATACTTAGGTGATGCGAACAGAGAAGAAGGTATATATACTTATCTACTATTGTTAGAATTCATAAGTTAGGTCGTAACAAACTGTGGTTAAAACGGCTGACAGAGTCAGATAAATTAATAATGAATTGACAAAACGATTTGAAAGTAGATACATACATAGAAGACATACATACATAATAGAATGAGAGTATACTGTTGGAGGTAAATATTTCAGGGCTGAGCAAAGTAGAACAAAATATTTGATGCAAAAAAAATACACCACATCTGTAAGCAGAAGATATTGTTTAACTAGAGATGCATTTACATTATCCTACATTATTCTATTTAAAGAAATAGTTCTATATTATCTTGCATTAAACACATGTAAAGACAAATCGCAACTATACTGTAAAAAGTGATTTACTTTTTCATCTATTCTCGCAATTGCTGAATATATGTATAATTTACTTAGGTAACATATTGTTAATAGAGCAATAGTGGTATAAATTAATCTACATACATTAATCAATATAAACGATTTACACGTTCATCTCCTGTTTTTCCTGATGTTAGCTCTTGCGTATTAATTAATATCGAATCAAGTAAAGGAAGCACAACTAGTATCTTCCGTTTGAAACCATCTATATATAGACAAACAGTAGTTAAGAATCGTTCTCCAGCTGTATTTACTACGATATAAAATAATTATACTACCTCCGTCTATCTTGCCAACTTCTGGAGTAGAATATAAATTCAAACCTAGATTTTAAACATTAGTACTCATGTAGCCTTTAAATTCTACAGTTTCCTTTACTTTATTAAATTAAATATTATTTAAATAAATTTCGCAGATAAGTTAGCTGTTAGCTTGAAGGATCAAGTTAGAAATAGAGAAAATTATCGCTAAGTTGTAACAAATTAGAACCCTCATATCCAGGGATTATCAGAATTTGCGCAGCTGCTATTTTGTTTTGACCGTGAGCACATGGTCGCCAGCACTAATGCAGAAACTGATAATTTTTCACCTGTTTGACAATAAAAATATTTATGTATGTATTCAAATTCTATTTTCAGTGGCTATTAAATTCTATGTGCGCTTAATACTATGCTGCTTAAGGTATCTATTATGTTTAAATAGACAATAAAGAGTTGTAAGTATTTATTAATCTTGATTGATGACCTTTGTGTCGTTGTCTTGTGTCTTGTATTTATTCTATACTAAATTAATCTAATAATATTGTTATTGGAGACATTTGTATTTGATACACATTTTAACTGAAGTTCATGAAAGCAATAACAGAAATGCAATTCGCTTTGAAAGAATGCTTCCTATTTAATTTGAAAACATCCCATTAATATAGGGTTATATTGAAAAGTAATGAGAGCAAGAAAATGTCGATAATTAAAGAATAAATTGAATCATTATTGGTCAACAATGATTTTATTAATGTTGTGATATACACGTGTAATTTTAGGAGAACAATTGGACATATACAAAAATAATTTGATTATAATTAGGCAATGAGGTTCTGTGTTAACAAGTTTAATTTTCCGGTGTTGAAAATACCATATTGCCATTAGATTATTCATAAAAGTAACCCAATCACCTCATACGTAGAACACCAACATCTTGATCCTAGTGGTGTGGTTCTCATAAATGTATGTATGTACACAATAATGAAGTGCACCAATAAACCAACCATAAGACATCATATCGCCAGAATTTTCTTAATGCACTTTTGAGTGGTCAGATCTTCTCTTCTGTGGTAATTTGTTGGTTAAATGATTGGGGGTATACGTGAAGATGTATTCTGATCTCAAGAGATCTCAAGAAGTTCATTGTCTGTTCAATGAATACGGGTGCATAATTTAGTTATTCTACAGTAACTGATGTGCATTTTGCTGTTGTGATTGAGTATATTGACGATTTCGCATAACTATTGACATGAAGAAGAGATAATACCATTTTGAGGTATCTTAACTCTTTCACTTTTTATTCGTCTATAAAGATATTAGTCTCTTACAGCTATTATAAGCTCTGCTAATTGAACCATAGCTCACATTTAGCCATAGAACTTTGCTGACATACGATAGTGATTTGTTCATTCATATCTGCTTTCTTGGTAAACACTATAAGTGTTAAACCATCGAAAGCGAATTGGTGTGCTAATTGTTCCACTATTTTATCCTATAAAGCGCAAAATATTACCATAATTCAGGGTAAGTTTTCACGGTCGTTGTTTAGTGTAATGCTGCCATCTGATGGTGTATAGATAAATTTGCACTTGATATATCACTTTCAATTTATTTATAGAGTTTCTGAACGCTTACTTGCTCCTCATTATTTATCTCATTTGCTTTTCTCTAAACTGACACATGTCCATTCTGTTGCGATGAGCTGCGTATGATAAAGTACTTTTTAAAGACGTTAGACGGAGTGTTACTAGTAGGCAAGTATGTAATATAACGGACAAACATGTTGAATCACATGATATCAAGAAGTCTGAAAAACTAGAATAATAAAAAGAAGAATATTGTATAAAAAATCATTCTTCCTCCAATTCTAGAGAGCAATGAGAAATTGTTTTGAAAAAATATCTGTATATATATAGAAAATAGGTCTCATCAGTCAAATAAACTGAAAACAAGCATAAAATAATCTTTGTTTGAGAAAGTGTTACATTGCTGTTGAAATAATTATTTAAATCAAGACAGTGAATTACCACAAACCAATTAGATAGATATACACAAAAAGCAATGATTAACATCTTCGTTAGTACATTTGTCAACTCGATACATACATATGTATTTCTTTCAATACGGCAACTTCTGTTAGTCCATAATCTTGGGGACTACTTGTAATTTCTAGAGAGATAGAGAAATAATTAGATAAGTACAATTTTACGTTTCCTTGTAAGGTGCGGTTTCAAATTAAATCGTCTCCATTACTAAGTATTTGGTCGTTAGATTCATACGTACTACCTTAAGTACGAGTACGTATACTTTTTTAACATTATGTGCATTAAACAGTGGTCACATGTACATATAAATCTCTCCTCTAAATGACTACTGCCATGGGGCTTTCGGAATAACTTGCATTTAAGGTAAGCCATACAGTAATCAAACAATAAATTACCATGAAACCTGACGCAATATATTTAGTGGATAAAGAGACCAACAGTAGAGCTTAATTATTGATCATTATTAGCAAAAATACGAAATAAATGCGCGTGTAATTGAAGCATCTCTACCTGGGATTAACTGTATAATTTAATACTGCTTAGATTAACAGACCATACAAGATTAGTTGCAAATTACGTATATACAACGCTGTAAGCGTATCTTAAATTAAGAATAACTTGTTAATTTAAACTCTTTACTTTACAACCACGCATATCTGTTCATATTGCTTCGTTTAATTACGTTAGAAGATATTAAAATAGTTTAAATAGACGGTAATAGACAGAAATTTTACGAACTATATAGACGAAACGAGACATGTATGTATATATCGTTCTTAACATAAGCAGTCTCAATCAGTGTAACATGATGATAGCTATTTGAAACAAAGCGTCATCAAATAAAAACCATTGATTGTAAATTAAGAAATATTTGGATACACATTTTGTAATAGTTTATAATTTAATTTTGTTACTCTGGCGTGTATATCTAGTTCTTTTATTTTTTGGAAACGTAGACAAAACATGAGACATAAACTAAATTCTCATCAACCGTTATCATCGTAAAGCAACCGACTATTCGTCCTTGTCGTGACAACAAACAAGAAGAAAAGTAACCCTTGATATAAATCTCTACATACATAGGATGAATTTAAAGTAGAGGAGCCAAGGTATTTATTTTATCTAGTTCAGGTGCCAACTTATGGCCTTAAATGTTAAATTTTAGTTTGATGGGAATGTTCTGATTGTGCTATTGTCGGATGTAAACAATTATTGTGTGCATTGCAGTGAATTATATTTTGTAGAGCATGTAACGATAACATATTAGAAATGTTTATTTGGCCCAGATCGTTTTAACACAATAAAAAGGTACAATACTCTACTGGCGTGACAATTGAGAAACTTTTACCAATCTTTAAACTATGCAACTAGTAGTTGACCACAAGACCTGAAGAAGAAACCAATGATATCTGTTGAAATAAAAGTTATGAACTGTCAAGGAATTCAACCGCATTCAATAATAGTATTTAAAAACATGTAACTATATGTAATTACTTTCCGTCGAAATAAATTAACTGGTAGGTTTTCAGTTAGTTTATCACTTTCCTATTAGAGCGTAAATTATCGAAAAATTGAAACTTAAATAAGTAGTACTGTGATTTTGCCGAATAGCATAAAACATTAGATCGTACTATAAAGATCAATTCTGACAAAGTAATAGGTTCTTTTATTTACTTTAACAATGTGTTCAAAATGATTCGTCCATTACTATTAAGCTTTAGTGGCAGCTGCAAATAAAATTCAGGTCTTTTGTTAAACGATGTTCTAAAAACTGGTCCAACAATTCAAAATCAACTGCCCTGAATTCTTCTTACATTTAGCATTCGTAGTATTGTTATCATATTGAGCAACGATCCAACGCAACCACGGGGACATTATACATTAAATACTGTAACGTATGAGACAGTTTTTTCACCGTCTGTGTGAGCAAGGTGATGATAATACTCACCGGAATTGTTGTTCATGGAAAAAACACTTGAACTTGTGGCGCATAACATTGCAGAAATGCAAGATTTCATAATATATTATCTGGAAGGTCCAATCTATCTCCGTTACCAGAATTTTCATTATGATGGAATAATACATCTGGGCTGCAATGCCATGAAGGTTTGCAAAGTAGCTTGAGAAACCATTAATATTTTAGATCTGCTGGAAGTAAAGCCAATGAACACAGTATCCTAAAAGAGTAACCTTTCCGCAGTTTCTCCTGAGTCTGAAGTATTTAATCATTTTTCAGCATTTTTAAGGTTAATATACGTTTGTCTAAGGCTTATCAATAATTTTCCGAATCCAGCTCTTAAATCAAAAGGCATCACGTTAACCATTTCTAAGTTGAAACAGAGGAGTCCAAACAGAAGACTATCTAGAAGAGTTAAAGGCAATAAAGGCTTCCAACTATGTACTGTGACCTTCAAAGGTATCCGGGCACGACTAGATAGAGACATACCTTGCGCTCAATACTTTGTTTCAAAGTGTCGCAGGGCCAGCTTACTACCTGCTGAGTGTAACCGTAGTTTATCGCTCTTACAATAACATTGCATTATATAAACGCATATACGTAGACATAGCATACATTAAAATATTAGAATTAAGGAATTCTGTAGCGTTAAGTGAGTGAAATAGTTGTTGTATATCACAAACTGAAACTTAGATTTATTAGGTAAAAGTGAGTCTCTAGCCTTTGCTGCTAATTTTTTTATAACTTAATTTTTTATGACTTGTTGTTCCGCATTCATTTTGCGATTGAGAACCTGACATTTTTAATAAGTCATTTGACGTTTGTACAAATAAAATACTGTCAACATACGCAGTTGCTAACCATTACCTTACGATCTGTCAGATAGTAATTATTTTAATTATTTATTGTATAAAATAGGACAACCACGCGACCATTTATAATATGTAGAATAGATTATGGCGGATCGTTTGTCATATGAGGGAGTACATACGCAATAGAAAACAAAAGCAGTACATTTGGAGATAGTAACCGACCTTTCTACTACCCGTTTTGTAAATATATTAAAGTGTTTTGTGTCTAGACGTGATCTTTGTCAGTAAATTTTCTCAGATATAACGCTACTAATCTCCGCAATGGAAATAACGAATT
Source organism: Holotrichia oblita (assembly GCA_023690525.1). Lineage (NCBI taxonomy): Eukaryota > Metazoa > Arthropoda > Insecta > Coleoptera > Scarabaeidae > Holotrichia > Holotrichia oblita. The sequence continues at coordinate 115,937,656 of CM043017.1, forward strand.
AAAGCGCTTGTCAAAAATGCATACTAAGAATTCTCTAACTTGACAACTTTTTACTTGAAAATCAAATTAAGCAGAACTTCATTCCTACATGATCTCTTCACCATAGTGGTTTGTGGGAAAACAGCAAAACGGCACCTTAATAAGATTGGAATTAACATAAATTGAATATGTAGAATGGCTCACCTTAGTTTAGTATGATAAATTGAGGTAATAATAAATTCGCGGCTATTAAGTATGTATCTCCTTTTACCTCGGATCCCTCGGATTTTGGTCCTCTTACTCCTAGTCATTTCTTAATTGGAACAAGTTTAAACTCTATTCCACAATCCAATGTAGTAGACCGAGTGTAAGACTTACTAAACTGATATAAGTGCTTGCAAAAATTCATACCGCAATTCTGGAAATTGTGATCCAAAGACTACTTTCACGACATACAGCAACGTATCATAATAAGTGAAAATTTTAGAAAAATATTCCAGAGTTACAAGGTGTTTTGATACTGCGAGGTACACTCCATCAGTCGCAGCGTTGGCAAGTTGGCCTAACCTTTTATTACTGTGTTTCATATTATAGAAGGCAGCGAAAAAGTTTGGCAACAAAAGGTTTTCTTAAACGAATGGACTTAGAATGACGAAATTGTAGGGCGATGAATAGGATTGTATTTTGCATTTTTAGAAGATTGCTATGTTCATATTTTAGGATTTTCTTGGATATCTAAACTCTTATCTTCATTAGTTGTAGTTTTAGTTGCAATGGCTGTTGATAATTTAAGTCCATAAAAAGATGAGTGACTTTTTATAAGGATATTTTTTTAAAGTAATGCGTGTTTAAACGTCTGTGTATTGTATTATTCCACTCCCGAACACAGATTACTTTTTAGCAACTTAATCAGATATCAGGTCTTTGGTTATATCATAACAATTGGCACAATTTAAAGTAGTTTTAAATGAATGGTTTGAATTAAAGTACGAAAAGCTGCGTCACCATTTTTTTGAATTATTATCGTTATTTTTGTAGAAGTCATGATGTTCAAAATGCTAAAATAATGTTATTATGTAATAAATAATAAACAAGACTGTAAACTCCTCATATTCTTACACATACATACATAAGTTTATAGTTATTTTGATATGACTAAATATTTCGTAGTACAATATATTCATTACATGTTGTATACTACCTTAAACACATGTAACAAATAACCCATTCAAGTAAATCATATGCAGTAATATATTTTATTAGTCTATTCGATGTGACAAGATATAAACATGTATGTATAATCATTTAGATCAGTGAAGACGTACACATGGATTCCATTACGACCTACTAACAGATTCTACGACAGGTTAATTAATTTATAATCGAATCGATCTAATTTATGTCTTACATACAAAAAGTTCTGGCATCCGTATATTATACATATATGAAAGCGATCAATTTACTAACATGCTTTGACAAAAATTTCAGACCGCTTTGCGGTTAATAAATTTTATTTCTGTTATATAATATAATTTAGCTCCGACGAATACTTATAGAATGCTAAAATTTTGTTAGATTGATACTTTCTACTACACCAATTGAAATGTGCAAAATTCATTGTTTAATGTAATTTGAAACTGAACTGAGTTCTGCTTTGACCGTAGCGGCTACAAAGATGTGAAGTAGTTTCAGAGGTCGCATGATTTTAATTGACAGCTTCCAGTGTGGGTGAAGTAATGGAGATTCCATTTGCTAAAGCTTCAGCATCTCTCATCGGAAACACCGATATATCTTAAATAAATTGCTTCGTAATTTTATCTTATAGGTACGTATGCATACTGTTTGATGTTACTATTGATGTTACCGCCTGATTTAATTTCGAAAACTAACTATTTTGTATACAGTTCCTGAATAAATTTGAACACAACTGTAGGTCTTCTCGACGTGCATTCAAATGTACTAGTGACAACAAGATAGCAGAAGTCCATCCGTGTATAACGGCCCCATTCAACGAGAGAACAGGTTTTTATTGTAACATTATTACATTATGTGCGGATGAGAATAAAAATACTTCCTTTCCACGTCGGACCTGAACACTATACACTAGTAGTTATATATAGCTACTAACGTAGCCACCTAATGTGTTATGGGAACAATCTGATGTGAAAAATTAACCGTATTTGCTTTTATAACATTCGCGGAGATTTATCTTCTTATACTATTCATAGTATTGTTTAACGAATTCTAATTAAGAATATATCAACGTTAGTATTTTTTATATTCACATCGTACATAACAACGACTTTTTTATATTTCAAACTTCAGTATTCATGTTAGGATGAATATTTATTCTAAACCAATTAGAAAATTACATCTTAAATTTTCAAAACAACACTACAGTTATAGGTTGTGTCGTTGACAATACAAAAAAAGTGAACGCCTTGGTTAGTTCTATAAAATGATAAATGGAAATGGCTATTTATAATTATTATCATTTTAAAACCTTAACGTAATATTTATAAACTTAGTTTCCTACTTTAGACGTGCTGGTATGGCCACAACGAACAAACTCCACGGTAGATGACAAACACAATATTTTAGATAATCTTATGCACAGAATTTTAATCAAACACTAAGAGAAACATATTCGACACATTATGCACTGTGATTGTTCACAGTAAAGCAAAAACTAAGTTCTTTGAGTGTTTGTCGTGATCTTTTGACACGTTTTCACCCCATTTAAGAGAAACACTATTATTTAGCGAAGAAGAAAATGTAGTTGTCGTCATATGCTGTGATCGTTATTACCAAAGTTCATGGATTGTTATGTATTATCAAGTATTTTCAAACTTGAAGTAAATTCTAATTTTGAAGTATTCACTATTCCGAAGAATTGCATTTATCGATCTTCAACGAAACCGTTGCAAACTTGAAGTAAGTGTGTTGTTCGGAGAAGTAACCACAATATTCTATCTGAAGAAATGTAAATGATCACTATTCATCCAAGGTATTTCGGTAGGAAGATCAAATCAACAGTAAAGATATTCAAAAACATAATAACATCAACAAGTGATCTTATGTTTGTCATCTAAAAACAACTCTTAATTGCGACTGCTCTCAATAGTACAACTGACGAACAGAAATTGGTTGCAGCTTGTCACTCGCTATAAATTGGTCACAGTCTTAGTCTTTCTCTTACACATTCCGTCTTGTTGCAGAAATATTTCTTTAACTTTTGGCTGTAGGTGTGGGAGCCCTCATTCTGATTTCATAAATATCTGAAGAGAGAATACTACCTTTGATTAGTAAGTATTAAATACCACCTTTTTAAACCATCGCTTACAGCCAAAATTAAATGTATTATGTTTCATGCTCGTGTTTGCCTATAAAGGATGAATATTTTGATATATAATTTATAAGATTACTATATTCAGCTATATAACACAAAGCAGGTTAAATACATTAATAGCATGAAAATAATATACATTACGTAATATTCGTGCTATTCATATTGAAATTTACTAAAAAGAAAGTATCAATTTGTCCTATTGTACGCAGCAGCAACGATATTGAAGCGTTCATTTTTTTAATGCCGCAGTATACTAGAAAAAAAACACGTGAATGTGTTTAAGTGTCGACCGAAGGAGTCGAAAGGCAAAGCAGAAATACTTCGATACCCGTTTGAAATATGCCAGTCATCTCGATCGGACAAAAGGCGTCCATTCTATTTTTAAGATGGCCTAATCAATTTTCCGAAACAAACGTGAGCGTATTTATCGTCGCGTAAAAGTTGCAAGAAGACTCATTCGTTTTGCTTTTATATGTTAAGAGCTCGAATGAATAATCGTGATATAAGAGCTGTGACTAATGTAAGTAGAAGAAGGCACTATACTGCAGCAAAAGTATCTGGTGCTCTAATTACTAAGACAATTATGTTATAGAGGTTTGTATCAACTAATTATTTTAGTAATCTCTTTAATTGCAATAAGCAAAACACGAACAACGAAAATAGAAAAGCAAGATTACAGGTGATTACAATGAAACTAACATTTGGAAGCATAAATTGCATACCAGAGTCCAAGATCTTTCACGTATTTTCCTGTTTTCCAAACTACATAATCTGCAGTTACATAATTCCACTTCCTTGCAGGAAATAAAATTTATAAAAATCGGTGGAATTTTTGCACGTTACAATTATTATTAGTTAATTCAGAAGGCAATAAGCACAGGAATTATTAAGATATAGTACGAAGACTGATTGCTAATGACATTGAAGTTCGAGTTGGAGTTGTTCGGAAAAACTATCGAATTTGTGGATGAGATTAGAATTGAAAGACAACGATTTTATAGGAGTCGAAGGTTTTCTGTTTCTTCTTTATGTATATATGAAATATTTGTTCGTTCTTGCAATACACATTTTGGATGACTTGATTTGGTGGATATATTCCTACTAATATTAGTTGATTACTATGTGTATAAACCGTTAAAACGTGGTTAAATCAATTGAAAATAACAGACAGATTCTTAAAAAAAAGATAAGTTTTCGATACACCACAATTTGTTGTTTAACTATACTTAATCACATACGTAGGTAACAAACTGTTACACTTCTGCTTTCGAGAACAAAGGGCATACCTTACTAATTACTGAATTTCAACTCAAAAACAAAATTATGGTAAAACTTAAAAACATTCCCAAGAAATACCCTGAAATAAAATTGCTAGCAATACAAAATATATATCAGCAGAGCCAAAGATTCCGTTAAGAAAAAAAAACAAAGGTCTCAAAAAATGTTCCTAAAAGATGGTAACGTAAGAAAGACACTATGACAGCTAGCATATCAAACCTCTGCCACCTGTCATAGTGCGTTATTATTACCAGGCCTACTATAAAAGAATTTAAAAATAAATAAATTTACTTCTTTTCTCCAAAAAGTAATTTCCAAAATATGTGTAAAATATGTGTGATACATCGTTGAACTCGTAACGAAAAATGCCATCAGATACAGTATGTACTTTTTCTCCTTCTATATAAAAAAAAGAAGTTGATCATGGTTTCTCAAAAACGAAACGTCAAACAAAAAATATAAAAATACTTAATAATAATAATAATAATAATTCATGCCTTAGCATCCCCCAACAGTTTGCGCGAATTACAGGGGGCATCGGCTGGCCATGAGTTATTATTACGCCTGCGGCTGTAGAGCTATAAAAGTGCCAATGAAGAACTATTATTTATTTTTCGATAACTTGTAAAATAAAGTCAGAAAAAATAAAAACGAAAATTAAAAAAATACGTTGCCCTAAATATCTCAAAAACTAAACAACTTAATTGAATTAAATAAACGCCGTGTAAAAGGTCACCAATATACGCAACTTTTCGCCAATTAAAGCAACTTTGTATCTCTTACCGTTCCCGAAATCCTCATGCAGTTAATTCTTATCTTGCACACAGTGTATAAGCTTAATGCGAGGTGGTAAAGAAAACCATTAATTATTAATCTAGGCCAGAATATCAACTATACAGGGTATCCATGAATATGTGGGCAATATCTCGGATACATAAAGTTTATGTAAAAATAATACTGTATGTCTATATATCTTTTTTTTGCTAGGGTGCACCACTGCTGAGATATTCAAAACTTGTTATTACGCGTTATTAGTTATTATTAAAATGGCTTGTAATGTCGAAAAACTAATTTGACAGTTGTATCAATTTATCACAGGATCCCAAGATATTGAAATAAAAGTTACCTACTTACGTTAAACTTATTTTTTTTCCGGAAACAGAGCATTTTATGGAAATCTATTAAGAGTACATTTTTCTCACTTAAGGTCCAAGAAATAGTAAAACACTTATTGAAGAGCAAAAAACCTACACTCCTTAAATTGGATGAAAGAAAAGGCCGTACATAATTGCAATAAAAAAACCACCTAGCCAACTCTATGTTTAGGGTTGAATATCTCAGTAGTGGTGCATCTTAGCAAAAAAAGATGTATAGACATACAGTCTTATTTTTACATAAACTTTATGTATCCGAGATATTGCCCATATATTCATGGACACCCTGTATAATGATGCTTATGATCGTATGCGATTAAAGCTAATTTTACTCCCATATCAAGATATTCAAAATGGAAAAGCAATTTCTAATAATATCCAGGGCGCTAACCGACACATGCCACTAGTAATAGGGAAAAATCGGCTTCTTTCAATAATCGCCTACTGGCTAATAAAATGATTTAAGGACCTGGTCGTTTTGAATTCGTTAAAGGCAATTGAGTTTGTGTAAGTACTTGCATTTATAATTAGCAATGGAAAACGTTGGATGTTTCGTTTACAGTTTTTTCAACGATATAACGACACGACTAAAGGATTAAAACTAAATGTTTTGGAAGGATGAAATGCAAAAATGCAAATGGATCGCACCTAATCGACTACTAGCGTGGATAGATTGATGTTATTATATTTACAATAAATACTGTTTGTGTAAATATATAATTTCGCCTATTTAATTCCGTTTAAAGAAATGTATAAATTAAAACTGAGATCAAACAACATCTAAAAAGAATCTATGAATTTGTGTATATGTCAAATACATCCTATTTAATTTTGTTTTAGTACAGTACTTCTTGGATATCGATACGTTCTAATATTTCTAATCGCATGTTTGCAATTTTTACGAAGGTTGGAGATAATCTTAATATGCAATAAAAGGTCGGGTCGCTATATCGTTGAAAGAACTATATTTGCACGTATTTATAGTAGAATAGTCTTCTTTTTTCTGTCAATTACATATACTTATTTTGACGTCACGTTGTATTTTAATTAGAAATATTTTGTGTGATGACATCATTAAGTTGTTTTTTTTATTAGGCGATGCTGGGGCGTGAAATATTCTTGCAATAATTATTATTGAAATTATAAATAGTGGTTTTCTTTTAAGATAACAAGTAATTAAAATTGATAATTGACTAATGGGATTATTTCAACAGTCAACAGTGTTATTTTTCACACAACTGGTTTTTTCACTACCCAAAAGAATGATAACAATGACTATGAAAATCGGTTTCTACCGACACCACAAGAGCAGAAACATAACAACAGAAACTAACAATTCCCAATTCAAAAAATCCACCGAATAAAATAAGAGCGACTCCTAGAAAATGCAAATTTGATGCCACCTTACGCAAATACGGTACAACACACACTTGAAATTGTAACCAAAGAATCTACGTTAATCATAGTAATTAAAGGTGCACTTAAATATGTAAATTAAAAGGCCTAATTGACTATTACTATATAATATAAATCAATTTGTGACCGCCAATAAGTACATTGTTTCTTATAATATAACTAAAGAAACTGTTTTTATTACTTATGACACATAATTCCTACATTTTAAACTTTAAATTTGTCCAATACCCATATATTATATATTCTATCAGCAAGTAGTTAATAGAATGTGGAAACGAAATATGTTTTTCTCTAATATCTATTTCAAAGTAAATACTTATTGAGTTCACATTTCTAATTAAACAACGAAAATACATCGTCTACATGTACTAATTTTGAAATCCGATACTGAAAAAGTCTAATAAACATCTCATTTAAATAATGTAAGCATAGTGTGCATGTATATCTCAAATTACGTCTTGCATTTATGTAAGTTGCTTTGCTACGATTAGATAACGAGTTGTCGTTGCTTAAACTCTTATGAAGACACATAGTAATGTTAGTGGTGGCAATTGCACTAAGCCGGACGTCGAAATGTATAGTTTCGTGTCGTGGTTTTTCGAAGCGTTTAATCTAATAATATACTGTTGTCGTACAATTACAGTTCATTTGCTTATCTGTTTCTAATCAAAATACACTCATTTGGAAGGAAAAATACGTTTTAAAACATACATACTATACATTTTGATTAGTAATGCGAATGAATGAGATACACTGACAAAATTTAGAAAAAACAAATTGAATAAAGCAACAAATTTGCTAATGTTAGTTGTGCTAAAATGATTAATAGACAGGTATAAATTTTAGATTGCTTTGTATAGATATACAAGTGTAGTTCATTAATTATTATTATTAATTATTAATTATTATTATAACCGAGAAGAACGAAACAATTATATATTTCAACACAATCCCCATAATACATTTTATGTGTCGAGTTTAAACTGCCAAGGTATCTTTAAAAAAAAAATCTTATTCCCTTAGCCACTCTTTAACTGTCGTCATTACTTCTTCAACGTCTGAAAAATGGTTCCTCGAAGATGTTCGTTGTTCATTGGGAATAGACAGGAGTAGGGGGGAGAGGGAAATTATATCGCCATTCCATACTTTTCCTTGTTGACTGTGCATGATCCGTATGATTGTGGTGACAACTTTTTCTTAAGAGCTTTTCCTTCAATTTTATTCATTTCCGTTAAATAATACCTATACAACAACAACAAAAGAAATAAATTAATATTTCGTATATGAAGAGATAGAGAAATGATATTTTACATTCACTAACACCACTAAATTACACTTCAAATGACAGTAACTTTTGATATGTCAGTGAAAGCCAACTATACTACGGACAATAAATACTCTATCTCTATCGTACGTAATAATATTCTAAAAATACACGTATAAAAATAAAATCATACTGCTATTAAAATATATTAACCTACCACAATTCCATGAAGTTTAGTCAACTAATCTATATACAAGTATATTACTGAAGATAATTTTCGAAACAATCTACTTTTTATTTTTTCTAGCCATATAATGTAGTTTTACAGTGTGTCTTCAAACGATCAGTGGTAGCGCTAAATATATACAAACCAAATGATATTTTGGGGCTTTCATAAAGTAACATATTCTCGTGGTATTCTGCCTGCTATATCACGTGTACGATTTCAGGTAAAGTAAAAGAATTTGCAGTTTATTTGATTTACAAAAACTATAAAATTATCATCGGTTTAACTTGCTCTTATTATGAGCACTACTGCAACCAATTCTTTGAGGACCGGTCTGTCCGTCCCATGTAAACCTCAACATTTATGTTGGACATCTATTTTTGCGATTTTCTGTGCATCCTCTAGTGTTAAGTTTGAAAGTTTCGGAAACAATATTTCTTTTTTAATATGTATTTTCCTCAATTCTCATCCGTCCATGATTACGTCTTTTTATATACCCCAACTCAGTCTCATGCTTGCCAATATTTTTCCTGCATTTAAATTCCATTAATTAGAATGCCCGTTATTCATTCGTCAATTAATTGTTACACCCAGCTTGTTCTCTTTTGTTGGACTATACCTTCCACAGATTTCGTCGCCTTTGTCATCTAACTCAGTGTATGTAACCCATATTTATTGACAAATCATTAAAACCAGCCGATAATATCCAGAAATTTTTTAACATCATAACAATTAGTTGGTGTTATAGTTTTGGCATCATAAACTTTTCTTCTTCTAGGCTTTATATTTTCCGGTTATATTGAATTCTACATACTCCACTTCAAACTTTTCAAATTCAGATTTCGGTAGTTCAAGTGTTAGTGCTTTTCTCAGCGCTTCTAGCACATCTCAGATTTTTCTCATCATATATCTAAATTTGATAACTGGTATAAAGATATCTAAAGTAATAAAATATGGTTCATTTTATCGTAAAAAATCTTGGGAAGTTTTATGTTTCTGGAGTTGAATTTGATAAAATATTAATATTTTAAATCAAATAATTGTTTTATACGTAAAACACCAAACACTTCAACCCACAAAACACCAAACTACTTTTTTAGTAAAAACGTTTCGACAGCAAAGCAGCACTATCGGGGCGAGTTTTATTATCGCCATGATAATGGCAGCTTTGCTGTCGAAATGCTTTTAGTAAAAAAGTTGTTACTTAGTTTACGACTGTTTCCGGGTAATTAAATGATTATTAAAAAAAATTTTCATTGCTTTGGTACTTCTTTTGTATGTTTTGGATTGATGTAGCACTAGCACATTCGGTCGGATTATTTATTTATTTATATCTTTTTTTTCTCTTTAAGTTTCTGTTCTTGAGATACTGCTATACGCTCTCTTTATTACTTATTTCAATTTATACGTTCAAGTTAGGTTTAAATGTAGCTCTTTAATTTCCACTGTATTGCTGTTGTTATTATATATTATTTTTTCTAACGATTTGGCAATAAAGAAGCTACTATTATTATTTATTGAGGGGAAGTACCTACCGTACTACGTTAGGGAGGAAATGTAGTTGAAAAACACCGGGTATGCGGTCTGTACAGAACGTAAGTAAACTCTTTGTATAAATTCTTAAGCTTTCGTTCTTTATTGAGAACATTTTCAGGAGAAACTATATAAAGTAAACAAAAAGGAAAATTGAAACAATAAGTCTAATAATTAATGGAAAAAAATAACTTACAAACGTGAGTTAATTAAAGATGGATAGCCTGAATCTGGAAACACATCACAGTAGGATGCAAAGTTAACATCAAATTGATAGTATCAGAAAAATTACGAAAATTTAAAATATTGTTAAAATATGTACTAAAATTACAAACGTTAAAACCAATAGTAAACTATGTGGATTTGTTAAAATATTTGGAACAAATAAAAATCAATATATAAAAACATCTGTCCGTATACATAGGTGTTAGAAAGTAAAATTAAGCGTGCAGTTACATAGGGTTATCATGAAAATTGCATGAAGATCAAGGCGGAGAATGTAAGATGTTACAGTAAATGTCACTGAGGTGGTTGACATCAGTTTTTAAATTAATTGTTGTTTATTTATGTGGTACATTTCTAGAAAGAGTCTATTTAAATACTTGTTCTCAATATCCAAAATCTTAACATTATCAAAATCAAATTGGTGATTATGTTCTTTAAAATGATTAGCAAGTGCACAAGGTCGTTTTCCAATTCTGCAATAACTTTTGTGTTGACTGATTCTATGTTTTAACCATTGACTGGTCTGTCCTATATAAGTTTTTTGACAGCCAGTACAAGGAATGCTGTAGTCGGTGTTGATGTTGAAAGCAAATTGAGTCCTGTCTTTTATCCTGGTAGAAACATTTCTGACAGAGATGGAATTATATTTGGCGACAGAAATGTTGGGAAAAGATGTAAGTAATTTAATAACAACATTGTCGGGTGAGTGCTATCCTCGACCTGACCATTCGGCATGTTAGATCTAAATACAAGCCTGTCAATCAAACATCTCGGATAACCGTTGTTAATGAAAATGTTTACCAAAATTCGAAGATTTTTTTGTAAAAATCATCAGATATATGAGAAGCCCTATTTTTCATGGCAATGATGGTGTTAAGTTTTTGACTGTTAGGGTGATTAGAAAAGTAATTTATAAACATACCAGATGCAGTCAGTTTCTAGTACCACTCTAGAATAATATTATTGCTTTCCATTCGTATGAACTTAGTGCCCAGAAACGGTATACAACCCCCCTCCTGAAGTTCGATAGTAAATTGTAAGTGTTCATTGAATGAATTCAAATCATCGAGAACAGATTGTACCTCGTGTCCGGGGATGGCATATATTATGTCGTCCACATACTTGTATATGAATGGCAATTGGAATTGTAATTTGGCAATTACGACATCTAGCAAATGATCCATTACCATGAGGACCAGAACAGGGCTTATGGGAGACCCTATCGGCGTAGCAAAGGTTTGCTTGTAAAAATTGATATTAAAACTGAAAAAGGAATTATTGAGAATAAAGCGTAGTAATTGTAAAAAGGATGCTTGATTTAAAGTAGTGTGGTCAGCGATAGTGTCCCACTTATGTTTAACTATCTCAACAAGCAACCCCGAAGGGATATTATTGAATAACGACACTACATCTAGTGAGGCTAAGATGTAGTGTTTCGGTAGTTTAAGTTTTTTGATGACACTGACAAATTAAAAGGTATTTTTTATATTGTAATCAGATTCTTCCCATAGAGCATTTGTAAGGATCTGAGAAAGAAATTTGGATAGTTTGTAGGTGGTAGAGTTTGTACAGCTGACTATAGGTCGAAGAGGAATATCCTGTTTATGTACTTTAGGTAAGCAGTACAATTTTGTAGAAAGTGAGTTATAAATAACTAAATTTTTGGTTGTTTCTTCGGAGAATTCGCCTTTTTGAGTCTGATGAGTTCGTTGTATTGACGTTGGATGATTTCTGTGGGGTCACATGATAACAATTCATACATGTTAGTGTCTCCCAACATGGTATTTGTTTTTTGAATATGCCCAACAAGATTCTTGGCGACAGTGCAGCCACCTTTCTCAGCTTGTATTATTATGGCTGAAGGATGGTTTTTTTAGGAAGGTCTGGGTTTGTTTAAATAGGTGGAAAAATTCTGATGGCGGCTCTATTTTTGAATGGTTTATGAAGTTAGTTATGCAGTTAGTGACTCAGCAGTGCAGTTACTGAAACTCAACATCAGAAATGTTTCTAAACCATTTTTCACTGTTTTGAAAAAGCTTATTGCTTAAAGAAAGAGCAATAAGTTCATTGAATTTAAGAACGTTGCGTTGTCTGATGGACCGAAATTTCTTTTGAAAAGTAAGAGATAATCTATGTTCATAATCATACCTATTTACCGGAATTAATTCCAAAAGAATTGATTTAAATTTTTTGATATTGTCTTTGGTCTTGAAAATATTGTTACATGTATAAAGTTGTTCTCCCTAACCTGTATAAGAATCTCTGCACTTGGTGTAGAGTTTGTCCATTGTTACTGAGATGTGACTTTTGTGTTGACTGATCCGTTGCAGAATTGGAAAACGAGCTTGTGCACATGCTAATCATTGTAAAGAACATAATCACCAAACAAATCCACATAGTTTACTATTGATTTTAACGTTTGTGATTTTAGTACACATTTTAACAATATTTTAAATTTTCATTATGTGATGTGTTTCCGGATTCAGGCTATCCATCTTTAATTAACACACGTTTTTAAGTTATTTTTTCCATTAATTATTAAACTTATTGTTTCAATTTTCCTTTTTGTTTACTTTATATAGTTTCTAAAAAAAAATTGCTAAATCGTTAGAAAAAATAATATATAATAACAACATCAATAAAGTGGCAATCAAAGAGCTAGTTTTAAGTAATAAAGTGAGCGTATAGCAGTATCTCAAGAACAGAAACTTAAAGGCAAAAAAAAGATATAAATAAATAAATAATCCGACCCAATGTGCTAGTGCTCCGTCAATACAAAACATACAAATTCAGTACCAAAGCAATGAAAAATTTATTTTTTTTTAATAATCATTTAATTACCCAGAAACAGTCTCTCACGAAGTAGACACCTGAAGCTACATAATGACAACTGCTTAAGCTCCCCCGGTAATGGATTATATTTAGAATATATCGCATAGCTAAAGACTTGTTAAATAGTACTTTGAGGTGGAGGGATGGAGATATAAGGCCACGGAAGCGAGTGGTGAAATATATATCACTGCGGTATCGAATTTTGTTAGATAGATAAGGCGGTGTAGTATTATTTTATGGAATAAACATAAGCTCTGCAACTCTCTTCGTTTATACATATTATATTAAGCCAATCGGTGTCGATAGGCTTGTGTGAAACGCGATCGAATTTACGCAGACTATAGATAAATCTAATACAAGAATTTTGGACTTTCTGAATTCTACACACAGTATATTTATCTATTGAGAGATAGAGTGATAAACTGTAGAACAATACGTCGCAGAGAGTTTTCTTCGTTTCCTGATTTAGAACATGCCTAAGAGGGTAGAGCTTTTTAAGAGAATGATACGCGCCCTTGATATAGTTAGTAATCTGTGTTCGATATCTGAAACTGTTATCCAGAGTGACACCAAGATTCTTTGCAGAATTAAAAAATGTTACTACACTGGCTCAACCGCAGGTAGGTACTTCCGTTTTTAGTGGGTTAATAGATAGTCCACGCCCACCAGAAAATCTTAAGACAGCATCCAAGTCGTAGTTTATCCTCTCTGTTGCAAGCTTCCAGTCAGCCGGATTGAAAGAAAGATAGATTTGAGTGTCAAATTCTGTTATTTCGATAATGCACTATTATTCGTTGTACCACGTTAGAAGCAGTTTCCTTGTAGAATTCAATTGTTATACAATATAAATTAGAAATTTCATATAAAAATTTTGTGAAACTATCTTAGGGTAAATTTTCTAAAAATCATTCTGTATGACGAAAAGATGAATGATTTGATAAGTGGTTTTTAACGTTTAATTGTAACATTTATTTTACGCTCTAATAATTATATCGCTTTTTATGTACGTAACAAAATCTCTAAATATTTAAGAGAGTTCAACGAAACGACTACTTTCCGCATTAACAATAAATAGACTGTTAGAAAATATAAAAATCAAACATTTATAAATAGAGTGTGAGTCTTTTTTTTTCTTGGATTATACGTGTGCTTCAATTCAAATTTTACTTATAAATAACTGATTCTCTAGTTTTTCCGTTTCATTCTTCTGCTTTTATGGTTTATAATCTACAACAATTATACACAATATACATTCTGATTCTATACAATAAACTGCAATTCATTCTTGGTATAGTCGAGGACCAGGCATTTTATAATAAGGAAAAAATAATGTAAGTGATATATAGACAGGTACAGAACAGAAAAAGATATTTTGTATAACCAACACATAAGGGATTTCAAAATAGTTTACAGCTAAACGTGAGAAATCAGTGGTTAGTCAGGCTCAGCCGTCATCATTAGGTGGCTATTACTGTTTCGTACGTTTTCTTAGCGTAGATTTCACTATTGAATATATTTTTGTTTTAAACTGGGTTTTCCATGATTTTCTACAGCAATCAGCAGAAGCAGCTGATGAAAATGAAATCCCTTTCAACGTATTCCTGACAACATGAACAAACTTGATTTTGATGGTCGATTACACCTTAAATTACAGATTGTATGCAATTTAATGCGGCTATAGTGTCTGTCTCAAGTCTTCCGCTTGTTTATAAACAGTCTACTACTTTTTGCTTTAGTAGAAATTTCTTTGACTTGTTATGTCAGCGTTTATTTATAATTTTCTTGAATTTTTGTTCTTGTTAACTAACGGCTGCCTTTGCAAAAAAAAAACCTACTTTTGAATCCCACAGTTCTTCACAGTTAATATGCTTTCCTATCATGGACATACATATCTAGAAATTCTGAAACAGTGTTTTTACGAGAGTAAAAGTGAGTAGTCAATCACATTCAACCATGTAACAACAGATCATTGAGATAAGAACGAAGTTAGTCTTCATATGCCATTGGTTAAGTGGCTAGTATTCCATTTTTGGATTTAGATCACAGATACACTGGCACTCTGGAAAGTCTTAATGTCTAACACTGACGCAGGTAATTTACGTAAATATTTGTTATAAATGTTGATGCGTTTTCGTTTAAATTAGTGCAAAATAATCACAACTTAAATTATTATGACCATAGAAGCGATATTATATTCGGAGTGATTGCCAAAGTACATCTAAAAATGCCGCTAGCTAGCCAGCTCTAGATAATTTCATATGTTTTATGGGAAAACGTGATAAATGCGTAATATCTTCATACTTAAAGTGATGATGATAGTAGTCTTCACACGTATAAATGAAATAAAAATTTTAGAGATGAAACAATGGAAATTATGATCATACTGAAGAAATGATTCTTCTAAAATTGAACCAATTTTTGACTTGACTGATAAAGTAACACCTAATATTTAATATCTAGTATCTAATATATATGCACCCTTATGGGTTTCCCAACAGACGTCGTTTCTGTGATTATGACGTATTTTTGCCTTTAATAAAATGCACTTAATTCTGAAATATCTTAGAATATTTTAAAATGTCAGTATGATACATTAGTTTCAAAAACCAACACGTTTTCACTGCTATATTTTGAATTTTAATGAGAAATACTTCATTATATCTAGGCGAAAGCTATATATTGACAATAAACATAATCTATGAAGTACCAATAACCATAACGCTTCCCGTCATCACAGTATCTGAATTGTTATCAAGTATGGATTTATTGATATTTATTTAGACTTATCCGCGCAGTAACGGTTTCCAAGAGTAAAAACTTTGCGGCATATAAATTATATAAACACACTTAATAATACAAATTAAAATACTCCGTATATCATAAATCTATGCATCTTAGCTAGTTTGTGGTGAATGCGGAATCCATCACGAACTCAATTGCAACGTTATTAACTACAATAGATTACCATCGTGCGTGGTTGACGTTCTACCACCTAATACGTTAAGATACTATGTAATGCTGCTTCAATTATTAGTCGTTAAAATACGACCAAAGTTAATTATGTCATTTTCTTTCAACTATTAAAATAATATCAAAGTCATTGTGAGATTATAACCAATATACATTGCAATAATTATGAAATTCTTGCAAAGTAAATGCGTAAATGTGTTGATATTATGATAATAATTTATCATATGTCGCGTTTGTTATTACATGCGATCCTTGATATAGGAGATAACATTTAACAGCCTTCCACGTTTTACTGCAACAACTGGTATATTTCTTGAAATCACCCGTACGATGTAGTTTGATTAAAGCTGTTGCCTTCAATATATAACAACAACGCTAAGATGGAATGAAATGCAGATACTTGCTCAAAATCAGAAAATCACATCTACGCACACTTACTATTTTTGAAAATGATGATAACCTCATCAATTCCCATATATATTGACTGCCAAAATAAATGCAGCTATAAACGTGCGTAAAATAGATTAAAGCATTCACAGAAAGACGAAGTACTTAATAATATTGGAGGATGCAAATGTTTAAATAGAAAAAGAATCTTAATTGATTAATAGAATAACGATTTAAGTTTTTCGGACCACAGATTTGGCATTTTTATTAAAAATGCCAAAAAATAAATCAATTTAAATTCTCTGTCTGTAGTATGTATATAACAGCAAATTGGCTACCCATAAGCCATAAACTATATAGTACAAAAGACTATAAGTACAAGGTTTAACAAAGCAGCTGAGACTACAACACCACAGTAAATACAAAAGAGAAAATCTAGACGCATTGAAGTTCAAAATCTTGAGAAAATATATCAAGAGAAAGCACAAAACTAAAAGAATGACTAGAAAAAAGAGGCAGGCCAGGTAATATATTTTCATTGCGTCGAATATGTTGGGTGCTTAGTTGCAGCGACTCCATAAGCTGTGGCACTGCAACTCTCGCGGTGTAGTTCTTGTGTGTGTATAATTGTGTTTAAATGGCTTTGTGACAGCATTATACCGCCTTTAAAATGCTGCGCTATTAATCACTTTGCTCCCAACAGCGAATGGTAAGTCTCTCTGCAGAATTGAAACCCGGCTCCTATCGTTTTGCCACAACGATAGTAGGCCGCCTAACCACTGCGGCTATCGACTCGTTAATAACAGCAATAATTCCATTTCTGCCATAATTTACTTTCAGTTAGTAAAGATTAGCACAAACAAAAGAAAACATTAAGGATTTTTCAAAAGCTTCGCCTACACATTAATAGAAGAATAAATAATAATAATACGACTCATTGTACAAAATTGAGATACATGCATGATAATTTTTTTACATAATCGTGTATATGATCGACTTAACAAGCACATTACTGCCAGCTATAGGTAATATCATAAACACCCTGATGGCAGTAGGTACTTCAAACTTTATTTCTTTTACTAGCATAGATAAATCAATCTTCTTGTGTAATTGCTTATATATGTAAATGATATTATATTAATGAACCGCCTAGCGCCCAATGAAGCAACAACAAAGCTCTTCAATAGCAACTGATGGTCGTAGCACCTTACTGGAAAGTATTTTTCCACAAAATACTTCTGAATGCTGTTGTGCCATAGTGAAGTACCACAGTAAAGATGTACACTACAAGTTTTGATTTGACTACTGGGATAAAAAAATAAAATGCAGCATTTTCATATAAAATTCATCATAGTATTAATGTGGTAGGTTTTTGACTATGGTTTAGCATGTTATGGCATTGGTATTCAAGATATATCGAAAGACTATAGGATCCACCTTTCTAGTATAAGAAATAACCCGTGTAATTTATCGCAGTTTTGTCTTATAAGTAAATCTATGTTTAGATCGCCCGCAAAATGTTCTTTGTGGCAATTCTTCCAGTAAAACCATTAATAAACATCAATAACTCGAGTGAATCGAAATTGGAGCTTAGTACTACTCCTAAGGGCGCGAAATAAGACAAGCCTACTCAAAACCGTTATACACTTAGAAAACAGCATTGCACTGCTAAAATTGAAAGAACATTACTGGCCTAATCAACATACTATTATTGATAGTGTGTCCAACAAGATTACGCGGACAGTAGGTATCTCAAGCATAGTTTGTAGAACAAATCTGAAATTTTGAGCATCTAAGGTTTAGCTAAAATATTAGCTTTGACTGATTTCCGGTTATACCAGAAATGAGTACTATCTTTGATATTTTAAATAGACTACCCCACTTTTTATGACAACTTTATACAGCATTTGATATACCCAAAATCTATCGTTAATGACATATTCTTGTCTTTTTTTTTAATTGACACAATATTTTCGAGAAATAATTATTTCTAGTAAATGGTAAAGATTAGAGAAGTTTTTAGCAGACATGTAAAGAAATAATAAAGTGATCTTTTTTGAATTCTACATAAAATTTTAGCTTAATACCATGTAACATTTCCTATACCTAGCTTGTGTCATTTTTACAATAAACGCACAAAAATTTGTAAAAAAACAGTATTGTACTAATAATAATAATGTCCTAATACAGTTATAAAACCAAAAACATACTTTTAATACTCCCAGCACAATATTTAACAGGGATATTGTCACGAGTCTAATTATGTACATGAGTGTATCTTGTGTTCGCTTTTTAACAAAAATACATAAACAATCATTGGACAGAAATGCGCACTTAAATTATAATTATTTCGCGTTCGAGTTTCAGTAATGAAGATTTCTTAAATCTTATCATAAACTTTTCTTGTAAATGTTACTCTCCTATGCAATGTCAAAGTAAATGATGGTACGTAATTTCTGTCCATTGATTGTTTATGTATTTTTGTCAAACAGCAAACACAAAATACTTTGGTATAAGTTATTACACTCATAACAATATCCCTGTTACACACAGAAGGATTACTCAAATCAAGATATATGTAATTACTACTATGAAAGAGAATATATTCTACAAGTAAAAAGGTTGATTTCTTAAAACAATTACTAGATTTAAGAAAACAATTATTTATCCAAATCAAATGAGTAATCTTTGTTCTAAATATTAATACTTTACTTCAATTAAGTATATGTATATCTTGAAACAACTATATAACTTCTTCTATAGATTAAAGCAAGACTTATTCATCTGAAATAACGGAAAATGTTTAATACAAAAAAAGCAATTTATATAGAAGAAGAAGCCACGTTTTTAAGTTATGATTGGGCAGCATGTGGGGCGATATTCTTTCAATGTACGGCAATGGTATTTTTTTCTTTGAAATTTCCGTATTAACTTTCTTAAACACTACAAAAATTATCGAGGAAAGACAATAACTGTAACAACTAGCATGATGTTGTCGAGCTGATGCCATATTGGCAAATTTTAAAATGTAAGAAAATTACAAACTACAAAAAAACAGCTTTGACGCAAATATTAACTAATTTTTTTTTAGTAGGTACTTTTTCTAAATTAGAAATATGTCTAACTCGCCAAGGTGACACGGTAGTTACTGTATTTTCCTTTTACTAGTTCTTCTTATAGCTTTTAAAAAATCTTCATCATCAAAACTTCAAAAAAAAATCCTATTGCCGAATATGGACAGAATTTTGCACCACTCCCTACTGACCATGCAGCATCAACGCATTGGATAACGCTCGTTAAGTACCACTAGCATTATTGTAAGAACTTAGGACGCCAGTTTACTGTTGTTTACTTATTGTTAGAGTTACTACTACTAAATTAGAAAAATCGATACCTCCTTTTCCTACATTATTTTAAAATTGTATCAAAATTTTTATATGGATGTCTGATATTAACTTATTGTTAGTAATTCCTAATTCTAATGCAAATTGGTGATTGTCAAACTAATATGGCCTATTAACATACGAAATTTGATACCTATATAAATGTTTGTATGAATGTGTATCAGGCAGTTTTTAAAATAATAGAAAAAAAAACCAATGATAATGTTGTACAAACTCCGCTAAAAAAAACTGCAAAAAAATGTAGCATTATTACTACCATTTTTATTTTTGTCACTGAATAATATTTCTAACTAATTTTAATTTAACATGTGTTTTACATATTTAAAACCTTATAAGTTAAAAAAAATGTTTATTTCCATCTAAATCTCAGTCGTACAAAATTTTATTGAAATTGGACAGGTACACAGATAAAAATACGGAGTTAGATCTAACACCGTTTTAACTCTTTTCCGGTGTTCTCTCGCGACCATCCGTCTGAGGAGCCTCCATTTAAGAGTTAAATATTTTACGCCTTAACGGAAGAAACGTGAATACAATTCCATCACTAGAAGTGTAAAATTTCTTCCAATACGGAAAATATTTTATCTTTATTAGTTATGGTAAAGCACACCGTGCGGGAGTTAATTTTCTCATTGACTAACGGAAATCTCTCTATTTCGGAAACTGTAATTGGTAAAAAGATCCCTATAGGAGATAACCTTTTCCGGAGTAAATGAAGTTATTTCCATAATATATGCTTTTACTTCCGTTGTGGAAGGTATATTCTCGAAACGGATCTATAGAAATCCATATCGGAGGTAAGTACCTCCTTAGTACAGGAGATTACCACCACTAAATAAAGATTTGAACTTCATTTCAGAAGTACTTGTTTCCTTGACGGATGCAAATATTATTGTTACGGAGTTAGTAATCTCATAAAAGTGTTACTAAAATCCGTATCGGACGTAATTGTAATCATACTATATGGAATTCCCTCCCCTAAGGTTAGATTCTAACTTCATCACAGAGTTAATTTCTTCCCTGAGAGACGAAAGTGACTCCGTTACGGAGATAACTTTCTTCGAAATAGGAGAAATTACCTCTTTTAGCAAGCGTTTCCAATACTATTTCAGAATCAGTTATCCTTATTGCAGAGTTAATTGAATCTCAATTGAAGTCAATTTTTCATGATAATAGATGATATCTCTCTCCAGTACAAAGCATTTACCCCACGTTGCATTTATACACCACAGTTATCAGATACATTCAAAACCAATCCTCGAAAATGGTCCATGTCAAAAGCTAATCTTTTCCTTCGAATGCACACTGTCTCCATGCAACAACTCCCTTTGACACATCACTTATGTACATGTGTATGTACCTCTAACAACGATCGAAGATTTTCCGAGCTGGGATTGGTATACTTAATTTGTTAAAGATAGTGCATGAAAAGCTATGCTTCAATAGTGTAGAAGTACATATCATCTTATATATTATATATATATACTTTAGTCTTAAATATACTTTATATTCTTCCATTTTATGTTGACACACAGATCCTACACGTTTTTCGGCATAACTATAACAAGTAAACGGTTTCTGCGGTTCACGTGATAACCAAATGACCGACAAAACGTTTACGCATGCGTTCAGCATTAATCCAACGCTTGTTTGGATAATACATTTTCCTGATAGGATGCAATTCCCTTCTTTTTGATGTAAAATTGTTGCAAATAAAACTACGTATTTTATTCAGAAAAATAACTCTGTTAAAGAGGGATCATCATATATAACGAATACATTTAACTGCATTTGCGAGTTGAAATCAAAATAACTCTCGTATAGAGAGAATATCATACAGAATGAGTATATACATTTAACTGCGTTTGGGAGTTCGATATAGAAATATCTGTCGCGGAAAGAATGGCGAAGAAGTTTGCTCCTTGCGAGGATTGAAATTAAACGGAGGAAATTGTAACCCTCCGTTTCGGTAGAGATTTTTCCTGGAAGTGAGAAAGTGACCACCGCTTTGTAGATATACAACTCTTTTCTCTATATAAATCCTTCCGAAACGGAGACTCCTTTTTTGTGAATTTTTGAGTTCTACAAACGTCAAGATTGTCGAAGTTTCATCAGATTGATGGAAATGCGGCGTGTCAACATTTGATAAAAACAAGCAGTTATTTTTAGACAATTACCTTAGCTTCATTCAGCTCACGACTAAGAAGCTAAAACACATCGTTACAGATCAAACGCAGTTAAGAAAATGTAGCGTGAATTTTACTTCCAATTTAAGTAAAATTAATTTAAAAGTTACGTTAACGTTACGCATAATAAGCTCAATCAATTTAACTATCTGAGTTAGTAAAAAGTAACTTTCATAAACATTGATTTTGCATACGCTGCTTTGCATGAAAATAATACTCTCAATACAGTATTAATGTGGCTAGCATATACATATACATACATAGATACCTACGTGCTGCAGGAAACGCTCCAGACAAAAAGCCTCAAGAGGGATTCGAGGCCTATTGACTTACAAATCATATATGTCCAAAAAGTATTGAAGTTGGCATAAAATTTCTAACGGTATAAGAACTATTAAGAATTGGTACTACAACTTTTTCTGTTTTAAAATGTACAGCACACATTTTCTGAATCTTTTTCTGTATTAGTTGAAAATTAGTCCTTATAAGAAAATTAACTTACGGACGATGAAGCAAAAAACACGAAAACGATCATCGCAAGATACATATATGTACATTCATATATATACAGGGTATATGCGCCTAATACATAAGTAGTTCGACAGTGCACAGAATACACTTGCATAGACGAATAAGTGTGCAATTGTTGGATGTAATGAGGTGGCGAGGGGAGACACGCTCTGGTGGCTCGTGGGGAGCAATGCCTCCTGAAGATAACTATCGGCCATCTTAGAGCGCACGCACCGCTAGCAGAGCGTCTTATCCTTCTATAGTGTCTACCGGAAGCAATCGTGAACAGGTGCTCGACGAACGTAGCGATCTCTTTCGCCTGTCTATTACTAATGCATGTATAGTAGGCACTTGTATTATTCGACCTACTAATAGTATGCTATTGTAGTGATCTCGATGCTCAAGCAGAAGAGAAACCTGATGTACTGAATTTGTAATTTTTTCTACTATCGTACTTTTTCGCATTATTATTTGGTAAAATATTTCAGTTGAATCTTATTAAGAGTAAAATTATATTTAATTTACTAAGAATTGTGCACCTGACTAATACGATACAGATATCTAACTATTAAATTTAATAGATAATATAAATTTCAATCAAGTAAGTACATATCTAATTATAACAACAATGTTAAAAAGAAAAGCATAGTATTATAGGCTGTATAATAAACATTTCTAATATCTATTAGTAGTCAATTTTTCATCTATATTCATACAATTTCACGCTACGCATTAAGTTTTTATATAGGAACAATCTGCCGTCCTCAATGTGGTCTATTGTCAATTTAAGTATGTAAATAAGTGTCATTCGAAGTACATACCGTTAGAGCTATGCAATAAGTTGATAAATCTCCATAAAATTACCGACAATATCGTGCGTTTTACTTGTGTGATCCAATGCATATAATATCCGGGTTCTATGCGATCTCCGTTATGCGTATATACGAGGGCCATTATTTACCTATATTTCGGGAATTGGAAACCCTTGCGCTGCCACGTCAGATCTGATCTTTCCCATTTAGAGTTTGACCTCCAATGTAGACATAAGTACTTATAACGTTTTGATGTATGAGCAATAGGTATTTGTGTTGGCTGCAGTGACTCGACAAATTCATCTCGGCAACAACATGGAATTGAATCATGAGTGTCTTCTGACGATTATTTTTTACAACTTCAAACGTGGATTATCTCATCAAAAATGCAACTTATTTTGACTTTTGGTGATGAAGCACCTTCAAATATAAATGGATGGTATACAAAATATACAAAGTATACAAAGGTCGTCCAAAATCGGTTATTGTGCTAGAAAAAATGGGTACTGCACGTGAACTGATTTTGCAAGGTTGTCATATTACTTATCATGAAATTGAAGCATCTTTGCGTATTACTATGAGGAGCATCAATAAGATATTGCATGAACATTTAGCATTGAAAAAAAATTGTTCTTGTTGGATTCCGTACAAATTGGCTGATGTTCAAATGAAAACTTGCGTCAATTGGTGGAACGAAATGTTGGAAAAATATGATCGTGGTGCATCAAAAGTTGTGTACCACATCTACCATACACTAGCGACGAATCTTGAATCTATGCATATGAGTCTGAAACAAAATAGGAATCTACGGAATGGGTCTTTCATAGACAAGCCAAATTCTCCTATTTCTTTGGAACAACTGAGCATGTGGCAATTATACCGATAGAGCATCGTAGAACGGTCAATTTCGTATGGTACATAACCATTTGTTTGCCAGGAGTGTTTGGTAAAATACGGAAAAGAATACATACATACATCGGGTCAAACAATCGCCTATTTGACTAATCAAAACATTGAATTCACCGTATAGCCCAGATTTAGCACCAAAAGACTTTTATTCCCGCACATCAAGAATAAATTGCCTGGCCAGAATTTTTCGACACCTAACGAAGCCGCTGATGTATTTAGAACCTATGTTTTCGAAGTATCTCAATCGGAGTGGAAAAAGTGCTACGAAATTGGTTCAAACGCATGCAAAAATGTATTGATTTTCAAGGAAACTATTTCGAAAAACAATAAAGCCACTTGAGCCGATAATAAATATGTTTCTGTACTTTATTCCCAAAATATAAATAGTGGCCCTCGTAACATACACAATAACAGTTAGGTATATGTGCAGACTATATATATGTATATAATGGTTTTTACAAAGATTATTAAAATTAGATCACGTTCAACAATAGTTTCGTAAAACTCAGCAGAGGAAGGTGAAGCGTAAGCACAGGTAAGATGCCGCATGGTTTCTGCATCGATGCTTGTAACAATGTATAAGTGCCGTAATTAAAATAATTAGCTAAACTTACGATATTAGAAAAAGACTACGTTGTACAACAATGTTTTAGTCTGATGTTGCCTGCTTTATTTCTTATCTTTGCTTGTTTCATATCTTATTTTATTTAATAACTCACTTTTCTTCTTGATATTTGTTTTCATTCTTTATTTGCCCTGTCGTCTCGTACACTTTTCTTATTACTTTTTAATATGGTGTGGGGCATGCATATCCTAACTATCTTACTTGGCCTTCAATATATATTATATAATGGTGGAATATTCAGTTGCTCTCTGAGTAGTAGGAAATTTATTTTCATATCACTTCTAATTTTGCAGTTTATTCTTCTCAGACGTCTCAAATGCATGTAATAAGCATGTAATAATAATGTAATAGCATATAATAAGGTCTTGCCTTTATCGGATAAGTGGTTCAACCACCTTCTTGACTACTTCTTTTTTTACGATTTTGTATATTTCTCTTTCGAACTGCAATGTTGTTTTCACCAAAAATGTTTATTTTCAGTTTTCTAATTCCAGTTCTAGGACGCGGATTCCTTATTGTTTAGTCTTATTATATTATATTTGGAAGACAGTAACAGAGTACTGGTAACTAGTATAGTATTAACGCTGGATACTCCAAATAATGTTAGGCAAGATGGAAAGGCTTAGGTTATTTTGATTATTATTATTGGATCTGTCGAATTTTCGTTCGGGTATGCGAACTTCATCAGGACAGCTGTTAAATAACAACAAGAATTGAAAAAACAAAATAGAATAATCTCTAACAATACTTACTACAAGGGAACTTTTAAATTAAATAATTAAAAATATTTGACGTTGTAATTTGATACATAAGATACGTCATTAAATATTAAAACACTTTTCTGTAAAATTTTAAAACACATATAAATGCAGTTGAAAGACGTTATGTCGTAGTTTTGCCCGAGAAAGATGTTAAAAACAGTATGCAATATCATACAAAAAATAAGATCCGTGCAAAGAATTAAATCGGAACAAAATACAGTCAAGTGTAAAAGAAACATATCCTAATAAATACAATCAAGTGTCAAAGGAGTATAACAAATTTAAAATGAATCAAAACACAAAAGAAGCTACATAGTGAAGCCGAATAAGTATTAAGTGATTAAATTAGAATAAATGGTATACTTAGGTTCTCAACATCTTTCCTAAAATTAACTGAAGCAATAGTCTTTTGTATAAAGCACATTTCTAAAAAGTTGCATTTTAATTTATTACGTTCAAAATCCAGGACTTTAACCTCGTCAAAATCAAAAGTATGGCCATCTCTTGTATGTACGCAAAGGGCGGTGGATGCGCGATTAAGTCTAAGCTCGCTTTTGTGAATGGCGATGCGACTACTGAGTCTCTGCCCGGTCTAGCATATGTAACAACACAACATATGTAACATGGGAGACTTGTCCTTGAGTTGTGAAAAAATTTCTGGATTTTTTTAATGGGGTATGTGCAAATTTTTATGTTTTCTTAATGAGGAAACAGATTCACAATTGTATCAGTGGAATGTATTGTAATTTTCTATAAATTTTAATGTCAACGTTGGGGTTGTTGTTGTTATTGACAGATGTTGTTAAGGATAGGATTAGTGGGTTGCTTATTAAGGGGAGTAGATGTAGGTAGTATCTCCAAAGAGAACTTCGTCAAGTAGAGTATTAGGATTTTTGACACCGAAGTGTATTATTTTCTTGGCGTATGTAAATACAATAATGCAATTTTTCCCAAACGCCAATTATTTAAACATATTTTTTTTTTTTTTTTTTTTTTTTATTTGCATTATTGTAGTATTAGGATAGGAATTAGATTTAAATATCTTTTTTAGGCGGTTAAGATTGTTGGAGTGAAAATCTGGCTGTGAAATATTAAGAATTCTATATTTAAGATCAAGAATCAAGTTAAGTTTGCACTTCAAAGGGTAGTTTGACATAAAGTGAAGGAATCTTCCAGAACTAGTAGGTTTACAGTACCAATCTAGTTTAATTGTGTTATTATGGTCTCTTATCACAAAGGTATCCAAAAAGGGTACCATACGATCTTTCTCAGTTTCAATAGTGAATTTAAGATTTACGTTATATTTACTTATTATATTATATCTATCCATTGTGATGTTATCGTCTCTATTTTTTAAAGTTTCCGCATAACAGAATAAAAATAGAGGATATTCTATTATTTGCAAGTCGGTAAAATGTGTTTCCTTGTTTGCATTTGGTGTGTCATAATAAAAATCAAACCCTGTTTAATCTTCCCTCTTTTGAAACTACTGTCATGTTATGTCATTTCGATTTTCCATCAAAATTCATTAGAGTCACTATACAATTTTATACATAATTTTAAACACTATACATTTAGGAATGACATTGTCAAAATTACACGTTACCGCGATTTAAAAAATAATAATAAAAGAGATAAGGAGGTCGAGAAAAAACAAGAGAGGTGGACACTTTGTGGTTTTTTGAAAAGTGGAAAAAAGAGAAAAGTCAAGTAAAGGAAAAAGGTTCTTTTAAAAAGAAGAAAAGACATAATAAAATAGAAAGTCAAAAGTGTGAAAAGAAGATTGAAAATTAGAGAGACAGGAGAAAGAGAGACGTTTGAAAATTGAAAGAAATAACATTTTGGATAAGATTGAAAAGTAAGAAGAGGAAAAGACGAAAGAAAGGAGTAGACGAAGAAGAAAAGATTCAAAGGAAAGAAAAAGAAAAGAAGTAGAGGCAGGAACAAGGTGTTTTAGCGATAATAATATTTACATTTAGATACATAGATAATTAAGGTAAGAGAGGGTGAGCTTTTAAATTATTAGTGTAAAGTGTTTAATATATGTTTTCTTTTTATTTTTATTTGATTTTTATATTGAACACTGCACTACATTCTATTTTCTTAACTGTTGGGTTAGTACTGGATATTTGTGTTTAATCCAATATGCTTGCTAACACTTTTCTTGTCTGATAATCTGATTTCATTTTCATTTATCTTTGCTCTTATAAATCGGTAGTACTATTTATCTAAAAACTGCTGACTAGCTAAAGTGACAATTTTATAGTTTTATGGTCCAAATGTATACTCGTGTAAGCCCTTAGACATTAACCATACGTATAAATATTGTTTTAAACGCTACTAGAGTAGTATTTATATCTGATACATATATCATCACTTAATCACTAATAAATTCAATATTAATATGCAAGAATGTTAATACATACAGACTTCTGAAAAATATGCACCTATAAGAATAGAACCATAAAGCAAAGAAGAATTTTGCGTTATAATTGTACTTTTATACTAAACTTTTCTATTGAAATAAACAAACAAAAATATTTTATTTTTCTGATGACGCAGCTCATACAAATTTAATAGTAATTGTGGTGTATTACAACCAGTTTATGAATCATTTGTTGTCAGTGCTAATCTACTTGATACAGTTTTCTAGAGTAATAGTACTAATAATGGAAATTTGCATTTTAATGAATAACAAATATATGTGCGTCACGGTTTTTCTTACAAGACAAGATTTAATCGCTTTATAATAAAAAAATTGCTATTTACATATATGACCAAATATTTTACATTGACAATAACTTGCAATGTTTCACATCGGCCAGGTGTATTTTGTATAATTTAATTGTGTATATATGTATGTATGTATCTGACATGTGTATTGAAAGGAAAGTTTTAGTTTTCTATATCTATTTCTATATCTATCTAAATAAATATAACTAAAACCTAAACAAAGAAAATAAACTTAATTAAAAAAACACTTAAGGCAATTGCACAATATTTTCACTTATTAGAGAAGAAGCTAAAAGTACTATTAACTACCATTTCAGTAATTAATTAAAATATATCCATATTTAACTTACCAAAAATCTTCTCAAACTTTGTCTCTGTTTTTTCTAACACAGGAAAAAATAATAAAGGAATAGCTAATACGCTTTACCATATACCGGGTGTGGCACGAAGAGTGTTGATTAGAAGTTTTTAGAGATGTAGTTATAGGGGAAACGTAAAATTTTACCACATTACATAAACACAGTTCCAAATAAATCACGATATTGCTGCAAACAAAATTGTTATTGGGCTCAAATTTGGCACAGCTAATTATAAGAGATCACTAAAGTATTTCGTTTCTCAAAATATTTAATTTTTAAACAGGGTGTTTTACACATACCACTCAGTTCTAATAATTTCAAACAATTATAATTCGCTTATTTCAAATATAACACCCTGTATTTTATATCAATTTTTCATTGCTATTTTTATTTTCATTCACTTGATACTATCATTCTCTATATCTAAACCGAATCAATTTATTATTTATTATTATTTCGTTATTTCACTTAAAAATAACGAAATTTAATATTGCGTCATTAATAATAATTGGTGATAAGTTATTTATGTATGCATTAGATATGATTTGCCAGTTCTCTTTAAAAGTTTGTGTTTCATAGCAAGTAATGGCAAATTTAGGATTTAAAATGACGATTTTTTTATATTTTATCATGAGCTAGATTTCCTCTAAATAAAAACAAGAAAAAAATTTTAATACACTTAGGTTCGATGTTCAATTGTTGAAATGGAATTTTAAATTTTATTTAGGTCCGCTCTTATTAAGCATCTATTATTATTATTGCATGCACGAGTGAGATCTCGAAACAACGGACATTTCAATGTACCACTAAGTACTGCACTTTACATTCAACTAGAGTTACGTTTAGCTGAAGGTGTTCGCACTAGTAGTAGTGATTTTTAGTGTGGCAAATATAGTACTGATACGGGGCCTACGGTTTTACTTCTTGGTTTTAATTATCCGAAACAAAAATTATTTGGTATTGCTCGCAGTTGAATCCGCGACTCTTGATTTAAAAGCTACTGGGCATGGCAAATTTCACTGATTTTGATCATTCCTTAATAATTCTTTTGATAGTTCTGTTACTTACACTAGTTTTGGAATAGTTAAACTTCACTTTAGCAGAGTATACCTACATACATGCAAATTTCCTATGAAGCTATACGAATTTATCAGCAAAGGTAACGTTTGAAACATGTCGCATCTCATCTAACGTTTCAAAAAATCCACTATAGGCTTCAAGAAATAGAGCAGAATCAAACAGTGACAGATATTATACAATCTGTAGTTACACAAAGTTAACCAAAATCCAGTTTTTTCTTAATTTCTATTTTATTTTTAAAATCGACATGAGGTTTAGGTCCAAAATCATCAGTTTGAGTATTCCATTAATGTTTAGACATGCATTGTATGCGATTGTTTTTAGTATACAATAATAAATTATACATAACTTTTTACGTAGAAATTTAACGAAATACTGAATGTCCCGTTAGGTATTATTCGAGGCATATCTTTCTACATGATGGAAATCTAGCCCACTTTTTAAATATCATAACGAACTATTTAAATGAACGACTCGACAATAACTGGATTGCTCGGGGAGGACCTGTTACATTGCCACCAAAGTATTCAGATCTAGTAGCTAGATGGTTTTGTTTGGGAATACCAGAAAGATCTTGTTTATAATCAAGTACGCGAGTTTTCTCGACAATGACCGTAGCTTTATATATAACAACAAGGGCAACAGTTTGGAAATATGCTGTTGTAATCTATGATATAGCACTATACATACATAAATACTAGATGCACCTTCGAGGGAAACCAGTCATAGAGATATATATGACCATCATAACATTGCTCTACATCAGCTGATTTGTATATATTTTTCTCAGTTTCACAATAGATAATCCATTTCTCCAGCGTGCAGTCTACATTTTTCTTCTGTTCCTTAGGATTGGGATTCATTTTTTAATTCTAATTAAACAAGATGTATACGATGTATATAAGATATATATACGATATATATAAGAGGCTAGTATAATATTGTATATTTGGTAATGACGAGAAATTCATCGATTCTATATGGACAGATATAAACTCTTTTTATTAATTTATTTCCCCAAAAAACAATTGAGCATCTAACTTAAGTGTATTAGATTTTTTTTGTTTTCATCTCAATTATTACCCAGCGTGTGTAATGTTTTTTCTTAACACTCTGTATAACTCCAAACAATTTTGTTTAGTGGGTGAGATTGGCAATTGTCATATGCAATCATCGTCAATTTCAGGATTTCCTTAAGTTTATGGATACTCACTAACATCATTCCCTTTCAGAAATAAGATGGTTAAATCGAAGCAAAATTTTGTAAAGATTTTGTTTTTCAAAATGCAATCAAGTCGTTTTTAAAGACGACGTGTAAGATTAAAAAACTGCATTTGTTATCATAGAATGCTTACCACCGTCCTCAAAATCTGTAAATTTACATTATTCTAGAAATACTAAAATCCTGTTTATCACTCAACTACATCTGACTACATGTTGACTTTTTCCTCTTCTATTATTTTATCAATTAAGTTCTATAGGAAATTGTTAATTTAAATGCAAACGAAATAAATTTGTTGCAAGAAGGTAGATAAATAAACATACATGCTCGTAATTACTACACTTTCTTTTTTACGAAAACCATTATTCCTTTCTGATAAATTATATGTAGTTTTATCTTGATTTCATCAAATGCATCTAGCGTAACAAATTTAGTAGACTTTAACGAGATATTAGATTTCTTAAAGAGTGAAACGAGTAGTCACTTATAAATTGCAATTCCTTATTTCTAATGTCTATTGACTTATAATTAAATCACCTATAATTGAATGTATCAGTAATCGATTAAAATGTTACGTATTCCGTCGACCGAAACCACGCCAAGTTAACATCGTCCAAGATACATAAACCTTCTCCAGACATGTGTATTTCTTCGCTCTTAAATTTACGGATGCGTATTAAGAATATCATCAAGAAAAAATATGAATGCGTAATGAGTTGAGCACCTGAACTGCTATCAGTGCACTGTGGCTGATGGCTCGGCGTGGTGATACTCTTGGCTTGTCATGCGAAACACCCTCCTGTTGAATGGAAAAAAGGGTATTTTAGTCTAATAGAACGGGATATTTAACCACAGGTACTTTCGATTACAAATGCTGTTAGTGTTTCGATAAACATTGCGTAGAAGAAAAAACACATTATATCTATGATTGCGTGTAATAGGGGTATTACTTGTGAGGGCTGTATTTTATTTGAGTTTTATTTACGATAACATGAATTATCTACAGTTAAAATAACAGCAATTAACTACAAATGCATCAATAATGGTTATTTAAAGTTGTTGGAACTTTTAAGCATTCTCCGCACCGTTTATTATAGCAATATGTATAATGTTTCGGTATTTATTACACTTTTTCGTCATATAGGTTCCCTTGCCAATATTTGCTACGCAATTTTTTAATATTATCTTGAAAATTCTACAAGCTTATCGGAATGAATGCATTATTCATAATTATTTCTTTAATTACAGACATATCTTTCCCACACAGAAATAATGGATCCAGTTTTTCCTAACATTTGCATAGTATGAGTATATTAATCTTCTTTTTGGTATGATGAAATTGGTGCCGAAAATCTTGGCTATATTGTCGAAAAACTTGTAAATAGACAAAGAGTCACTGATAATGGACATTAAAAAAAACCTATAAACATTGACCACTGCGATAAATAATAAATTATTGCTGCTGTGTACGAACAGCATCCTGCAGTACGTTCAACATTAGCACATTTGTAATAAAATCGCTTTACTGTTTGACTATCATTTTTTATAAAGCTTTTTGAAACCAATCTTATTCTTCTACTTCTAAGCTTAAAGTATTAAGAGTGTATTTTCCTTCTTATTCTTGCAATAATTTGTTCTGAATTATTATTTGTAAATTCCTTATATAAACATTCTGCTCGTTTAAAATACGATTTAATATTTGAAAGAAATTTTTTGGCCTAATAATCTACAATTATGTTTTAATCGAAGCAAAAATGCAAAAAATAAATAAATATGGCAATGCATTCCCCAACAGCTTGTGCCATTTATAGGGGGCATCGAAGTTATTATTACATCTGCGGCTGCGAATCAAGTTAAGTTGATGCCTTTTCGCATTTGCCATGGAATTTGAGAAACTAAGAAGACTAAATTCAGAAAGGAAGTACCAGGGTTCGAACTCGGTACCGCCGGACTAGAAAGAAAGTGTACTAGACACAGTGAGGGATTAACCCTATAAGCAAAGTAAGCACGTGCTTAGGGCATCAAGGGAAGTGTGCACCACAGAAATTTTTCATAGTCGAATTTATCATTTAAATTAAATAAATTTACCTATAGCTATTTTCATATTACATATTTAACTCGTAGACAAGGTACTGGGTTGAAGTCACTGTTTGAGACACAAATTCAGGCAGAGTGTGATTACTGGGAACATGTCCTCAAACGTGTCATAGCTGTTATTTGTACGTTAGCTGAACGTGGCTTGGTTTTTCGAGGAACAGAAGAAAGGTTTGGATCATTGCAAAATGGGAATTTTTGAGGACTGCTTGAAGCCGGTTTGATCCATTTTTAGCAGGCCACATTTCGAAGTATGGAAATTCTGGCAAAGGAAACACTTCTTACCTTTAAAAAACTATCTGCGAGGAACTTATTCAAGTAATGGCAGAAAAGATTCGTGTGTTAATTCTTGACGAAGTTAAATCTGCTGGTTATTTTAGTTTGTCCGTTGATTCAACACCAGATCTGGCACATATCGATCAGTTAAGTGTTGTGCTTAGGTACTTGAAAGATGGACAGCCTATTGAACGCTTTTTAACCTTTCCGGAAATAGAAAGCCACACCGGCGAGAAAATAGCAAACCAAGTGTTGCAGTATTTACGTGAAACTTGTAGACTAAATTTTAACGATCAATTGAAACTCTATTTATTACGTATATTTTTGTCCCGAAATCAATCTTTTTTATTTTTTAAAGAAGTATAACAATTGGTTCAGTCACCATAGGTATGTTTAATTTGAATCTCCAGAAAGTAAGTTAAGCGCTGGGAACAGTTTCACCGGTAGATTTCAGTTATGGAAAAGAGGTGTCAAGGCAAATGGAATTCTAATATGCCTATCGATTATTGTATTATTATATACACGCACTCTCAAAAGTAGGGATGCAGCAAATATAATGTAAATACTGCCGCCACCCTAATTCGCGAACTTTTTAAACATTACTGTATTGATATGTTTCTATCTCTCTTTTTTCTGGTATACTGTTATGCAACTAAAATTTAGACTAGTCTAGTAGTAGTAGACACTAGGACTGATCGATACCGATATTTTTGGTATCGGGTATCCATATATCGGATACTTACCGATGTATGGATTCCGTGCAGGGTATCGATTCCGTGTACTAGAATCGGTTAAGTATCGGCAGGTATCGATACTTGGGAAGCGATACCTTGGTATCGATACCTTGAATGGATACCTCGAATTGATTCCTTGAATCGATACCTAGGACTGATTTGTAGCTATAGTTTGATTTCAAAAACTATATTTAATAACATATGTACAGTATCAAGTGTACAATATTATGATACTTTGGCTTTTTTATAACAATTATTGTTATTTTATGCGAATAATTACACCTACACGCATTCATTAATATTTGAGTCAATATATGAAAACTAGTTCCATAAATATTTGTCTAAAAATGATTTTTTACGATACCGTAGTTGTTACCGTAGTTCTTTGGTATCGATACCTAGCGTTATGTTATTTCGGTGATGTTAATCAAAATTACTTCGGGTAATATATTAAATATTGAAAATTTAGAATAGATTGAATTGTCAAAATTACACGTACACACATGCAACGCTATGGATATTTAGAAAAACTTTTAAGAAAAAAGGAAGGACGTTTGAAGAGGCCACCACATACTTGTATTGGTATCGATATCTAGGTATTGATTCCTAGGTATCGATACCGATGTTATCCAAGGTATCTGCGAATCGGTATCAGTAATGGTATCGAATACTGGACGATGTATCGATACTTCGCCCAGCGCTAGTAGACACAGTACTTATTTCCCTGTAACTAAATCCCAATGCCGACAAATGTGAGCAAATTTGTTTTTTTTTATATTTTTCAGCTATTCATTCTCTTAGTGTACATATATCATATCAGCATCTTCTAATACATAATACTTGGATATATAAAACTTTCTATTGAGCTGTTATCTAATTAGCGTCGTCTTTTATGTTAGAAACCATATTTTAAGGAAACACGTTTCATTGCCAAATAGCTTTCTAGACCTTAGATTTTTGCGGTCAACAATGGTCCGTATTTTTTTATGTGTTATGGGTGCTTAGTTGCAGTGACCCCCTAAGTTGTATCGCTTGTATGGCTATCAGTGCAACTCTCGCGGTGTAGCTTTTGTGCATGTATAATTGTGTGAAAGCTTTGTGACAGCAAAGCCTTTTATGATGCAGCGCTGTTAATCACTTTCCTCCCAGCAGCGAATGGTAAGTCGATCGGATTTCAATTTTCCGAGAAAATGCTCTATCTTTCCGGAGAATTGAAACCCTGCTCCAATCGTGCCGCCACAACTATAGTCAGCTGTCTAATCATTACGGCTATCGACCGTTTAACTTATATTTTGTAAGAATATCAGTATTTTTGTCGAGTGCCATTCGCTGATATAAGTAACAGTGCAACGTTACTTACTGCAAGATAATACAGCAACAAAGCCATCAAGACAAAAGAACGGAGAAATCGGTAGTGGTAGTTTTGATAAGAAATACAGATTAGGATGCTGCTGCAGCTACATCCACTACAAAAAATGTAATGTCTTTAGTAATAACTTAGTGGTACTAGCTACAACCATACCAATGAAACGTAACCATAAAGATGACGAGGCGAGCACTTATTAACATTCAAAATTCGTATACCAAAGAATATTACGATTATCTCTAAATAATTACTATTTATATACTTATTTTAGAAAATTGCTAACAAAAATTCAAAACGAATATCTAGATGTTTTAAATTTCTTTTACAATATTTTTAAATAAGCGTATACTTTCATAAAATCCATTAAATGCTTTTCTTTATAACCATATATATATAGAACAAAGAACAGAGAACATTTTTTAACTCAAATATAAACCATCTGAATATTATACAATTAAACACAAATATTCAATATATGTCAAAACATTAACCTTTTCCATGTAGCATGGATTAGTTACGGTCGAAGGCGAATCAACAAAATCCTTTATTTCCGAACCAATGAACGCCGACACTTTAATTTATTCAATTTGCGACAATATCGTCACCGTTATTTCCCCCCAATCTGATGACTGTATAATTGAATTATTTACGAATAACGTTAGGAAGAATGAAAATCACGATTTCCTGCTGCCTTATCCGCCACTTCCACACTAAATCTCCCGTTCGCATTATTAAAACCTCATTACCGAAGACATGCTGGAGGAAGCTGATCTAGTTTTTATGTCGTTCTTCGTAGCTGATTCTTCCGCTACGAGCGAATAGAAAGACCTGCGGACCAAACAAAGACAGCGTATCTAAGAACGAAACTGTTTTCGGATTATATGAACGGGCATAAAAAATTGTTGAACTTGCCACGGTTGATGTTTCCGGGTATTGTGTTGTTTAGAATTCTAAATTTAAAATTCATTGTTGTAACCTCCGAAGTTTGTTCCGATATTAAACATCACTGTAGAGAATCACTCGCGTATTTAGTTTACGAAAATGAAGTAGAAAACTAAGTGAGCTCGAAAAGGATGTTCTGAATGTGTGAACCTTTCCTACAGAAATAGATTGTCGAAAATAATCACCGGATATTTCATTAAAGTGATCAGTTTTTAGTTTCTATAAAATACTATATTTTTAAATATTTATAAACAAGTATCTCCGCTAATTTATTGTACTTTAACTTG
Organism: Holotrichia oblita; assembly: GCA_023690525.1. Lineage (NCBI taxonomy): Eukaryota > Metazoa > Arthropoda > Insecta > Coleoptera > Scarabaeidae > Holotrichia > Holotrichia oblita. The sequence continues at coordinate 115,974,569 of CM043017.1, forward strand.
TTTCGACAAGTTTGAAAGTGATCTTGTTGAGACGGTTATAAAATATATAGAAATAAGAAAAATACAGAAATATTCATAAATTCAAGTTTTATTGTAATTATCCTTAGAAAATATGAAACCTATGAATCCCATCCACAACTGAAAAGCCTCGACACTTTGATGGCAAGAAATAGATGAGAGTGTCAAACAATTCTAATCATATGCCTTTTCCCCTGACTAAAATTGGTAATTTTTAAACCTTCTTTCCAAACAAAAAACGAAAAAAGAAAAGAAAGTATGATACTAGCGATCCAACAGCTGCAAAAATTGTAGTTAAGGTTTCATTCCTAGTTATACCATATAAAATATTTATGTATGTTAATTTAGTTAATTTAGTTTTCTAGTTTTTTTTTTCTAAAAGAGAAAAGAAACATTTATGTTATGTGTTCGCCAAATGTAGACATCTCCAGTAGAGAGACCGTAAAAGTCTTCGTTCACAAATCCAGGCGGGGGTCGTCTTGCTGGGGTTTGTGGATGCTTCTAAAACACCAAACCTCACGAAAATTGGAATTTGGAGAGATGGAAAACCCGATGGCGAGGTCATCAGCTTGCGGAGCTCCCCGTCCACCTTTCTAGCCGAAACAATTGCCATCCAGACCTGCGCAGAAGGCATTTTAAATCGCCCGCAGGTTAAAGGAGCGGTAAACATTTTGTCTGACAGACAGGCTGCCCTAAGAGCATTACAGGCTGTCGATAAATAAATAATTTCTGATGAAAGGAAATCACATTAGAAATGTTTCTAGCGCAAATGAATTATTTTATGTGAAAGCCGTAGTACGGTAGGAGGCACCAACTTTGTTATTAAATTCATGCAAAACTGCATATCTTCTAAAGTAAACTGAATAACATAGCAAAACCGTATATTGTAATAAAGGTAAGACCTAGAAGAATCGTAAACAGTAAAAATATGCAGAGTATTCCATTTAAAATAAAGTAAGTCTGTCTTTATTTGTCACCCTGTATAGTTAAAAATATTTTTAGGTTATAGCCCCCCTCCTCCCCCTCCCCGTCCATGCGCTTCAACTTTTATCTTAATAACATTTTCTCATTTCTCTTATAATACAGGAGTAATTGGACTTCCTCGCACTAATGCCCCACCCTGTAAGTAGATAACCTTATAAGCTTTCGTCAATATTCTCTACAAAAGCAATTATTATCTGGTGATCACTAAATCTTCTATATATATATATCTACTATTTACACCAAGAATAGATCAGAAGTTAAGTTACAAAAAATTATTCAATTTAATGTTTTGCAAAACCGTTTTGTAAAATAAATAGTCTTCGCTGTAAAGATACCTAAAAAGGTAGCATTAGATGACGATCAGAACACCTGCAGCGACTATTGCAAGGTTAACGTTTTGCTTTATTACTTAACAATATCCAATTCATGGACATGTACTTGTTTAATACAGTAACTTAATGGCATATTTAAACCGTAAAAACGAATTTTACTTGTGAATATACCTACATATTCGTGTACTCAATAAATGCGTATATGAGTATGAATAAATTACGTAACGTGAATATTATTTTATTTTTAGACTCGACAATTTGAATATAGTTCAACAACTTTTTAAATCTGTTAATATACGCTAAAGCTTCTTAAGTGGTACATCGTGTTTACAGGTAATATCTATTAATATCTAACCAATACTGAATAGGTTACCGTAATGTGAATATCTTTATATAGGAAAAAACATTCGAATTGTTGCATGATGTCATTAAACAAACTGGAAAAAAATGACTATTTTTATATTTTCATTTCTACAGTTACTAGCAACATCTGAAAACAATTTCCAAATAGTACCTACTTCATTTCAGGAGTGAAAACACGAAATTGGAGAGAAAGATGTTCGTATTAAAGCATTTCATACTCTTATTATACCTATTAATTTTTATAGCAATCAAATAATATGGACAACTTTTTCCTAACCATTTATTAGAACACTTCCAGTAAGTAATCTCAACTCTTAACTAAAAAGTGAACGAGCACTCTTTAACTTTAGGTACATTTGCTACCATATCCATAACGGTATATTTCGAAGATATAGCTATCATTTCATAAATCTTAAAATGGTGCTTTCCATTGACTCCATTCTATATCAAATTACTAGTGAAAATTTATTTATCATCAACATGATATATAGATTATGCTTTTGTGACAATGTATGGTAGATGTATAGATGATTAATTGAAAAGTATTTTGACAACACATTCTCGGGAATTTCCGTTGCGTCTTTCCAAAAATATAAAACGCACAAGAGCTGAGATATCAAGAAAGATGGTTTTTAAATATTTTCAAGAACTGCAGTAGTCTTTAGCTGATATTGATCTCCCCTTCCCACTTGACCAAACCAATTTCTTCGACTATTCCGATCGTGTCGAAGTTGTTGTCAAGCATGCTGACCGGCTATAAGTGACTACTTCACTTTGAAAAATGCCAAAAACCCAAACTCTGCATTTTTGCGAGAAAATTGGCGCTCCAATTCCGCATAGCAGCAATTTAAGCTAGGATTTTCAAGATAAACGTTGCGAAACCCAGCGAGTATTTCTTTATTCGATAGCAAATTTTCTCAGCTTTCCGAATATATCCACATTACATTTACGAATGTGACTACTTCACTTCGAGAAATGCCAAAAACCCAGTCTGCATTTTTGCGAAAAATCCGGGGTTCCAATTCCACATAGCAGCACGTTAACCAAGGAGGTAAACGGTGCGAAACCCCGCGAGTAATTCTTTATTCGAAAAAAAATTTTCTCAGCTTTCATAATATATATGCAATGCATTTACGAATGTGAGTACTTCACCTCAAAAAAGCGGTGCGAAACTACAACTTATTCTATTGTTCTAGAGTGCATCTTTTTGTCAGAAGTTGATCCATAGTAAATCACTGAAGTAGATATGTAGTTGGACAATTTGGTTTTTTAGGACAAAAATTATTACAAAAAACGACGAAGTATTTGGTGCTATACCTATTTGAAATTACTGGCAAATATCTTAAGTACTCCATCATATGTGATTATAAAATCTCATCATATGTATATAAAATAATTGTTCGTACAACACTCACTACAAATGATTAGTAAGTCTAATTTACAGTAATATTCCTAACAAAATGTCCGGCATAAACCAGATTATCTCCTAAGATTTATTTGGTGCAATACCTGTAAAGTTTTAACGATGCAGCCAAAACATCAACTACTACCAACTCCATACCTGTACTTGAACTTGTATTTACGTAGATACATATACATAGGTATAATGTACATACATACATACGTACATATATAAATTAAATCACCAAGCTTTATATGAATTTTGTGTACTTAACTTTCCATTTCTTTTACTCTTGGGATGACTTCGTATTTTATTTTACATACAGCATCAACTTTATCAGGAGAAATAAGTATTTTTATTGTAGACGAATGCCTAATTGGCCGCAATGTAAAACTGTGCTTATATGTGTGTGTGTATGTACATATGTCTTTCACAATTTGTTCCCACGTCGCTCTTAAAATGTTTACGGATTATAACGAGTTTTTTACATACTTTTAACAGCTACATTAAATGAATTACTGACTACTAGGTACATGCCTATTTGATGGCATTAATAATATATATGTGGATACATAATTTTGAATGTATTATTTGAAATGAGTCCGTAAACTGAGCAATACATATTATTATAATAATTAATTTAGTAATTGTAGACTAAATATTAATCTAAAGGTAGGTATGATATTATTAATGACGGAAAAATGCTGAGAATTTAATATCGACGATTATTTCTAATAACATCTGCAAAGATAGTCAAAAGACTCAATGCTTTCTTATTATTGCACTATCGTTAAGACCTTACATCGAATAAGCAACAACAGCTGGATAGCTGCAGAGACAAGAACGGCTGACCATAGATAGAAGGGTACTAATGTCTCGTGCCCTAAATCGTATGTGTAGATCGGTACTCTGGCTGAGCCATCAGTCGCTGTTGGGACGTAAAAGCGCAACATTATTTACGGCGAGGTGATGTAACAAAGCTATGAAAATACATTTACACAGCAGAGCTGCAGCCTCAACAAGCAATATAGTTTTGGAAAATCGTAACTGCATTCATCATCAATGGGGCTTCTTTTTTATGTAGTAAAATATTATAGAAAACGAACATGAAATCTGTAGAGCAAACTTTGAAAGATGCTAATTGGAATATTAGTTACCGATAACGATTCAGACATAGTTAAAGCTGGCAAAGAACTGAAACAATCATTTCATAAATTTATTCATGTTACTAATTTTCTACATGTATTTCATTTTCAAGCAAAATGTTTAAAAAACAACAATAGATCAGTTAATAGTTTCTGCTAAAAAAAGTTTTCATCCAAATTTTTAATACACATCGACAAATTCGCCGCTTCGAACGCATCCCTTTGTTTATCCTTAGTTATTATTAATTTAGTAAAGAGTAGATTTTTCAGTTTAAAAGAGCAAGATAAACATTTACAGAGTGATTCACCGGGAACGGCATTGATCGATCATCGCAGAACAACTATAGCTAGAAATGATCTGAAATTTAGGTAGTATTCTAAAGTAGATGGGGGCCACTCGCCTAAAATATTTTCAAGATAGCGGCACTGCGGGCTATGCCGAAAGTAGGCATCAACTTCCTAATTTTAAATAGAATATCCTATACCGGATGCGCCATTAGTGTGTCCGCGGAGTTTGACTTAAAAACTAAGAAAGATAGAAGTGAAACTGTCTAGCGTATATAGTATGCCATAGCGCTTATTGTAAAATTATTTACAAATATACAGGGTGTTACAAATTCCCGCAACCTCCATCAATTTTTTTTATTTGGATTGCTATATTTGTTAGTAATTATTTCTATATTGACAGTAGTTATTCCGATATCGAAATTACCTTTGCAATGATATACAATTATGTGCACATCTGACAACTAGTTTAGCTTATATAGAAATTTTTTTCAAAAATGTTACAGTTGCAGTATTTTAAGACGTAGGCTGAAGATGGGTATCATGTATCGAGTTCTTCTTTGGATATCAATTAGGGGACTAACGCTTTATACGTTTATAAATGATGTATCGTAAAAACATATACAAGGTGTTAAATAAGTCGTGTCAGTTAGCCAAATTCAAACGCTTTTTTCTAATTTTATTTAAATAGAACCAATATTTTTCAATATCATTACCAAATTCCATGTAAAATTACCTTCAAAATGGTATCAATATCATAATACTTATTTATAGTATTTTCGAAAATATTACACTTTCATATGAAATATCTCTAATATTATTCACTATTGAGTACATCTAACATACATGATACGTAATACAAATCATTATTATGTTAATTCTTTGATTTATTGATAGTAAATTAATCTTAATTCAAATGATGCTCAAATATATTTCCATCTTACTCGATGCACATTCTCAATCTTCTCTTTATGGACTGTCTTACACTTTCACTGATATTGTTTGCGTTCAGGTGAAGAAACGCATTTGATGAACGATGATTTTTATTGTAGGCCACAGAAAAAATTAAAAGGAGTAAGATCTGATTATCGCGGTGACCGGTTTATTGGACCTACTCTTCCAATCCACCTATTAGTAAATACCCTATCTAGGTACGCTCTTGCAGCAGCTACGTAATTTGCGGGAGCACCATTGGTACCACAATCTATCCATGAAATTACCTGGAAGACCTTCAAGTAATGTTGGTAAAGTATTTTCTAGGAAATTAATTATTTATTATATATAAAACCGACTTGTAGAGATTTTTAACAGACATTTGACGTTTCGTTAAACTATGAAATTTTGGTTGAAAATCATAGCTATCTAGCTGGTATCCCGCATATTGAATAGCATTAAGGATATTTCTAACAAAAGCTTAATATCTTGGAAACTACTATAAATAAGTATTACGATACCATTTTGAAGGTAATTTTACATGGCATTTGATAGCAATATAAAAGTATAGGTTCCATTTAAAAAAATGGAGAGAGAAGCGTTAGAATTTTGGCAAATGTTACACTACATATTTAACACCCTGTACATATTTTTATATTATACCATCTAGAAACATGTAAAGTGTTAGTCCCCAAATTGATACCCAACGAATAATTCGATACAAGATACCCATCTCTTAAAATGTCAGTCGATCAGTAACATTTTTGAAAAAAAAAATCAATACAGGCTAAACTAGTTATCGGAAGTCTACATAATTATATATCATTGCAAACGTAATTTAGGTGGCTATCGAAATAGCTACAAAAATATAGCAATTAAATTTAAAAAAATTAATAGTGTTCGGGAATTTGCAACACCTTGTATAATCCAAAATAATTTTATAAAAAGCACTGTAATGTACTGTATGCACAACAAATTTCATTGTCCTGTCTATATTAGTTTTCAAACCAAACTCCGCGGACACACTAATGGCGCACCCGGTATATTGTTACGTTTTGAGATTCTATGTGAAATTCTAAATATATTTTATGTATATCATATATCTAAGTACGTCTAACTCTTTCTGACTTATTCTTCTTATGCTAAAGTTGACGTTTGCAGATAGAGAATCATATCGCTTTTTCCATATTAAGAGGAATTTATTATTTAATTTGAAGTCTGTCAAGTATATGGCCTAATTAAATACTATTTTTTTAAAACTCCCATACTTTAATTGAATTATTAGATATGCTGAACCTGTACTTTAATAATGTCCATTACGATACAGATTTTCACTATGATACAATAGGAATACAGATTTTCCATTACGATATAAGTGTATATCCAATAGGAATGCGACATTCCAATATTCAATATGGCCGTGACTACATATCTGACAGATATAAAAATTAATTAAACTCTGTATCTATTTGAATATGGTAAAAATTAAAAAAATACGTATGATATTAAGGGGTCATAGAAAAAATAGTGTATGCAACTCGCATTTAATGGCTATTAAGACACTCGTATTCATTAGAATACTCGGCTGCGCCTCGTATTGTAATTCTCATACTCGTGTCTTAATAGCTATCATTAAATGCTCGCTGCATAATATACTATTACAACTGTTACAATTATTAATACAGGATGTGCGAAATATACGCCTGAAAACGAAATCGGAAAAATTGCCGAAAGTCATTTTTTGAAATAGGAAGCGACAATTTTTATAGTTTTATCTTATTCGGCATTAAAAATAACGGTCACTATGTATAAAGGTGTCTATCATAAAAATGGATAGTTTTCGAAATATTGGCAAACTATTTTTATCTTCGACAATACATATTGTTTGCATTATTTCTTTTTTATTAGTTAGCTATGACAGTGTTTACAAAATTATAAATTGTCAATTGTGTGTAGTAGTGAGACCATTAAAAAAATTACTATTGTAAATCAGTATATTAATAATGTGTTTGGGGTAACCATTATTAAGAAACATGTTAACAATTCAAATTCCCCACTATGACCCTATACTACAATTCTATGTATATCACAAGGCAAACACTTAAAATAATAACGCCTAATTATAACGGCAATACATAAAATTAGAGGCTTTAAGGTCTATCCAGACACATCAGTGCTGCGTCCGTTCAGTATCAGTATCAGTGAAAAATACTATCTACTTCAACACGTCACTGTGTCGGACGTGTGTGAACAAGTCTGGTTGAAGCAAACGCAACGATATTTTATTTTTTACTGACACTGATACTGAACGGACACAGCACTGATGTGTCTGGAGAGACTTTTAGACAGTACGTAAAGTCTAAGCACTTTAAGAAGTACACATACGTCACTAGCAGATATGGTTCAATCGTGAATGACATGCCTGCACGCCTAAATCAATATAGGTAGGTGCATGATGACGTATGTGTACTTCTTATAGTATGCAAACTACTCGCCGACACAAACTTGTCAAATGCATAAAACGAATGCTCCAACAAACATTCCCCAATTTTTGTTCTTAAATATGCTACAACTATTAATTCATTTTAAATGCTTAGATGCTTAGAACAATTATGGGCCAAGTTCGCTTGATTCCTGCAATTTGAATTATAAAATGGAACAGAAAAATTTGGACCGTTTCTAGTCGTCATGCTATTATAAACGACATTATTTGTAGCAAACAAGTCCTCGTTTCTTCAAATAAAAATAAGCTACTCATAAATGTATACACATGCAAAAAGTAATATTTTTGGATGTTTATAGTGTTCTACAGGATATTCTTCGCTCAACGCCCAACATAACCCTGATCATCCACTTCTGTAATATACATATAGTTATAAATTCAGTGAAGAAACCTCAAAACACACACACATAGACATAAATATACCTAAGGATAATAAAAATGTTTCAGTGTAATAGTAATTATATACCAAGGGAGAGAAGACATTTTTCTCAGCCGAGTAGCATGGCTAGCCGAGTAGTAATGGCTAAGAGGCTGAGAAAAATCTTCTCTGCCGTGGTTTATATACTATTTTTTCCACTACTAGCATATTTAACTGCTTTCTCAATAATAATATATAATAAGCCGTTCCGATAAATGTTTAATTTAAGATATCCATAGAAAACATGTTAGTCTGTAAAAACAAATGAATAAACATTTAATGTCAAATTGAGTTTTTATTCATGTCTTGTCACAATACCAAAAAAAAATGTCAGGCAGTGGTTGTACTCCTTCAGAAATCCGCAAGGAAGCAAATCAAATAGAGTATCAAAAATACTGGTACACTAGCTTGCAATAAAATCTCGTACACCTTAATGTCAAGCAAGCTAATTTTTGAAGATTATTTTTCAATGTAAGCTGACTTTAGATTTGACGGATGTGACACACTATGCATAGTGGTTATGGTGACTTATAAAAATAATGTACTTTTGGAAATGAAACGTCAAATTAGAAATGTCACAAAAGGTGAAATCAATATAGGTAAAACTAGGTGTACGAGATTTTATTACAAGCCAGTACGTCAGGAATTAACATAAGCTGCCATAATTGCGCTATTAATTATTATTTTAATAAGTAGTGTTTACCAAATTACGTATTTCCTACTTTGTTTATTTATGTTAAATGTTAACCTAACCTTTTTTCTTGAATTGCGGATTTCATTCGTGCATCTATACGACAGCTATGGTTTTATATTCAAATTATTTCTATTCTATACATTTTTATTGAATAAATCATAATTTTATTATTGTCAATTGTTTTTATTATTTACTAGTAGGAGATAATTTTTATTATTGACTACTAGGAGAGAAATTCATCTTCTCGGCCCGAAAACATACCAAATAATGACGTCTTCTAACGCTAGTGGAAAAATATATTAACAAACCACTAAACAGGGAACGATGAAATGGTCCCACGATTAGCAAACTAACAAATCCCAACTTTCCGTGGAACTATTTAAAATCACTAGGTTATAAGTCTCAAGATTTAAACGATTCACGATAGAGAATATAGAAATATTATTATTTTAAATCGTAAAGCATTTTTTTTATTTATTTTATGGATAGGTACAGGAAACTTTAGTTTTTTAAGAATATAAAATATACAACAGCATATGCAATATAACAAAATATGAACTATTTTTACATTATTAAAAAAAAACATCTCCTGAATTCAATTTGCTGTCCCACTTAACCCTCTGACCTCGTGACTATTATACTAAAGCTGCAATTTGTAAAGAAAAATTAAATTTATCCTTCCATATACAGTGCGAGTAATCTGGAATAAATTGAGTAAAGCGAAGACAGTCTTTTTTCCGGAAATATGCTCGGACACATCGATTAGCATTTTAAATTGCCGACTTTTTCATCTGACAAAATTTTATACAGCGTGTCCCAAATTTGAGATATGACGTTATCGACAATTTTTTAAATGGCAGCGCTAATTTTTTTATAACTATTCTTAAAGGGTATATCAAATTGCACATGCGTACCAAATTTCAAGTTTTTATTCCTTGTCATTATAAAGATATTTAACAATAACTCATTCGAAAAATGAATTCTGATTCAACTTAATCGTATCTCTTCTACAATAAATGTTCCTGACAATACCCTAAACGGAATTGAAACTCATTTTGAACATTTCTAATTACTTCAGCAGAAATTAGCCTACACTCCTATCTTATTCTTTCCTTCAACATCTCAATATTTTCCGGTTTGGTTTTAAAAACTTTGCCTTTCAAGAACCCCCATAAGAAATAGTCCATTGGTGTTAAATCCGGAGACCTGGGTGGCCATTCAAAAGGTCCTCTTCTACCAATCCATCTAGTTGGAAACACATCATCTAGATACTCACGGACAGGTCTTGCAATTCTATTCTGGACATCAGCTTCAGGCGGATCAGGGAATAGAGTAACCCAATTCGGAACTAGTTCTTCCTGCAAGAATTTTAAATATCTCGCTCCTTTGAGATTTTCTTGAAAGAAAATTGGTCCTATTACTCGATCACCAAACATTTACTTTTTCTGGATGTTGAGTGTGACCTTCCGTCATCCATCGCGTGGATTGTTGTCTGCCCAATAACGACAGTTTCGACGATTTACCTCACCGTTTAACATAAACGTTAATTCATCAGAAAATAGAATGTTTTCTATGTTTACAACATTTCTGTCTATTACATACATCATTTGTTCGCAAAACTGAAGTCTTCGATCCGGATCATCTTCAGCGAGTTCCTGGAAAATTGTCAATTTATAGGGATAAAATTTGTGCGCTTTAAGAGTTCTTGACACCGAAGATTGGCTAATTTCGAGTTCCTTACCTATCAGCCTAGTGGAGATATTAGGATTTTCTTGAACAGAAAGAAGTTCATTAAGTTTTATTTCTTCGTCGTCTCTGACGATGATTATTTGTTTTTCTTAAATGCCCGTTTTCCCGAAACTGTCTTCCAATCTTGCTTACGGTACTTTGAGATATGGGTGGTAAATCAGGATACTTCTCCCTGAATAAATGAGTAACTTCATTTTGTGTTCTTGCCCTATCTCCATAGCCAATCATCATTAAAATTCTAATTTTGTGGGTTTCAATTATATACCTACAGCATTTGGTCGATTTTTCAAGAAACGGTGGTGTCTCTCGCAAAACGACAAACTAATAAGCGCCCTCGCTCAATAAAGTTGAATCAGATTTCTTCATTTTTCAAATTAGTTATTGTTAAATATCTTTTTATTGACAAGGAATAAAAACTTGGTATGGAAATTTGGTGCGCATGTGCAATTAGATATACTCCTTGAATAGTAGAAAAAATTAAGGCTGCCATTTAAAAAATTGTCGATGACGTCGTATCTCAAATTTGGGACACGCTGTATAAAATGTTGTCAGGTGAAAAAGTGGGCAATTTAAAATACTAATCAACGTGTCCGAGCATATTTCTGGAAAAAAACCGTCTTCGCTTTACTGAATTTATGCCAGATTACAGACTCGCACTTAGAAATGTTTCTCAAAGAAATGAACAAAAAATAACGATGACGCTTTCTAAAATCTGGGGTACATTAAAACTTCTTTTCTAGATTTATGCAAAGTCTGAGAAAATGTTCATCGCAAGAACTTTCTCAAATTTCATTTGGTATTATCTAACGTTTTTGCCGGTTATTAATTACCGAAGCAATAGATACATAAAGATCCAGCACTTTTTGGTACAAAATAGTTCTTATATCAAACTATACAATCTATATTCTATCCGCGTTGACCGCAGTGTGTCGCGAAGTATCAAGGAACTGTATTGAGAATATTTTTAGCATCGCTTGAATGAAACAATGAGTTAAACCAAAAGAACGAGTTGTTGCATGTCGCGTGTTGTTATTTGGTTATGTCATTGACCATGAGGAATGACATCGAGGAAGTTACTTAATTGGGTCCAGTTTCAAGTTCTTTGAAACTTTCATGACGTCTAACCGAGTACCGACTTTTTACGCAATACAATTATTGTAACTGAAAAATGTACTTGATGCTTACACACGAGTAATATAATATATACCTACTCTCTCATACCATTAATACGAAGAAATAATAGAGATGATCCCGTTGTTGAAAGAAAGAAAACGCACGAGTTTTGAATAAATAAAGCCCGCAGTCTTAACGTGCTCTTTTTGGAACTTTTAATTACAATCTACCATAAAAGAATATGAAAGAATGAATGATATTGCTAAACGTATCTAGTTTACTAAGTATGTATTAGTAACTGCTTATGTATTATTCTTCGTTGGTAAGACATACACTCTATTTTTAAATATAATTTAAAAGAGGTCAAGTTTGATTCAACAATATTTGGAAAATATTAGGCATATAGGTTTAATCTAATATTTAATATACAGTATGTTCTAGAGCTCTATTACTTTGGTAGATGATAGCTCGGTTGATTCCAAACATTTTTTGATAATGAACATGGGCCCATTTGTTTATCAGTTAGAAGCATTTTAAAAAATACACGTACTACCATATTTTAATCAAAAGTTGGCTGATAAATAAGAATGACGGTTGATATATCAATAATTATTATTTCTGTCAGTTTGTTTGTACAGGTGTCCCATGACATGACTGCCAAAACCTAAGGATGTGTTATTAAGGCAATTTTAAGTCAAAAATGTCTAATGAACATGTGACCAAAACTCTGTCGTAACTGACCTACAAGCATTTGAAGCATTTGTTTGCATTGATGGGGTTATCTAAAAAGATAACCCCACCAATGCAAACATTAGCGGTGGTGATTTTGTTGTTATTAAAAAGTCGATGTGGTACTGAACAATAGTTTATTATTGATTGTCACATAAAACGCCAAATAAGTTAACCAGGCAGGTCCTTGGCCAGCAAGGTCACCGGACTGTAATCCAGTTAATTACTTTGTATCCGGAAGGCTGAACGATTTGGTTTATGCACAAAATGTTGAAACCAGGGAACAACTTGTTGCTACAATTCTGGATGCCGCAGAAACTATTCGTGCTGATCCTGAGACTATTAGCAGAGCTACCACTTCAATTCTAAGAGGAGCTAGACTATGTATACGACAATTAGGTGGGCATTTTGAACAACTAAATCAATAACGCGACTTCTTTTTAAATTAAGTATTGTTTGTATTAGTGGCGTTATCTAAAACTTCAAATGCTTGTAAGTCATTTAAGACGGAGCTTTGGTCACATGTTCATTAGACATTTTAGACTTGAAATTGCCTCAATAAACCATCCTTAGGTTTTGGCAGTCATGTCATGGGACAGCCTGTATATGAGTATTCGAATGGGAACCCCCTCTTAAACTAACTCCTTCCAAATCTTCTTCTGTTCCTCATCATCTTACGAACGCTCATGATTTAAATGAACATTTTGTTACTAATATTCCTCGGGTTGATTCCAATAATGGAGATTTGATACAGCGCTATTTTGGCTGTACTAAAAACGATATGGGATCAGTGTTTGAATTTAAGCTGACCGACTCGAACTCTATTTATAGAATAATTAATAATATGCACAGTAAGTCTTCCGGTTGTGATGGAGTGAACGTGCATATGCTTAAATTGTGTTGTCCATTTATTTTAAAGTATATATGTCATATAGTAAACATTTGCATTATAGAACAAAAATTTCCACTTAACTGGAAGACTGCTGTTGTCATACCTATACCCAAATGCGTCAGTCCGGCTGAGCTAAACGACCTAAGACCTATAAGTTTGTTGCCTACTCTCTCTAAGATCCTGGAAAAGGTTTTGAACTTTCAACTCAGAGAACATTTAGACCAATATAACATATTACCAGAATATCAGTCTGGCTTTCGTCCAGGTTATAGTACCACAAGCTCCTTACTTAACCTAACTGATAACATTATTACTTCTATTGATCGCCGTAAATTAACAGTTTTAATTTTATTAGACTTTAGTAAAGCATTCGACACAGTAAACCATGATGTAATGGCTTCTATTCTGCACTATATTGGCTTAAAAACTAGTGCAATTAATATGCTTTGTAGTTATCTATCTGATAGATCTCAGTTTGTTCGACTGAATGGTACGGTCTCGGCCTCCGTCGGCTTACACGCCGGAGTTCCTCAAGGCTCTATTCTCGGGCCTCTTTTATTCTCTATCTACACCTGTGACCTATTTAATTCGTTACATCTCTGTACAATGCATATGTATGCTGATGATTCGTTACTAGAGTACTGTTTTGACGTTGGTGATATCAATGAAACAGTTAACATGATTAACGCTGAACTGACTACAATGTTTCGCGTATGCTCAGCACATCAATTAAAGCTGAATAGTAAGAAATCGATGGTTATGCTGTTCGGTAGTAAGAATGAATGTGAGCGGAACAGAGATAAGATAAGAATAACTATTGATGGTGAGGAATTGCCCGTTGTTGACAGTGCTATAAGTCTTGGGTTGATTTTAGATAATGGCTTCAGGTTCCGATCTCAGGTATCCAAATATATTAAGCGAGCGTACTTTAATTTAAAACTCCTCTTCCCACATAGAGCATACTTACCTTGTAATACCAAGCTAATGCTCTGCAATTCTCTCGTTTTGTCTCACTTCACATATTGTAATCCAGTATATGGATCTGCTATCGATGCTTGCGATAGGAGACGCATTCAGCGTGTTCAAAATGCTTGCTTACGTTTTGTATACGGCATTCGTAAGTTTGATCACATTAGTCATAAACTTGAAGAGGCCCGCTGGCTGAACATGAGAAATCGACATATTTTACAAATTTCATGCTTATTTTACAAAATAGTCAATAATAAATACCCTACTTACCTATACAGGAAAATAACCTTCAGGACTGATGTACACCATCTAAACATACGTAGCAGGGGTCTCATTACGCCGCCGCTGCATCGTACGGCGCTATTTGAGAGATGTTTCTCATATGTGATATGTATCATATACAATCAGTTATTTGTGTTTTTCAAAACCTTGTCTTATCCGGTGTTTAGGAGGTCTCTCTGGAAGTGTCTGTTTTCTGGCCAATGTAGTGGTCAACCATTCGTTCATTATTGATGCTGCGGCCAATCATCTTCTTGTATCTTATTAAATATGTAAGCACCTCACGGAACATTAGTTTTAGTTTATATTATTATATATATTATAATTTAAGTTTTACCTTTATAAACATTCAAGGTCTGAGTGGAAGAGCAGTTTCACTGAACTCCACCTTGCGATTTCCTGTTACCTTATTATTTTCTTTCTTTCTTTTTCTTTTTTGTGTCTGCTATTGTTTTGTTTGGTAAATTGGAAATAAAGGCGTTTATTATTATTATTATTATTAGATAAACAGCTTGAGAATACCGACAAAATTATCCAAATAGACATCAATCATCCTACGCCTCTGTACATATTATAAATTATCGTTTAAATGCAGATGTGTATATAAATTTATTGGAAAACAACTTTGATTTAATTGAAGACGTAGAGCTTAATATTATTCAAAATCTGTAGTTTCAACACTATGGCGCATCATCACATAGAGAAAGACAAGTAACCGCTGGCTTTAATGATAATTTCCAGAATAAATGAATAGGTCAACAACGTCCAATAGCATGGCCATCCTGTTCCTTAGATCTGAATCCTATAAAGTTTTATTTATGATGAGAAGACATGATGTAACTTGTCCAACGTGTTGGTGTTGAGATCACTACCCGTCAACAGTTACTTGAAAAAATGGAGGATGAACCTAATCAGATAAGAAATAATCTTTTAATTACTGATTTATTTCCACTTAGAGGTCAATAAAACAACAAATAATTAAATACCAATTTATTCCATAACATATAATAATATGTTTTCATTAAATAACTTCTTCAGTGGAAGAAATTGACATTTAATATGTGTCAAATTACTAATAATAGAAGTATAAATTGCCATGCCTATCAACAAAATTATCTAAAAAACAAAGAATTCATTGATATATCGAATTTTAATTATATTGACACATATTAAATGTCAATTTCTTCCACTGAAGAAGTTATTTAACGAAAACATATCATTATATGTTATGGAATAAATTGGTATTTAATTATTTGTTGTTTTATTGACCTCTAAGTGGAAATAAATCAGGAATTAAAAGATAAGTACATAAAGGTCAAAAAATACATATATTAATTATAAGAAATAATATAGAAATAATATTCGAGCCGATGCTGAAAATTCATTCAAGTCATAAGATTTGTTTTTTAATTGTTACAAGTTTTTATTGTTGTTTGTTAATTAAGGTTATTTAATGATTAAGCTTTAAACGTCTTAGTTTTAAACGAAAACAAATGGGACGCACGTTTATTTTAGTTTTAAGTAATCTATTTATACATGCATATTGTTTCAACGGGTCACTGTAAAAAAAAAATACAAAACAAAAACAGAAGAAAGATATGCTATTTAAGTTTATTTCACTATCAGATCAAATGCACTAATATTTGACATTTGTTTGTTATATTCTGAATGGCATACTAGCACCTTTACACTTTTGTTATTTTTTCGAAAACTAATAAACCAATCATCTAATAATCTACTGTCATCGATAAGGAGCTTTTTTAAATATTTCGAGAAGGGTTTCAATTTATCAGTATTCAATAGCGTCATAAAAGCTATATTCAAAGTATTTATTTTAGGGTTTCTCTCCAACAAAGGGTTTATATTACTTATGCTCTTACAACATTTTAATCCCAGATGTTGTAGACTTTCACAGCAACTTGCAATCGCAGTTACAGATTCATCTGAAATCTAAATGTGTCCAATATTAAAAATCATTGAATAAACATAGGTACAAAAAATTTTAAAATATTCTATTGTTTAAATAGATATAAAATGTAGAAATCTTACTTTATAACAGCCAGCAAGATCGAGATAGACTAGATTTGCCATTACAGATCTCCCACAGGTAAATAGGTTGATAACATACACGTCTGCTATCTGGTACGCATTTCTAATTTTCAGTTGCCTTAAATTTGGAAATCTCAGCCAGATACTCATAACTTGAGTTCCTGTTAAATTGGTAGCTCCAATCAAGCCCAATCTTTCCAGTTTTTTGCATTCAAAGACTTTCTAAAATTAATTTACTAATTAAAATTGAAACAAAAACTATCTTGTATTCTTATACTTGTATAGTAGTACATGATAAGTTAGTGCAATCTATCGATAAACATTTCAAATTTTCTGCCAAGTTTGTCAAAATAAGAACCGCATCTTCATTCAAAAATTATCCCTCTTATTAGAAAATTTTGATATCCGCAGGTCTTCTAAATATGGGCAGTTCAATATAACGCTTATCAAAGGTTTTATATATAAATGTTGACAATCACTTAAATTTAGTTTCCTAAAATAAAACCTTAATTTGTAATAACAAATACAAAGCTAAAATACCATACTTAAGACGATTTAATCCGTTTAACCATCTGTGTAAAGAGCTTCCATACACATGAGAACCACATAAATCCAATCCTTCCAAGTTAGGACATGAACTAATAATGAATCTTATCGCTGTTTCAGGTACTGATGCGCAATACCTTATCGCTAAATATTTTATACTTGGTGTGCAACGACAAATTTGCCTTATAACAGTAGCAGGGTCCGTAATGTTATCGATCAGAATTGATTCTAATTCTGTATACATTCGTAACTGCTTAGAAATAAAGTGAAGAGGTACGTGCGTTCCTCTAAACACTAATTTTTTCCATAGAACAGGTTGTTGAGCCGCATACTTCCAATGCTGACACACCTAGAATCAAATATGGATATTCTGAAGTCAGAACATAGATAAAAATATGGAGTTGAATTTAACTCCTTTTAATTTCATTCCGGCATTCACTAATGGCCATCTTTTGAATAAACCTCCAAGTTAAATATTTTAGTGTTTAATGATATTAATATTAGACGCGTACCTTTTATTAGTGAAGTTAGTTTGGAAATTATCTTACTTACGTATTAGACACCGATGAACGATTTTTCAAACACACTTTACTTGCAAAAGGTAAGCAATTATTGTTCGTGCAATCACAAGCACCATCATTGTCCAAAATGTACGACTCGTACGTGCATTGTATGTTACTTTACTATTTGTTGCGCGAAAGGTGTGTCAATTACGAGTTCAATACATTCTCAGACTTTAAACTTAACTTTTTTTTGGTTAATTTACTGGCAAAGGTGTTATCGTGATTTAAAATTTGAACATATAACTAGAAAAAAAGAAGAGAGTCTTATTAGTGTATACTTCATGTTTTGGGAAAAACTAATGATATCATCTATATTAATTGCTAGTCACTTATTCATGGAAATATATTTTTATATGTAGAAATCCTTCACTATTTGTTCAAGTAAATATACTATCATTACATCATACATACAGTACATTATAATACAATAATGTTGGCTCTCTTCTCTAGCGTACGACGTTTACAATCTAGCACCAGACAAAGTACCACCACCAGTAAATGGCTGATAAAAAAATACTGTTACTATAGTAACGTAAGAACAACGACGTGGACTTAGGAACCGGGGAATGACCGGCGACCTATCGCCTCTCATATATCAGAATGCGTCGCTTCGCTTCTTACTTACTTACAGAGTGATGAGTAAAGACCGCACGAATTGGTCCGATTCCAGCGGCAGTACATCGGAAGCGATCTTAACGGAGCGCGCCTATCGTACGAGTATGTATGTAGTGAAATATGTAGTTTGTAGGCAGTTATCATACGGTACTGTTGCATGATTATGCATTGCAAGTACGCGTACTTATAATTCGGTTGCAATGCATTTAATATGTCGAAAGTTCGTGAAAATGCTTCAACGTGTTTCTTTCTCTAAATATCGCCCATTTTTATTTCGGTAAAGCCGATGTAGTTACGCCTTCATCATCTCTCATAAAGCCTTTCACTTATGCATCTATTAATCCACATTTAAAATGCCCGTCCACAAGTGAAAAGCGCATCTGTTTTCATTTCGGCAGTTCTAATTCGTTCAATCATATTCTCACCGTTGGGTTTTGTTTAAAAACTTTGTATTTGAGATAGCCTCACACACAGAAATCTAGCAAAGTAAGACCTCTACTGATCCAGCGATTATTGAAATTACGATGAAGTACTTCATGTGCTACCATCGAATAGTGTACTGGACATCAACCACATGCTCCGATGTTCTGTTAAACGCTTCCATCATTAGTAACTCGTTTGACAGTACGGTAACATGAAACACGTAACGAATGCCATCCAAAAAAACGCTGAGTATACCGCTGAGTTTTGCCATACTTCCATATTCTAAAGTTGTATTCACAGCTATAATGTACGAACTGACCAAAAAGGGCAAAAAGGGCGCCCGTTTCTGGATTATGGTAATAGTAGTGTGTTGATAAGTCATTCTACAATAATTAAAACTTTGAGAAATAAAACTTGTTTTAAAACTAATTTTGATTATTTACAATAAAAACATGTTATTTTTTTTGTAAATGTACCTATTTCAAAATCGTATGCATAGCTTGCCAATACAGGAAATTAAAAAAAAGTGAATTTCGTCGACTACAGCCCCATCTATCAACTAAAATAGAGGAGGTTTCTATTTAAGGTTTCAAAGCTACCGGTCAGTCTACCTACGAGAGGTTGGAACTAATTTTAGCACTTAGTATTTTTTCCGCAGATTGATTATACCAACCATGAAAAAACCCCTCATTTCTTATTACTAAATGAATTCTTTTTAAAAGTCTTGTTACTACATTTTACGAACACTAACGATACCAATAATTTTGTAGAAGCATCCCTTCATAAAAAGATAGGTTAGTAAATATACCAGTCTTTTCAACAAATCTTTGCAATAATTTGCTTTAATTTCATCTACCTATCATGTGTGAACAATAGGGTACACAGGTTGCTACGACATTTTTAGTAGAGAGCGGTAGAAAAGTAGGAAGAAACGTAAGTAAGAAGATGAAGAGAAAAAGACTATAATCGATTTTTGGCGAGTGATCTGTTTATAAGCACGGTTGATGGTATGTTCGCTCGTGACGTCATACACAAGAGAACGCCAAAACGCAGTGTTCGGTATGATGGCGTTTGTTGTGTAAACATCACCCATTCTAACCTAAACTTTACTTTGGTCTTAAACAGGTATCCAATGTGTCGTATGTTTATTTGGCTAGCTAATTCTTACAATGAATGCATACGACATATACATTTACGTTCTAAACAACTTTTTTAATGATTCACTTTTAAGTTATTATTATGTTTTGTGGAATAATTCAAGTATATAAGACGACACAAAATGATATTGAATGTTAGACAAGAAAGAAATGATTTATTTCACATTTTATTAAATTTATTTAAATTTATGTGATCTCCAGTGTATATTTTGTATTAAATTAAAACCATTTTATATTAAAGAAGAAACTAAACAAAAAAGGATAAAGCAGTGCAGTAGGTTATGAATAATGGTGGTAATGAAACGTAAACAAACCATAAAAGGCGTGTTCGTTTGCGTTACTGGAAGTGCTCAATATCACTGTTGTCAATTTCCGTGTGTTCGTTAGAAATTTAGCTGCTGACAGGTGTTTTAAACACTCGTTCGTTTGCATTCAGCAAATTGCTGTATATGTCAGAAGTAGCAAGCTATATTTGCTCCCACCTCAAGTGTTGAGCAATAATAGCTGATGAAATCAGATTCATCCGCTCAAACATTGTTTGCTGTTTCGCTACACTTGCTATTGGCAAAGTGTATTGTTTTACTGTTAAATTAGCGGAGATTTACAGATGCCTTAATATTTTCGACTAAGCTTTCGACCACAAAACTGAAAATATCTAAAAATATATAGTGTTTCATTAAAAAAAAATCTAGGTATGGCCTGTATCATCCATACTAAACATCCTGTATAGTTGCACATATTTTTATAAGATAGTCAATTTATTAAACGTTTTGTTAATACAATTATTTGATATTAGGTATTTATAGGAGAGCAGTAATATTCTGAGGCCCGTTAGCTAGGACATTCTGTAGGATATACCTACATAATAATCGATTACGAAATATTTAAATATATATATATATATGTAGGTACTTACCGGTATAATACAATTTCTCAGTTCTTCTTCACTAAAATATTTAAAAATATTAAGCAAAATCTTTAATGGTAGATTATTAAACCATTTTGGACGTACATTTTCAGATTTGGACACTCTAACTGGTACAGTATTAGAACAATTTGTCTTACTATCTTTTAATACAAATTTCGATCGAACTTTACAAATGCGTTATTATTACTATTAGGGGTATTAGTGACACTGGCCATATTTAAAAGCACCGGGCAATCCAAATGTGCGCAAAGAAAATCTGACAGTTGACGTGTCTCACACGCATTCACAATACATAATTATCACAAGTACCTATGCAGATTTGTGTACAATATTTCAAAATGTCACCAAAGGATAAAAAGGATGATTCTAAGGTAAGTTTTATATTAAACAACATGTTATTTATGGAAATTCATTATTTTAAGTCTTAAATCTGTTACTGTTGCATGTACCTTTTAAAAACCTAACCTACAATATTTATTCTTACAGCCTGTTAAAATTAATAAATGGGATGGATCTGCTGTTAAAAATGCATTAGATGATGCGATTAGGGATGTAAGTATCTATATTTATTATTTATATTATATGAAAACGTATTGTTTTGTAGGTTCTTACAACAAAATTTAATTACATAGAAAACCATGCACTTATGGATGGCCGATTATTAATATGTGGCATTGCTGTTGGCGTTGCTATGTTTGCTTTACTTTGGGATTATTTCTATCCATTTCCTGAATCAAAGTAATTTATAAAATATGTTTTTTATTTTAAAAACCTTATTGTTAATTTTTTGTAGACCAATTCTTATATTTTGTGTTAGTACGTATTTTGTTATGATGGGAATATTAACGCTGTATACAACTTATAAAGAAAAAGGAATATTTGCTGTCGCAATACAAAAAACTGGAGCAAAAAAAGATAACATTTGGGAAGCTAGTTCATATTTAAAAAAGTAAGCATGTACCTCTATTTATCAGGTGAAAAATTATTGAAATTATTTTTAGGTATGATGATAAGTATAACTTAACTTTAGTATTTTACGATGGTAAAACTGGAAATAGAAGAGAGAGCAGTTAAAAAAAAGTGTTGCTAATTTCATCGATGTAAATGGTAATGTTGTACAAGATCTTGTAGAAACTGAAATTACTAAATTACATAACTCGTTACTGAGCGAAAGGAAGGATAAATAAAATATTAATCTTAATAAACCATTTTTTTTTAATATTCTCAGTAAAATCTCATTTTATACAGCAGTCTTTTTTAAATAATTTTTCTATTAAAATCCAACTGCGCAAAGTGTATGTATAGTTCAGCAAGATCCGAATGAACTATTACAGTAAAACAGTAAATTCAATTGATTTTCACAAAAAATTCAATATTGTTTGAAGTTAATTAATTTAGAAATAATGAGGCAAGATACAAAACCTCTTTAACTCAATAGTTCGTTATTGATAAACGTTTCAATTTTTTCGCTTGTGGTTTTGAACTTCATCAGGACACACTGTTATAAACCACCAATAAATAACTTCCATTAAATTATTTCAAATCAAATTGACATTATATGAGGGTTTCATTGAAAAAGGGCATATTAGCCATATTAGGTTAATATTTAGAGCGTCATGGTTTGAATTTTATTATTGTCATAAAAAGTACACTATACAGAATGTCCCAGCTGACGCGGTTTCTTTGATAATTTGTTTATTTTACAGTATAGAGAAAAAAATTTCAAATAAAAATTGTCCCTATTTAGACGATGCATAGCTAGAAAATATTTTCAAATATACAAGGTGTCCCAATTATAGAAGAAGCCTATGTAACTTTATTATTTTTAATGGATCACCCTATATATTATATATTTTTGGATTCTACATGATATTTTAAGTAACTTTTATGAAGGCCTTCCTAGACCTATGTGCTTTTGTTTTCGAGAAAATAAATATTTGATCAAAAATTTTATCATTGCAACGCTCTCGCTAATGAGATGTAGGATCAAAACTAAAAGGAGTAGAAAATTTTGATTTGCGCGAATTGATACGTCTTGAATTGGTCTACTATTTCCAATATTAACACGTACGGATCCTTTTGTTGACATACAGTTACTGGCGCAAACATTTGGAAGTATTTAAATGCCAATAACTCTGTTTTTTTTTAATGGGACACCCTATATCTGTTTACAGGGTTGGATGTAAAATTAAATTTTCTTTCTTTTTATATAAGAATGTACTCATTTATCTTCAACCGTTTTAGAGAAAAGTATATATTTCTTCTGCTACTGTCGAAGAAACCACTTCAATTTGCACTTATAGGCTATGTAACAATAATATTATGGCAGATATTATATTTAATAACCATTTGTACCATTTATAATTATACACAAGTAACAAGCTTAATTTAAATTTGTATTATGAAGCAATTTCTAAGGATGATAACATTTGTTCACAATCCTTTAAAAAAAAATTTAATTAGTTTCTATTTTCTGACAAAGTACAGCTGAGAAATGTTGAACAATCATTAAAAAAACGTGTTCGTAATTGTTTCAACCAAAACGGAAGACATTTCGAAAAATAAATTAATGAATTTAATAGCGCTACATTTATAATGTGCATTTCCTATTTCACGCATTTCTTTATGTCTTTTTAAAACTCATTTTATTACGTTCTATATGTTGTTATTTGTTGAATGCTCCTGTTCTGTTAAAATTGTTTACAGTACAAATTTAAATTGAGCTTATTACTTGTGTATAATTATAAATGCTACAAATGGTTATTAAATATATCTGCCATAATATTATTGTTATGTAGCCTACTTCCAAGTTGAAGTGGTCGTTTTCGACAGTAGCAAAAGAAATATACATTTTTCTCTAAACGGTTGAAGATAAATGGGTACATTCTAATACCAAAAGAAAGAGAATTTAATTTTACATCCAACCCTGCAAACAGATATAGGTGTCCTATAAAAAAAAAAGTTATTGGCATTTGAATGTTTCCAAATGTTGGCGCCGGTAACTGTATGTCAACAAAAGGATCCGTACATGTTAATATTGGAAAACAAATTTCCAACTTTTTTAGTTTAGATGCTACAGCTCCATAGCTAGAACGTTGCAATGGTAAAATTTTTGATAAAATATTTATTTTCTCGGAAACAAAAGCACATAGGTCTAGGAAGGTCTTAATAAAAGTTACTTAAAATATCATGTAGAATCTAAAGAATATATAATATATAGGGTGATTCATTTAAAATAAAATTACATACGCTTTTTCTATAATTGGGACACCTTGTATATTTGAAAATATTTTCTAGCTATGCGAAGTTTAAATAGGGACAACTTTTATTTAAAACTTTTTTTCTATACTGTAAAATAAATTTTCAAAGAAACCGCGTTAGCTGGGACAGCCTGTATAGTCGATTATGTTCCCTTCAAAGAAAATTTTAGCGCTTCCGGTTATGCTGGATGTCACCATCTACTTTGTTATTTTTAATGGAACGCCCATATTTGGATTTACCTATTTTTAAAGCTTTATAAATACCTTTAGTTTTTTCAATTTGATTCGGGCATTTTGTAGTTATTCGAGTTTTTCTAAAAAAAAAATGCTATATCGGACATTTATTCAAAAAATCAGAAAATACTCGATTTTTCGGAAATCAATTTAGAATTTAGAATATGCTTAAACAACTGTTGCAAAGATTTTAATAAACAGGTGGCAATTTTATTAGCTCCTCTATTACCTTCTGTTTGTGTCCAGAAAAAGCAGTAGCCATTCCTTTTTCCAACGTCGTATATAGTGAAGTTGAAAGATTTAAGCTTTCTTTTATAAAAAACGGATTTTGCGAATACTAACGGAGTATAGAGAACAGTTTCTAAATCGAAGTTAGCAGAAATAAAACTTTTGTCTTTAGTTCTAAGGTAATCATTGTTTTTTTTCGTTTTCGGACACTTTCTTGCGTCTATATGTTGTGAATATTCAATTTCTTTTGCCATTCTTTCTTCTGCTGACTTCGTTTCAAATTCATGACACCAGTACATATCCTTCTTAGGTATATGAAAACCAACTAGCATTTCGATTAACTTTTCCTTATAAGTTGTTTCGCACACAGGTTTCTCATTCTTTTGCAGAACTCCAAGTAAAGCGAAAACAACGAAAAAATTTAATTATTTACCAATCGCCATTTTGTTTTTGAATTAACACTTTTACAGTACACTATTACAATACTTTGCTCATACGTTCTTTTGTTTTTAACACAAAATGGAGAGTATGGCTCTTGCGCCCCTTTTCCATGTTTCATACGAATCAAGGACTGGTCTTTACGCCTTTTTTATATGATATTTGATGTCAATATTGAATGTACACATACGCCCTTCTACTATATCACTTAGAATACAAATCTTTTAATTCCTGATTTATTTCCACTTAGAGGTCAATAAAACAATAAATAATTAAATACCAATTTATTCCATAACATATAATAATATGTTTTCGTTAAATAACTTCTTCGGTGGAAGAAATTGACATTTAATATGTGTCAAATTACTAATAATATAAATATAAATTGCCATGCCTATCAACAAAATTAATTAAAACAAAGAATTCATTGATATATCGAATTTTAATTATATTCACAAGTAATAATGAAGGAATAATGATTTAATACAACATTCGAAATTGAAATGATTTGAATTATTCGTATATCAATCTATTTTTTGTCAAGCTCTAACAATTCTGTTCAAGGACTAGGGAAAAACATGGCAAAAAAACCTAGTCAAGAGCTTAAAATTAATAAAATTCATGCGTGAATTAAATTATTGTAAATAACGCTTAAATTATCAATATCCGTTCTAAAATTTACCGCGTTTTCATCTTTCTTAATGTATATCATTTCGTAAATTAATCTTTTTTTATAATTATTTTCCTTTTTTAAAATTTTAGTGTTTTGAAAATCAAAATTATGTCGTCTATCTTTAGAGTGCTTAGATAAAGCAGTTTCAGCGGTGACGTTATGTGTAACAGTGTATTGATGGTTATAAATTCGTTTCTTTAAATATTGTTTGGTTTGTCCGATATAACAATTATTACAATCTTTGCAATCTAATTTATAAACGTTGTTGGCTGCAAAACTTTGCTTAAATTCTACATATTTTCAGTACAATGACACAATATATAAACAGATATTCGGTACAGCAATGGGTTCTCCATTATCTGCTGTTATAGCAAATTTAGTAATGGAGGACTTAGAGCAGGTCTCACTTGACAAACTAAACTGTCATGTGCAATTTTATAAGCGGTATGTAGATGATTGTATATGCTGCATACCAAATGATAAAATTGAACATGTTCTACACACATTTAACACATATCATGATAGGTTAAAATTTACTTTTGAAAGAGAAAATCAAAATTCTATAAACTTTTTAAATGTAAAGATACTACATAATAACACACAAATAAAAACAAACTGGTACATTAAAGACACTAGTAGTAGTAGGCATTTAAACTATTTTTCAAACACTTCGGTAAATTTTAAAAAAAGCGTAATTAACAGTTTAGTAGATCAGGCTATTAAATTAGCTCACCCTGATTTTAGAAAAGAAAATTTAAGCAAAGTAAAAACAATACTAGAAAAAAATAGTTATCCTAAAGAGTTTTACAATAAATTAATCACAAAAAGAATAACACAGGTACAAAATCAAATAATAACATATACCACACTATACCATATATAAACAATTTAAGCGACACAATAAAACACGAATTAAAAAAATCAGACATTCACATAACTTTCATACCTACCAACAATAGACATTTATTCACAAATTTAAAAACACCCATTAAACATGATAATCAAAGTAATGTCGTTTATAAATTAGATTGCAAAGATTGTAATAATTGTTATATCGGACAAACCAAACAATATTTAAAGAAACGAATTTATAACCATCAATACACTGTTACACATAACGTCACCGCTGAAACTGCTTTATCTAAGCACTCTAAAGATAGACGACATAATTTTGATTTTCAAAACACTAAAATTTTAAAAAAGGAAAATAATTATAAAAAAAGATTAATTTACGAAATGATATACATTAAGAAAGATGAAAACGCGGTAAATTTTAGAACGGATATTGATAATTTAAGCGTTATTTACAATAATTTAATTCACGCATGAATTTTATTAATTTTAAGCTCTTGACTAGGTTTTTTTGCCATGTTTTTCCCTAGTCCTTGAACAGAATTGTTAGAGCTTGACAAAAAATAGATTGATATACGAATAATTCAAATCATTTCAATTTCGAATGTTGTATTAAATCATTATTCCTTCATTATTACTTGTGAATATAATTAAAATTCGATATATCAATGAATTCTTTGTTTTAATTAATTTTGTTGATAGGCATGGCAATTTATATTTATATTATTAGTAATTTGACACATATTAAATGTCAATTTCTTCCACCGAAGAAGTTATTTAACGAAAACATATTATTATATGTTATGGAATAAATTGGTATTTAATTATTTATTGTTTTATTGACTTCTAAGTGGAAATAAATCAGGAATTAAAAGATAAGTACATAAAGGTCAAAAAATACATATATTAATTAGAATACAAATATGAGTACTTTACACGTAAAAAAGTCAATTTCATAAAAATTGATCATACGCCTTTCTTCCATGAAACCCTGGTAAAGTGATGTTATTTTGTGATCGAAGATATATTATTAACACAAGATGTATGTACATACATATAGTCGATCTTAAATTACAGCAATAATTTTAATGATTTTTTACTAGTAGATATTTAACAATATGTCACGTTAATAATTTTAAAATTTTTCTAATTGCAAAGTGATACAAAAAAGTAGTATATTATTAGTGCTAAAACAATGCCACGTTCTTTACGTCATTTTCTATTTAAACTTTTTTTTTTCAACATATAAGGTGTCAAAGTTAACTTTTTAATTTTTTTATTATATAATTATTTATTAATTAAATTAAATTTATTATTTATTAATATCTCCGGCTTGTTTTGAGATATCTTTTCAAATTTAACTGAATATTTTACTTTTATATAGGAATGTATGAATTCTATAAAGAAAACTCAAAGAATTAATAAAAGAAATAGGAAGTATGGTACTCTTTGACTTCCCATTTTTTTTTTCGACGAACGGCTAAGAACGTGATACCGATTTTTTATAGTAAGCTGATAGTTTGTCTGTGTTTTTTTGGATCCTGTCAAACTTTGATTTGATACTTCCTTTACAACATATTTTTACTTGTTTGATTTCTGATACGAATTTTTAAGGATTTTATTTATTTTATTTTGACTAGACGCTATCTATGGTTTAATAAAATGAAATAAATACACTCGGACATTTAATTTTTTTTTTTAATGTGTGGTGGGTGCTTAGTTGCAGTGATTCCGTAAGCTGTATCACTTGTCTGGCTATCACTGCAACTCTTGCGGTGTAGTTTAGTGTGTGTAAGTTGTGTTTAAATGGCTTTGTGACAGCATCATATCGCCTTTTATGATGCCGCGCTGTTAATCACTTTGCTCCCAACAGCGAATGGCAAGTCGATAAATATACTTTTTAAAACTCAAGAGTGCCAGCGTGTATATTGAAAAAAACATTCGAATAGAAAGTGATTGTTCCATTATTTCCCAAAAAAATGGTTACCGGATTGACCTACTTTTTTATAACAGCCTGTAGATTTTTCTATACACAGAGCCACAGTGGTGTACATTGGCAAAACTGGACGTCCTATTCAAACTAGAATCAAAGAACACCAACGGTACGTTAAGTCATGTTGTTCAACACACTCAGCTTTAGCCGAACACTTTATTGATACGGGCCATAAAATTTGTTTTGATCAGGTAACTGTTGTAAGCAAGTCTCATCGCTATTTTCCACGGAAGGTAAGAGAAGCTATCGAGATCCAGAGATATCCCCAAAATCTCAATCGTGATATTGGTTACCCACTCTCCAGTATTTGGAAACCAGTCCTTTCCGCTTCTTCGACCCTGCTTACTGTTCCGCATCGTTACCTCGCGCTCACCGTTCCGTTTCCCTGCACAGTGGTATATATACCCCCGCACATCCACCTTCTCCTTGTCAGAAGGTTTTCGCCTCTAGCGTGGTTGACACGTCGAGTAACCGTGACCTTCTGGCGTCCCTCACCTAAGTTTGCTCCTGAAGAAGCCACTTACATTAGTGGCGAAACGTTGAGTTTAAGTAAGTTGTATATACCGGGTGTCCAGCCTGAGATGCAACGGTCCATAGTCGACTTATTATTAATTTTTTGAAAAAAATGTTTCAAATAAATGTTGCCTCCAATGAAATTCTACACATTTTAAAATTAGTATCAGTAATAGCGGACTTCCGGTTCTACTGTAAGTAGATACTAACTTTATTATTTTAAATGGAACACATATTACACTTTTTGATTCCTTATTAAGTTTACCACTTTGTTAAGCTTACATTGAATCTAAGTTGACCGTTTTCGAATTACGTGACGAATTACGTTTTTCGAAAAAAAAAAAAAATAACGTCTACAGCGTCTTCGGTGTTTGAAAATATCTCCGTAACTGCGGAAGTTAGAAACATGCGGTTTTCAGTTTTCGCTTAATTATGAAAGAGGCCACGTCTTTTATTAGAAAATTGTTGCATTTATGCTATAGGGTGATTAATTAGGGATCTGTAACTTCCTATTTTAAAATCATGAATTACTTGACATTTCAAATTTTACATCCACTTATGTAAAAATTGCTATACCATTCCATTAAAAAAAAATCAAGTTATTCATGATTTTAAAATTGGATTCCTAAAATCCGAAAAATCGAGTGTTCTATGATTTTTTGAATAAATGTCTGCTATAGCAAATTTTTTCAAAAAAAATCGAATAATTACAAAACGCCCGAATCAAATTGCAAAAAGTAAAGGTCTTCATAAAGCGTAAAAATAGGTAAATCCAAATATATAAAAATAGTAGCTGGCCCAGCAGACTTCGTTCTGTATGGGAAAATGAATTTTCTTGATAATTTTTTTTTCGGGGATATTTCTGGATTTTTTCCGGGTATTCTTCTAGTTTGGCTGTTCAATTAAAAATAACAAAGTAGACGGGCAACTTCCGGTATGACCGGAAGCGCTAGAAATCTAATAATATTTAATTGAAGAGCACATAATCGGTTATACACTGCGCGTCATACAAAAAGGGCCACCCGATAAATTTACGTAATAAATTATCCACATTTTTGGATATTGCTTGTCTTTAATTAAGCAACACAAGTTAGTATAACTACAAAACGTCCGAATCAAATTGAAAAAAGTAAAAATATTCATAAAGCTTAAAAATAGGGGAATCAAATCTGTAAAAACATACAGGGTGTTCCATTAAAAATAGTAAAGTAGATGGCGACTTCCGGTATAGCCGGAAGCGCTAGAAATCTAATATTTTCATTGAACAGAACATAATCGATTATATATAATTATAAATTTTCAAATTTATATTTTGACCAGAATGCCATAAACTTCTAATGAACGGTCTCGCTGAGACACCCTGTATACTTTGATAAACACCACTTCAAATGACATCTTTGGTTTAATTTGTTTAGAATATTTTATTTGTTAATGATTTGTTTAAAAAACAAATGTCACATGAATAATATACAAATATATCTGCTTGACTTTTGATGTCTTTTATTTTTTCCAATACAAAAGAAAAAAAAGAAATAGTAGAAATCTTCTATATCATAGCCGACCTTATCAATTTCCTCAATGACCATTTTAAAAAATATCAATGACATTCTCGAAACGCTATTTACTTTAAAAGGATATTACTTGTGTATTAGACATATGCCATTACCATTACAAATAATATGAGTAAAAAAGATGCATTCATAATCGTTTTTCACTAAACTATTGTACGATATCAATTTGTTAACAGTATCACTATGTCTGATTATCTCTTATTATTGCCATATATAAATAAATTATGACAAACGTATAGCTCAAGCTTTTCTTCTACATGTACCACTTTTGCCATACTTTTTTAATAAGAAGAACAAACCGCTTTAACCCGAATCACATTAGGTAAGTTTAATAATTGAAAATATCAGCCGTAAATTTCAATGATCGATTACTATGAAGTAAAGTAGCACCCGTTATTTGCACTTTCATATTAAACTTCACAAACAGATCACATTTGCCAAAAAAAGAAATGGTAATGGTTTTATTTTGTATAGCATTATTCTAATTATATGCGTAATGCATAAAAGATGTAATTATATCAAAATTATTTTATTTACAAAATTTAAAATAGAAGATTTGATTTAAATCCAATATATAGTACATTCACTATTATACATATTATAAAACATGTGAAACAATAAACTTACAATAATGCACAACAATATTTCAATAATAATATACAATTTTATATTACTATATATATATACACTGTTGCTTTTGTGTATTCTTCATCAAGCCATCTAAATAATATATTTGGCGTTGTTTAGTTCTGTATTTTTTAATTGAAGATAAATATTTTCGTCTCCACAAAATAATGCCTTCACGTTCAAATACCATACTTTTGCGATTATGTCTTAAATACCTAAAAATTAATATTATGTAAAACATTTAAATAATTTAATACCAAAAATTACTTAAAATTAAGCATCCTCACTAATATAATATAATGTAGGACGTATTTGAGGCAGAAATTACAACTTTTTTGTGTATCGCGTTATCTGTGAAAACAGCCCGATTGTCCTCATACGAACCTGTCAGGAGTGTCTAATAATTTTTTTAAGTGAGGAACAATGCCTAAACGCACCATCAGGGCGAAACCCGCCCCGGTGTGCGGGGCTCGCACCCACTAAAAAACCTCACTTTGTCAGGTGTAGAATCCATCCCGGAACCGCATTACTTCAGGATGGCACCTCGTAGTTAGGCTCGGTCGGCTGCCTCCATTGCTTGGATCTCTCTCTTCTTTTCCTTTAGCACCTTCTCGACGAACGCGACGGCGTTCGTCGCTCTCGACAATTCACCTTCGCTAAATAGCGAGATGTCGTTCAATAGGTCGTCCTCCGTTTCTGCAGTTTTCTCCGGATGGGTAGGGAATAACGTGTCAACGATGTTCCGCATTCGATCGCGTTCAAGAACTGAATTCGCTGTCTTCCTCGCAAGCTTTTTCATGTCGATCGTGTACCCAAGACCCCATAGGTCGTTGTCAACATCTTGTCGCAGCAAATCGAGACGTTTCTTGCTTCTGTGGATGGCGTTCTTGAGATCTCTCTTGGTGTTTCTAAAATCGTCAGATTCTAGTTCTGCGGCGTTCAGATCTCGTCGTTTCACTTTGGTTATTATCCGACTAAGCTTTAGGCATCTTTTCCGGAGGGTCGCAATATCGTCATTCCACCAATACGTAGATCTTCCATTGTGTTTTCGTCTCCGCCGCATAGAGGCGTCATAGGCGCGACGTATGAGGGTCATGGTAGCGTCCGCAATTGTCTTCGTCGAATCGGAACATTCCACGACGGCGTCCTTTCCATGGGCGATTGCATACGCCCGGG
Source organism: Holotrichia oblita (assembly GCA_023690525.1). Lineage (NCBI taxonomy): Eukaryota > Metazoa > Arthropoda > Insecta > Coleoptera > Scarabaeidae > Holotrichia > Holotrichia oblita. The sequence continues at coordinate 116,007,223 of CM043017.1, forward strand.
CTTCTTCATTCAGCTTCGATACGTTCCATCGAGCACCAGACGGCGCAGGATGTAGTCTGATAAGCTGCTGTCTCGGCACACTGTAACTTATATATTGGTAGTCCCTTCCGGTGTAGTCTTCCATGACCCTCCAGTCGACGATGTCCCGTACAATATCCTCGGATGCCAATGTAATGTCCGGTATCGTCTCTACGTAACCTGGTCTTCTGAACGTGGTTGTGTCTCAGACATTTACCGCGCTGAGTCCGAGTCTGGCCGCCATGTTCAATATACACCTTCCTCGCGAATCGGTATATTCCATACCCCACTCCACAGCTTTGGCGTTCACGTCTCCTCCTAGAATAATGGACCCTGAAATTTCTCGAAGATCATCTTCCAGGTTATCGAGCTTACCCTGAAAGTTGCTATCGGCTCGTTAGGTGTGAGATAGCAGCTCACGTAGGTGATGGTGTCGCTCTTTACCCACACGTATTCGTTTCGGGCTCCATGGTTGTCGATGATGACGCGGTTCGTGTCCGGGATTCATATAGCTGCAGTGCCGAGTGTGTCTCTGTACCACCAGGTGCACTGCTTATGCCGGTATTGTTTACTGATTAGCAGGAGATCTATTCTGGTGTCCAATTGTAGTTGGATAAGAAGATCATCTGCTGTTCTGCTTCGGTGAATGTTGCCTTGTAAGATTCTGGTCATTGGCTCGAGGAGGGACATGCGCCGGTACCAGGGATATGGCTGCGTGTCGCGGTGTCTCCAGTGCAGAGGAACCATTTTGCGCTGTTTTTGCAATCCTGGCGTTGGTGGCCTTTTTCTCCGTAGTTGATGCAAAGGCCTTGCGTTCTTCTCTCTGGTTCCGGACAGGCAGCCTGTTTATGTCCGTAGCCGAAGCAGCGGCAGCACCTGACGACTTCTACCCTGCGTCGTATTCTGCTGTTTATCCAGCCTTTATCTTTATCCTTGCTCTTTCCAGCAACTTAATGGCTTGACTCTGGTTTAGTTGAAAGATAGCCATTCTCAGCCCTCTGCAGTTCGCGTTGGTGAGGTTGATCTTCACGTCGGCGTCACTGACTCCTGACTTTGCTTTGACTGCCACACAGACTTCGTCTGTTGTCGTTAAGCAGTCTAGATCTCTGAATTCCAAAGTCTCTTTGGGTTCTAGGGTGCTGATGTTAGCCTTCTCGCCCAGGATCTTCTTCAACGCGCTGAACACAGAAAGTACCTATGTAGGTACCCTAATCGATATAGCCATTCTTTGCGTTTTTGGCGCGGGGTTTCGCAAAGTTTACTTTAAAAATCCAAGGTCAACGTGCTGTTATGCGGAATTAGAGCCCCGGATTTCTCGTAAAAATGCAGACTTTGTAGTTACGTTCGTAAATGCGGTGTATATAAATTTTGAAAGCCGAAAAATTTTTCTATCGCACAAAGAAGTAGTCGCGGGATTTCGCACTGTTTACCTCAAAAATCCTAGATCAAAGTGCTGCTATGCGGAATTGGAACCCCCGATTTCTCGCAAAAAAGCAGACTTTGGGTTTTTGGCATTTTTCGAGGTAAAGTAGTCACATTCGTAAATGCAGTGAATATATATTCTGAAAGCCGAGAGGTGAGGGGCTGAAATTCTCATATATAAGGAACATATGTGAATATGTTTTCGCTAAAGAAAAGATTAAAATTAAACGAACGAAAAAAAAGGTGATATAGACCAGATCGGAGTTAAGGTTGAAAAATTACAAAAAACACAGAAAGGGGAGCTGCGCTTGACTGTAGTAGTGAGTGCGGATATGGTTGGTTCACTACATGATGAGATCAAATTTCAGATTAATGATGTTCAGGTGACGACCAGGAAACTGGAAGCTACAACTATATTTATATTGGGAGTGGACCCATCCATCAAGGAACAGAAAGTTAACGAAACCGTTGCAACGGAATTAAAAATACAGGTGGCTGACATAGCGATCAGAGCCATAAGAATGGGCAAATTTGAGGAACAAACTGTTATCATAGAGGTACCTACAGAACAGCCTCTGCCCTTAATCAAACGCAGAAAAATAAAAATAGGCTGGACTGAATGTGGCATCAGAGACAGGATAGATATAGTCAGGTGTTTTAAGCGTCTTGAATATATAAGACCGGGAGCTGCACCGCGTAAGTCGACCGTAGTGGCGACTGTATAAAATGCAGAGAAACAGGTCATAAAAGTAAAGAATGTAGCAGGGACCGATACATTAAATGTAATATGCTGGGGCATAGAGCAGACCAACTAAACTGACCGCATTTTAAAAGGCTGGTGGAAGAACTAAGAAAGCAGAGGATTGACCCTGTAACGATTAGGACACGGAGAAATGACACCAATGTTCATGGGTCTTAAAATTCTTCCAACTTAGGAAAAGGGTGGGCAGCGCACGATATGGCCTATGTTACAGCCAAACGAAGAGGAGTAGATGTAATTACAGTATGCAAACCAAATAAGAAAATATGTAGCAGTGTTGCTCTTCAACAAGAAATCTTTGGTCACAAACACTGAAGTAGGGCCCACTACTTCTGTTATATATCAACAAACATAGATATGGACGAGTATAAAGAAAGGGTAGATGAGATAGTAAATCACATCAGATCTAGTAAGAGAAAAGTCATGGTCGCCGGGGACATAAACTCAAAATCTCATTTGTGGGAATCACCTACTAGGGATAGGAAAGGAGACCATTAGACAGAGTGGACAGCTGAACTGGATCTAGTTTACCATAACACTGGAGGTAAACCAACATTTGTTAGAGAAGCAACAAAATCACATATAGGTGTCACGTTGTCTACGCAAAAACGGACACCCTGCTTTTGTAAATGGAGACTGTTAGATGTGGAGAGCTTGACAGAGCATTGCTATATCTACTATGAAATGGAAGGTGGGAATGTACCGAAGAAAATGATTGGAGAAATGACGCTTATAACTGACTGGAATGCCTTTGAAGCCAACGTAGGCATCAGACTCTCAAGTATGACAAAGGTGAAAAGAGGCTCCTACGGCAAATGCATTGATATTGTAAAGGCGGCGTACATAAATAGTACTACTGGTCTCAATAAAGGAGAGAAGAATGTTTCTTATTGGTGGAATGAGAAAATCAGCGAAAAGAGATCTGAATGCATGGCTGCTGGACGATGGTATGTAAAAATTTCCGGGAAAAATAGGGAAGAGGAAGAAAGACGACGAGCTCACCTAAAATATAAGGAAAGCAAAAAAGAACTGTGCAAACTAATTAGGCTGTCCAAAAAAGGGCATTGGAACAAACTGTCTAACGATCTGAATAGTGACATCTGGGGAGATGGGTTCAAGATAGCAGTAAAGGGGTAACTTTACACGTTACGCTATACCGGACAAAGAAAGAAAGGAAGTCTTGGAAAAACTGTTCTCAAACTCAATGAGGCGAACACAAAATTACAAACTGAAAGCTGATACTGTCCCAGCGTTCACTGGCAAAGAATTAAATGAAAAAAAAAATTACATTTCTCACGCTCGTTTCAAATATGAAACGAAATCGCATCGCCGACGTTAAAAGAGAACAAAGATGGCGATTATCTCGATAACCTGCGACACCACGTTTTCGAAAAATACATCATCCGACAGGAATTGACTCATAATATATATCCTGAAAATTTCAAACTTCTACATCAATTAGAAATATACCAAAATGAAGTTCGCCCGTGGCCAAAGCTACTGCGATGCATACAACCTCTTACATTTACAGCTTAATAGCTTCGGCTAATAAAAACTTCTATATTGGTTGGATTGCTAGTAAGCCGGGGATTTTAAATCTCGACGAAATTTTTCTCTAGCTACTTAAGAAAGACAAGATCGCGTCCTTTCCGGCGACGTGTGACCAACTACGCTATCGAAAAATATCTCACGTAAATTTGGCACGCGAACAATACCTATTGCCAAAGTTTCAAATTTCTAACGTCATTCTAAATAGCCGAAATTGATTTTCTCCGACTTGCGCATCTAGAACGAAAAAACAGCTACATCAAAAAAATTACATTTCTCACGCTCATTTCAAATATCAGACGAAATCGCATCGCCGACGTTAAAAGAGAACAAAGATGGCGATTATCTCGATAACCCGCGACACCACGTTTTCGAAAAATACATCATCCGACGGGAATTGACTCATAATATATATCCTGCAAATTTCAAACTTCTACGTCCATTAGAAATATACAAAAATGAAGTTCGCCCGTGGCCAAAGCTACTGCGATGCATACAACCTCTTACATTTACAGCTTAATAGCTTCGGCTAATAAAAACTTTTATATGGGTTGGATTGCTAGTAAGCCGGAGATTTCAAATCTCGACGACATTTTTCTCTAGCTGCTTAAGAAAGACAAGATCGCGTCCTTTCCGGCGACGTGTGACCAACTACGCTATCGAAAAATATCTCACGTAAATTTGGCACGCAAATAATACCTATTGCCAAAGTTTCAAATTTCTAACGTCATTCTAAATAGCCGAAATTGATTTTCTCCGACTTGCGCATCTAGAACGAAAAAACAGCTACATCAAAAAAATTACATTTCTCACGCTCATTTCAAATATCAGACGAAATCGCATCGCCGACGTTAAAAGAGAACAAAGATGGCGATTATCTCGATAACCCGCGACACCACGTTTTCGAAAAATACATCATCCGACAGGAATTGACTCATAATATATATCCTGAAAATTTCAAATTTCTACATCCATTAGAAATATACCAAAATGAAGTTCGCCCGTGGCCAAAGCTACTGCGATGCATACAACCTCTTACATTTACAGCTTAATAGCTTCGGCTAATAAAAACTTTTATATGGGTTGGATTGCTAGTAAGCCGGAGATTTCAAATCTCGACGACATTTTTCTCTAGCTGCTTAAGAAAGACAAGATCGCGTCCTTTCCGGCGACGTGTGACCAACTACGCTATCGAAAAATATCTCACGTAAATTTGGCACGCAAATAATACCTATTGCCAAAGTTTCAAATTTCTAACGTCATTCTAAATAGCCGAAATTGATTTTCTCCGACTTGCGCATCTTGAACGAAAAAACAGCTACATCAAAAAAATTACATTTCTCACGCTCATTTCAAATATCAGACGAAATCGCATCGCCGACGTTAAAAGAGAACAAAGATGGCGATTATCTCGATAACCCGCGACACCACGTTTTCGAAAAATACATCATCCGACAGGAATTGACTCATAATATATATCCTGAAAATTTCAAATTTCTACATCCATTAGAAATATACCAAAATGAAGTTCGCCCGTGGCCAAAGCTACTGCGATGCATACAACCTCTTACATTTACAGCTTAATAGCTTCGGCTAATAAAAACTTTTATATGGGTTGGATTGCTAGTAAGCCGGAGATTTCAAATCTCGACGACATTTTTCTCTAGCTGCTTAAGAAAGACAAGATCGCGTCCTTTCCGGCGACGTGTGACCAACTACGCTATCGAAAAATATCTCACGTAAATTTGGCACGCAAATAATACCTATTGCCAAAGTTTCAAATTTCTAACGTCATTCTAAATAGCCGAAATTGATTTTCTCCGACTTGCGCATCTAGAACGAAAAAACAGCTACATCAAAAAAATTACATTTCTCACGCTCATTTCAAATATCAGACGAAATCGCATCGCCGACGTTAAAAGAGAACAAAGATGGCGATTATCTCGATAACCCGCGACACCACGTTTTCGAAAAATACATCATCCGACAGGAATTGACTCATAATATATATCCTGCAAATTTCAAACTTCTACATCCATTAGAAATATACAAAAATGAAGTTCGCCCGTGGCCAAAGCTACTGCGATGCATACAACCTCTTACATTTACAGCTTAATAGCTTCGGCTAATAGAAACTTTTATATGGGTTGGATTGCTAGTAAGCCGAGGATTTCAAATCTCGACGAAATTTTTCTCTAGCTACTTAAGAAAGACAAGATCGCGTCCTTTCCGGCGACGTGTGACCAACTACGCTATCGAAAAATATCTCACGTAAATTTGGCACGCAAATAATACCTATTGCCAAAGTTTCAAATTTCTAACGTCATTCTAAATAGCCGAAATTGATTTTCTCCGACTTGCGCATCTTGAACGAAAAAACAGCTACATCAAAAAAATTACATTTCTCACGCTCATTTCAAATATCAGACGAAATCGCATCGCCGACGTTAAAAGAGAACAAAGATGGCGATTATCTCGATAACCCGCGACACCACGTTTTCGAAAAATACATCATCCGACAGGAATTGACTCATAATATATATCCTGAAAATTTCAAACTTCTACATCCATTAGAAATATACCAAAATGAAGTTCGCCCGTGGCCAAAGCTACTGCGATGCATACAACCTCTTACATTTACAGCTTAATAGCTTCGGCTAATAAAAACTTTTATATGGGTTGGATTGCTAGTAAGCCGGAGATTTCAAATCTCGACGAAATTTTTCTCTAGCTACTTAAGAAAGACAAGATCGCGTCCTTTCCGGCGACGTGTGACCAACTACGCTATCGAAAAATATCTCACGTAAATTTGGCACGCAAATAATACCTATTGCCAAAGTTTCAAATTTCTAACGTCATTCTAAATAGCCGAAATTGATTTTCTCCGACTTGCGCATCTTGAACGAAAAAACAGCTACATCAAAAAAATTACATTTCTCACGCTCATTTCAAATATCAGACGAAATCGCATCGCCGACGTTAAAAGAGAACAAAGATGGCGATTATCTCGATAACCCGCGACACCACGTTTTCGAAAAATACATCATCCGACAGGAATTGACTCATAATATATATCCTGAAAATTTCAAATTTCTACATCCATTAGAAATATACCAAAATGAAGTTCGCCCGTGGCCAAAGCTACTGCGATGCATACAACCTCTTACATTTACAGCTTAATAGCTTCGGCTAATAAAAACTTTTATATGGGTTGGATTGCTAGTAAGCCGGAGATTTCAAATCTCGACGAAATTTTTCTCTAGCTGCTTAAGAAAGACAAGATCGCGTCCTTTCCGGCGACGTGTGACCAACTACGCTATCGAAAAATATCTCACGTAAATTTGGCACGCAAATAATACCTATTGCCAAAGTTTCAAATTTCTAACGTCATTCTAAATAGCCGAAATTGATTTTCTCCGACTTGCGCATCTAGAACGAAAAAACAGCTACATCAAAAAAATTACATTTCTCACGCTCATTTCAAATATCAGACGAAATCGCATCGCCGACGTTAAAAGAGAACAAAGATGGCGATTATCTCGATAACCCGCGACACCACGTTTTCGAAAAATACATCATCCGACAGGAATTGACTCATAATATATATCCTGAAAATTTCAAACTTCTACATCCATTAGAAATATACAAAAATGAAGTTCGCCCGTGGCCAAAGCTACTGCGATGCATACAACCTCTTACATTTACAGCTTAATAGCTTCGGCTAATAAAAACTTTTATATGGGTTGGATTGCTAGTAAGCCGGAGATTTCAAATCTCGACGAAATTTTTCTCTAGCTACTTAAGAAAGACAAGATCGCGTCCTTTCCGGCGACGTGTGACCAACTACGCTATCGAAAAATATCTCACGTAAATTTGGCACGCAAACAATACCTATTGCCAAAGTTTCAAATTTCTAACGTCATCCATTCTAAATAGCCGAAATTGATTTTCTCCGACTTGCGCATCTTGAACGAAAAAACAGCTACATCAAAAAAATTACATTTCTCACGCTCATTTCAAATATCAGACGAAATCGCATCGCCGACGTTAAAAGAGAACAAAGATGGCGATTATCTCGATAACCCGCGACACCACGTTTTCGAAAAATACATCATCCGACAGGAATTGACTCATAATATATATCCTGCAAATTTCAAACTTCTACGTCCATTAGAAATATACAAAAATGAAGTTCGCCCGTGGCCAAAGCTACTGCGATGCATACAACCTCTTACATTTACAGCTTAATAGCTTCGGCTAATAAAAACTTTTATATGGGTTGGATTGCTAGTAAGCCGAGGATTTCAAATCTCGACGAAATTTTTCTCTAGCTACTTAAGAAAGACAAGATCGCGTCCTTTCCGGCGACGTGTGACCAACTACGCTATCGAAAAATATCTCACGTAAATTTGGCACGCAAATAATACCTATTGCCAAAGTTTCAAATTTCTAACGTCATTCTAAATAGCCGAAATTGATTTTCTCCGACTTGCGCATCTAGAACGAAAAAACAGCTACATCAAAAAAATTACATTTCTCACGCTCATTTCAAATATCAGACGAAATCGCATCGCCGACGTTAAAAGAGAACAAAGATGGCGATTATCTCGATAACCCGCGACACCACGTTTTCGAAAAATACATCATCCGACAGGAATTGACTCATAATATATATCCTGAAAATTTCAAATTTCTACATCCATTAGAAATATACCAAAATGAAGTTCGCCCGTGGCCAAAGCTACTGCGATGCATACAACCTCTTACATTTACAGCTTAATAGCTTCGGCTAATAAAAACTTTTATATGGGTTGGATTGCTAGTAAGCCGGAGATTTCAAATCTCGACGACATTTTTCTCTAGCTGCTTAAGAAAGACAAGATCGCGTCCTTTCCGGCGACGTGTGACCAACTACGCTATCGAAAAATATCTCACGTAAATTTGGCACGCAAACAATACCTATTGCCAAAGTTTCAAATTTCTAACGTCATTCTAAATAGCCGAAATTGATTTTCTCCGACTTGCGCATCTTGAACGAAAAAACAGCTACATCAAAAAAATTACATTTCTCACGCTCATTTCAAATATCAGACGAAATCGCATCGCCGACGTTAAAAGAGAACAAAGATGGCGATTATCTCGATAACCCGCGACACCACGTTTTCGAAAAATACATCATCCGACAGGAATTGACTCATAATATATATCCTGAAAATTTCAAACTTCTACATCCATTAGAAATATACCAAAATGAAGTTCGCCCGTGGCCAAAGCTACTGCGATGCATACAACCTCTTACATTTACAGCTTAATAGCTTCGGCTAATAAAAACTTTTATATGGGTTGGATTGCTAGTAAGCCGGAGGATTTCAAATCTCGACGAAATTTTTCTCTAGCTACTTAAGAAAGACAAGATCGCGTCCTTTCCGGCGACGTGTGACCAACTACGCTATCGAAAAATATCTCACGTAAATTTGGCACGCAAACAATACCTATTGCCAAAGTTTCAAATTTCTAACGTCATTCTAAATAGCCGAAATTGATTTTCTCCGACTTGCGCATCTTGAACGAAAAAACAGCTACATCAAAAAAATTACATTTCTCACGCTCATTTCAAATATCAGACGAAATCGCATCGCCGACGTTAAAAGAGAACAAAGATGGCGATTATCTCGATAACCCGCGACACCACGTTTTCGAAAAATACATCATCCGACAGGAATTGACTCATAATATATATCCTGAAAATTTCAAATTTCTACATCCATTAGAAATATACCAAAATGAAGTTCGCCCGTGGCCAAAGCTACTGCGATGCATACAACCTCTTACATTTACAGCTTAATAGCTTCGGCTAATAAAAACTTTTATATGGGTTGGATTGCTAGTAAGCCGGAGATTTCAAATCTCGACGACATTTTTCTCTAGCTGCTTAAGAAAGACAAGATCGCGTCCTTTCCGGCGACGTGTGACCAACTACGCTATCGAAAAATATCTCACGTAAATTTGGCACGCAAACAATACCTATTGCCAAAGTTTCAAATTTCTAACGTCATTCTAAATAGCCGAAATTGATTTTCTCCGACTTGCGCATCTTGAACGAAAAAACAGCTACATCAAAAAAATTACATTTCTCACGCTCATTTCAAATATCAGACGAAATCGCATCGCCGACGTTAAAAGAGAACAAAGATGGCGATTATCTCGATAACCCGCGACACCACGTTTTCGAAAAATACATCATCCGACAGGAATTGACTCATAATATATATCCTGAAAATTTCAAATTTCTACATCCATTAGAAATATACCAAAATGAAGTTCGCCCGTGGCCAAAGCTACTGCGATGCATACAACCTCTTACATTTACAGCTTAATAGCTTCGGCTAATAAAAACTTTTATATGGGTTGGATTGCTAGTAAGCCGGGATTTCAAATCTCGACGACATTTTTCTCTAGCTACTTAAGAAAGACAAGATCGCGTCCTTTCCGGCGACGTGTGACCAACTACGCTATCGAAAAATATCTCACGTAAATTTGGCACGCAAATAATACCTATTGCCAAAGTTTCAAATTTCTAACGTCATTCTAAATAGCCGAAATTGATTTTCTCCGACTTGCGCATCTTGAACGAAAAAACAGCTACATCAAAAAAATTACATTTCTCACGCTCATTTCAAATATCAGACGAAATCGCATCGCCGACGTTAAAAGAGAACAAAGATGGCGATTATCTCGATAACCCGCGACACCACGTTTTCGAAAAATACATCATCCGACAGGAATTGACTCATAATATATATCCTGAAAATTTCAAACTTCTACATCCATTAGAAATATACCAAAATGAAGTTCGCCCGTGGCCAAAGCTACTGCGATGCATACAACCTCTTACATTTACAGCTTAATAGCTTCGGCTAATAAAAACTTTTATATGGGTTGGATTGCTAGTAAGCCGAGGATTTCAAATCTCGACGAAATTTTTCTCTAGCTACTTAAGAAAGACAAGATCGCGTCCTTTCCGGCGACGTGTGACCAACTACGCTATCGAAAAATATCTCACGTAAATTTAGCACGCAAACAATACCTATTGCCAAAGTTTCAAATTTCTAACGTCATTCTAAATAGCCGAAATTGATTTTCTCCGACTTGCGCATCTTGAACGAAAAAACAGCTACATCAAAAAAATTACATTTCTCACGCTCATTTCAAATATCAGACGAAATCGCATCGCCGACGTTAAAAGAGAACAAAGATGGCGATTATCTCGATAACCCGCGACACCACGTTTTCGAAAAATACATCATCCGACAGGAATTGACTCATAATATATATCCTGAAAATTTCAAATTTCTACATCCATTAGAAATATACCAAAATGAAGTTCGCCCGTGGCCAAAGCTACTGCGATGCATACAACCTCTTACATTTACAGCTTAATAGCTTCGGCTAATAAAAACTTTTATATGGGTTGGATTGCTAGTAAGCCGAGGATTTCAAATCTCGACGAAATTTTTCTCTAGCTACTTAAGAAAGACAAGATCGCGTCCTTTCCGGCGACGTGTGACCAACTACGCTATCGAAAAATATCTCACGTAAATTTGGCACGCAAACAATACCTATTGCCAAAGTTTCAAATTTCTAACGTCATTCTAAATAGCCGAAATTGATTTTCTCCGACTTGCGCATCTTGAACGAAAAAACAGCTACATCAAAAAAATTACATTTCTCACGCTCATTTCAAATATCAGACGAAATCGCATCGCCGACGTTAAAAGAGAACAAAGATGGCGATTATCTCGATAACCCGCGACACCACGTTTTCGAAAAATACATCATCCGACAGGAATTGACTCATAATATATATCCTGAAAATTTCAAATTTCTACATCCATTAGAAATATACCAAAATGAAGTTCGCCCGTGGCCAAAGCTACTGCGATGCATACAACCTCTTACATTTACAGCTTAATAGCTTCGGCTAATAAAAACTTTTATATGGGTTGGATTGCTAGTAAGCCGGAGATTTCAAATCTCGACGAAATTTTTCTCTAGCTACTTAAGAAAGACAAGATCGCGTCCTTTCCGGCGACGTGTGACCAACTACGCTATCGAAAAATATCTCACGTAAATTTGGCACGCAAACAATACCTATTGCCAAAGTTTCAAATTTCTAACGTCATTCTAAATAGCCGAAATTGATTTTCTCCGACTTGCGCATCTTGAACGAAAAAACAGCTACATCAAAAAAATTACATTTCTCACGCTCATTTCAAATATCAGACGAAATCGCATCGCCGACGTTAAAAGAGAACAAAGATGGCGATTATCTCGATAACCCGCGACACCACGTTTTCGAAAAATACATCATCCGACAGGAATTGACTCATAATATATATCCTGAAAATTTCAAACTTCTACATCCATTAGAAATATACCAAAATGAAGTTCGCCCGTGGCCAAAGCTACTGCGATGCATACAACCTCTTACATTTACAGCTTAATAGCTTCGGCTAATAAAAACTTTTATATGGGTTGGATTGCTAGTAAGCCGAGGATTTCAAATCTCGACGAAATTTTTCTCTAGCTACTTAAGAAAGACAAGATCGCGTCCTTTCCGGCGACGTGTGACCAACTACGCTATCGAAAAATATCTCACGTAAATTTGGCACGCAAACAATACCTATTGCCAAAGTTTCAAATTTCTAACGTCATTCTAAATAGCCGAAATTGATTTTCTCCGACTTGCGCATCTTGAACGAAAAAACAGCTACATCAAAAAAATTACATTTCTCACGCTCATTTCAAATATCAGACGAAATCGCATCGCCGACGTTAAAAGAGAACAAAGATGGCGATTATCTCGATAACCCGCGACACCACGTTTTCGAAAAATACATCATCCGACAGGAATTGACTCATAATATATATCCTGAAAATTTCAAATTTCTACATCCATTAGAAATATACAAAAATGAAGTTCGCCCGTGGCCAAAGCTACTGCGATGCATACAACCTCTTACATTTACAGCTTAATAGCTTCGGCTAATAAAAACTTTTATATGGGTTGGATTGCTAGTAAGCCGAGGATTTCAAATCTCGACGACATTTTTCTCTAGCTGCTTAAGAAAGACAAGATCGCGTCCTTTCCGGCGACGTGTGACCAACTACGCTATCGAAAAATATCTCACGTAAATTTGGCACGCAAACAATACCTATTGCCAAAGTTTCAAATTTCTAACGTCATTCTAAATAGCCGAAATTGATTTTCTCCGACTTGCGCATCTTGAACGAAAAAACAGCTACATCAAAAAAATTACATTTCTCACGCTCATTTCAAATATCAGACGAAATCGCATCGCCGACGTTAAAAGAGAACAAAGATGGCGATTATCTCGATAACCTGCGACACCACGTTTTCGAAAAATACATCATCCGACAGGAATTGACTCATAATATATATCCTGAAAATTTCAAACTTCTACATCCATTAGAAATATACCAAAATGAAGTTCGCCCGTGGCCAAAGCTACTGCGATGCATACAACCTCTTACATTTACAGCTTAATAGCTTCGGCTAATAAAAACTTTTATATGGGTTGGATTGCTAGTAAGCCGAGGATTTCAAATCTCGACGAAATTTTCTCTAGCTACTTAAGAAAGACAAGATCGCGTCCTTTCCGGCGACGTGTGACCAACTACGCTATCGAAAAATATCTCACGTAAATTTAGCACGCAAACAATACCTATTGCCAAAGTTTCAAATTTCTAACGTCATTCTAAATAGCCGAAATTGATTTTCTCCGACTTGCGCATCTTGAACGAAAAAACAGCTACATCAAAAAAATTACATTTCTCACGCTCATTTCAAATATCAGACGAAATCGCATCGCCGACGTTAAAAGAGAACAAAGATGGCGATTATCTCGATAACCCGCGACACCACGTTTTCGAAAAATACATCATCCGACAGGAATTGACTCATAATATATATCCTGAAAATTTCAAATTTCTACATCCATTAGAAATATACCAAAATGAAGTTCGCCCGTGGCCAAAGCTACTGCGATGCATACAACCTCTTACATTTACAGCTTAATAGCTTCGGCTAATAAAAACTTTTATATGGGTTGGATTGCTAGTAAGCCGGGGATTTCAAATCTCGACGAAATTTTTCTCTAGCTGCTTAAGAAAGACAAGATCGCGTCCTTTCCGGCGACGTGTGACCAACTACGCTATCGAAAAATATCTCACGTAAATTTGGCACGCAAACAATACCTATTGCCAAAGTTTCAAATTTCTAACGTCATTCTAAATAGCCGAAATTGATTTTCTCCGACTTGCGCATCTTGAACGAAAAAACAGCTACATCAAAAAAATTACATTTCTCACGCTCATTTCAAATATCAGACGAAATCGCATCGCCGACGTTAAAAGAGAACAAAGATGGCGATTATCTCGATAACCTGCGACACCACGTTTTCGAAAAATACATCATCCGACAGGAATTGACTCATAATATATATCCTGAAAATTTCAAATTTCTACATCCATTAGAAATATACCAAAATGAAGTTCGCCCGTGGCCAAAGCTACTGCGATGCATACAACCTCTTACATTTACAGCTTAATAGCTTCGGCTAATAAAAACTTTTATATGGGTTGGATTGCTAGATTTCAAATATCAAACGAAATCGCATCGCCGACGTTAAAAGAGAACAAAGATGGCGATTATCTCGATAACCGGCGACACCATGTTTTCGAAAAATACACCATTCGACAGGAATTAGCCCATAATATCTATCCTGAAAATTTCAAAGCTCTACATCCTATTAGAAATATACTAAAATGAAGCTCGAACGTACTCACAGCCACTGCGATACGCAAATCCTCTTACATTTACAGCTTAATAGCTTCAGAAATAAAAACTTTTATATGGGTTGGATTGCTAGTGGCCGGGGATTTCAAATCTCGACGTTATTTTTCTCTAGCTGCTTAAGAAAGACAAGATGGCGTCGTTTCCGGCGACATGTGACCAACTACGCTCTCGAAAAATATCTTACCTAAATTTGGCATACAAATAATACATATTGCCAAAGTTTCAAAGTTCTAACGTCATTCTAAGTAGGCGAAATTGATTTTCTCCGACATGCGCATCTTGAAGGAAAAAACAGCTAGATCAAAAAATTGCATTTCTCACGCTGATTTCAAATATCAAACGAAATCGCATCGCCGACGTTAAAAGAGAACAAAGATGGCGATTATCTCGATAACCGGCGACACCTTGTTTTCGAAAAATACACCATTCGACAGGAATTAGCCCATAATATCTATCCTGAAAATTTCAAAGCTCTACATCCTATTAGAAATATACTAAAATGAAGCTCGAACGTACTCACAGCCACTGCGATACGCAAATCCTCTTACATTTACAGCTTAATAGCTTCAGGAAATAAAAACTTTTATATGGGTTGGATTGCTAGTGAAGCCGGGGATTTCAAATCTCGACGTTATTTTTCTCTAGCTGCTTAAGAAAGACAAGATGGCGTCGTTTCCGGCGACATGTGACCAACTACGCTCTCGAAAAATATCTTACCTAAATTTGGCATACAAATAATACATATTGCCAAAGTTTCAAAGTTCTAACGTCATTCTAAGTAGGCGAAATTGATTTTCTCCGACATGCGCATCTTGAAGGAAAAAACAGCTAGATCAAAAAAATTGCATTTCTCACGCTGATTTCAAATATCAAACGAAATCGTATCGCCGACGTTAAAAGAGAACAAAGATGGCGATTATCTCGATAACCGGCGACACCTTGTTTTCGAAAAATACACCATTCGACAGGAATTAGCCCATAATATCTATCCTGAAAATTTCAAAGCTCTACATCCTATCAGAAATATACTAAAATGAAGCTCGAACGTACTCACAGCCACTGCGATACGCAAACTCCTTACATTTACAGCTTAATAGCTTCAGGAAATAAAAACTTTTATATGGGTTGGATTGCTAGTGAACCGGGGATTTCAAATCTCGACGTTATTTTTCTCTAGCTGCTTAAGAAAGACAAGATGGCGTCGTTTCCGGCGACATGTGACCAACTACGCTCTCGAAAAATATCTTACCTAAATTTGGCATACAAATAATACATATTGCCAAAGTTTCAAAGTTCTAACGTCATTCTAAGTAGGCGAAATTGATTTTCTCCGACATGCGCATCTTGAAGGAAAAAACAGCTAGATCAAAAAAATTGCATTTCTCACGCTGATTTCAAATATCAAACGAAATCGCATCGCCGACGTTAAAAGAGAACAAAGATGGCGATTATCTCGATAACCGGCGACACCTTGTTTTCGAAAAATACACCATTCGACAGGAATTAGCCCATAATATCTATCCTGAAAATTTCAAAGCTCTACATCCTATTAGAAATATACTAAAATGAAGCTCGAACGTACTCACAGCCACTGCGATACGCAAATCCTCTTACATTTACAGCTTAATAGCTTCAGGAAATAAAAACTTTTATATGGGTTGGATTGCTAGTGGCCGGGGATTTCAAATCTCGACGTTATTTTTCTCTAGCTGCTTAAAAAGACAAGATGGCGTCGTTTCCGGCGACATGTGACCAACTACGCTCTCGAAAAATATCTTACCTAAATTTGGCATACAAATAATACATATTGCCAAAGTTTCAAAGTTCTAACGTCATTCTAAGTAGGCGAAATTGATTTTCTCCGACATGCGCATCTTGAAGGAAAAACAGCTAGATCAAAAAAATTGCATTTCTCACGCTGATTTCAAATATCAAACGAAATCGTATCGCCGACGTTAAAAGAGAACAAAGATGGCGATTATCTCGATAACCGGCGACACCTTGTTTTCGAAAATACACCATTCGACAGGAATTAGCCCATAATATCTATCCTGAAAATTTCAAAGCTCTACATCCTATCAGAAATATACTAAAATGAAGCTCGAACGTACTCACAGCCACTGCGATACGCAAATCCTCTTACATTTACAGCTTAATAGCTTCAGGAAATAAAAACTTTTATATGGGTTGGATTGCTAGTGGCCGGGGATTTCAAATCTCGACGTTATTTTTCTCTAGCTGCTTAAGAAAGACAAGATGGCGTCGTTTCCGGCGACATGTGACCAACTACGCTCTCGAAAAATATCTTACCTAAATTTGGCATACAAATAATACCTATTGCCAAAGTTTCAAAGTTCTAACGTCATTCTAAGTAGGCGAAATTGATTTTCTCCGACATGCGCATCTTGAAGGAAAAAACAGCTAGATCAAAAAAATTGCATTTCTCACGCTGATTTCAAATATCAAACGAAATCGCATCGCCGACGTTAATAGAGAACAAAGATGGCGATTATCTCGATAACCGGCGACACCTTGTTTTCGAAAAATACACCATTCGACAGGAATTAGCCCATAATATCTATCCTGAAAATTTCAAAGCTCTACACCTATTAGAAATATACTAAAATGAAGCTCGAACGTACTCACAGCCACTGCGATACGCAAATCCTCTTACATTTACAGCTTAATAGCTTCAGGAAATAAAAAACTTTTATATGGGTTGGATTGCTAGTGGCCGGGGATTTCAAATCTCGACGTTATTTTTCTCTAGCTGCTTAAGAAAGACAAGATGGCGTCGTTTCCGGCGACATGTGACCAACTACGCTCTCGAAAAATATCTTACCTAAATTTGGCATACAAATAATACCTATTGCCAAAGTTTCAAAGTTCTAACGTCATTCTAAGTAGGCGAAATTGATTTTCTCCGACATGCGCATCTTGAAGGAAAAAACAGCTAGATCAAAAAATTGCATTTCTCACGCTGATTTCAAATATCAAACGAAATCGCATCGCCGACGTTAAAAGAGAACAAAGATGGCGATTATCTCGATAACCGGCGACACCTTGTTTTCGAAAAATACACCATTCGACAGGAATTAGCCCATAATATCTATCCTGAAAATTTCAAAGCTCTACATCCTATCAGAAATATACTAAAATGAAGCTCGAACGTACTCACAGCCACTGCGATACGCAAATCCTCTTACATTTACAGCTTAATAGCTTCAGGAAATAAAAACTTTTATATGGGTTGGATTGCTAGTGAACCGGGGATTTCAAATCTCGACGTTATTTTTCTCTAGCTGCTTAAGAAAGACAAGATGGCGTCGTTTCCGGCGACATGTGACCAACTACGCTCTCGAAAAATATCTTACCTAAATTTGGCATACAAATAATACCTATTGCCAAAGTTTCAAAGTTCTAACGTCATTCTAAGTAGGCGAAATTGATTTTCTCCGACATGCGCATCTTGAAGGAAAAACAGCTAGATCAAAAAAATTGCATTTCTCACGCTGATTTCAAATATCAAACGAAATCGTATCGCCGACGTTAAAAGAGAACAAAGATGGCGATTATCTCGATAACCGGCGACACCATTGTTTTCGAAAATACACCATTCGACAGGAATTAGCCCATAATATCTATCCTGAAAATTTCAAAGCTCTACATCCTATTAGAAATATACTAAAATGAAGCTCGAACGTACTCACAGCCACTGCGATACGCAAATCCTCTTACATTTACAGCTTAATAGCTTCAGGAAATAAAAACTTTTATATGGGTTGGATTGCTAGTGAACCGGGGATTTCAATCTCGACGTTATTTTTCTCTAGCTGCTTAAGAAAGACAAGATGGCGTCGTTTCCGGCGACATGTGACCAACTACGCTCTCGAAAAATATCTTACCTAAATTTGGCATACAAATAATACCTATTGCCAAAGTTTCAAAGTTCTAACGTCATTCTAAGTAGGCGAAATTGATTTTCTCCGACATGCGCATCTTGAAGGAAAAAACAGCTAGATCAAAAAAATTGCATTTCTCACGCTGATTTCAAATATCAAACGAAATCGCATCGCCGACGTTAAAAGAGAACAAAGATGGCGATTATCTCGATAACCGGCGACACCTTGTTTTCGAAAAATACACCATTCGACAGGAATTAGCCCATAATATCTATCCTGAAAATTTCAAAGCTCTACATCCTATTAGAAATATACTAAAATGCAGCTCGAACGTACTCACAGCCACTGCGATACGCAAATCCTCTTACATTTACAGCTTAATAGCTTCAGGAAATAAAAACTTTTATATGGGTTGGATTGCAAGTGAACCGGGATTTCAAATCTCGACGTTATTTTTCTCTAGCTGCTTAAGAAAGCCAAGATGGCGTCGTTTCCGGCGACATGTGACCAACTACGCTCTCGAAAAATATCTTACCTAAATTTGGCATACAAATAATACCTATTGCCAAAGTCTCAAAGTTCTAACGTCATTCTAAGTAGGCGAAATTGATTTTCTCCGACATGCGCATCTTGAAGGAAAAAACAGCTAGATCAAAAAGATTGCATTTCTCACGCTGATTTCAAATATCAAACGAAATCGTATCGCCGACGTTAATAGAGAACAAAGATGGCGATTATCTCGATAACCGGCGACACCTTGTTTTCGAAAAATACACCATTCGACAGGAATTAGCCCATAATATCTATCCTGAAAATTTCAAAGCTCTACACCTATTAGAAATATACTAAAATGAAGCTCGAACGTACTCACAGCCACTGCGATACGCAAATCCTCTTACATTTACAGCTTAATAGCTTCAGGAAATAAAAACTTTTATATGGGTTGGATTGCTAGTGAACCGGGGATTTCAAATCTCGACGTTATTTTTCTCTAGCTGCTTAGAAAGACAAGATGGCGTCGTTTCCGGCGACATGTGACCAACTACGCTCTCGAAAAATATCTTACCTAAATTTGGCATACAAATAATACCTATTGCCAAAGTTTCAAAGTTCTAACGTCATTCTAAGTAGGCGAAATTGATTTTCTCCGACATGCGCATCTTGAAGGAAAAAACAGCTAGATCAAAAAAATTGCATTTCTCACGCTGATTTCAAATATCAAACGAAATCGTATCGCCGACGTTAATAGAGAACAAAGATGGCGATTATCTCGATAACCGGCGACACCTTGTTTTCGAAAAATACACCATTCGACAGGAATTAGCCCATAATATCTATCCTGAAAATTTCAAAGCTCTACATCCTATCAGAAATATACTAAAATGCAGCTCGAACGTACTCACAGCCACTGCGATACGCAAATCCTCTTACATTTACAGCTTAATAGCTTCAGGAAATAAAAACTTTTATATGGGTTGGATTGCTAGTGAACCGGGGATTTCAAATCTCGACGTTATTTTCTCTCTAGCTGCTTAGGAAAGACAAGATGGCGTCGTTTCCGGCGACATGTGACCAACTACGCTCTCGAAAAATATCTTACCTAAATTTGGCATACAAATAATACATATTGCCAAAGTTTCAAAGTTCTAACGTCATTCTAAGTAGGCGAAATTGATTTTCTCCGACATGCGCATCTTGAAGGAAAAACAGCTAGATCAAAAAAATTGCATTTCTCACGCTGATTTCAAATATCAAACGAAATCGTATCGCCGACGTTAAAAGAGAACAAAGATGGCGATTATCTCGATAACCGGCGACACCTTGTTTTCGAAAAATACACCATTCGACAGGAATTAGCCCATAATATCTATCCTGAAAATTTCAAAGCTCTACACCTATCAGAAATATACTAAAATGAAGCTCGAACGTACTCACAGCCACTGCGATACGCAAATCCTCTTACATTTACAGCTTAATAGCTTCAGGAAATAAAAACTTTTATATGGGTTGGATTGCTAGTGAACCGGGGATTTCAAATCTCGACGTTATTTTTCTCTAGCTGCTTAAGAAAGACAAGATGGCGTCGTTTCCGGCGACATGTGACCAACTACGCTCTCGAAAAATATCTTACCTAAATTTGGCATACAAATAATACATATTGCCAAAGTTTCAAAGTTCTAACGTCATTCTAAGTAGGCGAAATTGATTTTCTCCGACATGCGCATCTTGAAGGAAAAAACAGCTAGATCAAAAAAATTGCATTTCTCACGCTGATTTCAAATATCAAACGAAATCGTATCGCCGACGTTAAAAGAGAACAAAGATGGCGATTATCTCGATAACCGGCGACACCTTGTTTTCGAAAATACACCATTCGACAGGAATTAGCCCATAATATCTATCCTGAAAATTTCAAAGCTCTACATCCTATCAGAAATATACTAAAATGAAGCTCGAACGTACTCACAGCTACTGCGATACGCAAATCCTCTTACATTTACAGCTTAATAGCTTCAGGAAATAAAAACTTTTATATGGGTTGGATTGCTAGTGAACCGGGGATTTCAAATCTCGACGTTATTTTTCTCTAGCTGCTTAAGAAAGACAAGATGGCGTCGTTTCCGGCGACATGTGACCAACTACGCTCTCGAAAAATATCTTACCTAAATTTGGCATACAAATAATACCTATTGCCAAAGTCTCAAAGTTCTAACGTCATTCTAAGTAGGCGAAATTGATTTTCTCCGACATGCGCATCTTGAAGGAAAAAACAGCTAGATCAAAAAATTGCATTTCTCACGCTGATTTCAAATATCAAACGAAATCGTATCGCCGACGTTAATAGAGAACAAAGATGGCGATTATCTCGATAACCGGCGACACCTTGTTTTCGAAAAATACACCATTCGACAGGAATTAGCCCATAATATCTATCCTGAAAATTTCAAAGCTCTACACCTATCAGAAATATACTAAAATGCAGCTCGAACGTACTCACAGCCACTGCGATACGCAAATCCTCTTACATTTACAGCTTAATAGCTTCAGGAAATAAAAACTTTTATATGGGTTGGATTGCTAGTGAACCGGGGATTTCAAATCTCGACGATATTTTTCTCTAGCTGCTTAAGAAAGACAAGATGGCGTCGTTTCCGGCGACATGTGACCAACTACGCTCTCGAAAAATATCTTACCTAAATTTGGCATACAAATAATACATATTGCCAAAGTTTCAAAGTTCTAACGTCATTCTAAGTAGGCGAAATTGATTTTCTCCGACATGCGCATCTTGAAGGAAAAAACAGCTAGATCAAAAAATTGCATTTCTCACGCTGATTTCAAATATCAAACGAAATCGTATCGCCGACGTTAATAGAGAACAAAGATGGCGATTATCTCGATAACCGGCGACACCTTGTTTTCGAAAAATACACCATTCGACAGGAATTAGCCCATAATATCTATCCTGAAAATTTCAAAGCTCTACACCTATCAGAAATATACTAAAATGCAGCTCGAACGTACTCACAGCCACTGCGATACGCAAATCCTCTTACATTTACAGCTTAATAGCTTCAGGAAATAAAAACTTTTATATGGGTTGGATTGCTAGTGAACCGGGGATTTCAAATCTCGACGTTATTTTTCTCTAGCTGCTTAAGAAAGACAAGATGGCGTCGTTTCCGGCGACATGTGACCAACTACGCTCTCGAAAAATATCTTACCTAAATTTGGCATACAAATAATACATATTGCCAAAGTCTCAAAGTTCTAACGTCATTCTAAGTAGGCGAAATTGATTTTCTCCGACATGCGCATCTTGAAGGAAAAAACAGCTAGATCAAAAAATTGCATTTCTCACGCTGATTTCAAATATCAAACGAAATCGTATCGCCGACGTTAATAGAGAACAAAGATGGCGATTATCTCGATAACCGGCGACACCATGTTTTCGAAAAATACACCATTCGACAGGAATTAGCCCATAATATCTATCCTGAAAATTTCAAAGCTCTACACCTATCAGAAATATACTAAAATGCAGCTCGAACGTACTCACAGCCACTGCGATACGCAAATCCTCTTACATTTACAGCTTAATAGCTTCAGGAAATAAAAACTTTTATATGGGTTGGATTGCTAGTGAACCGGGGATTTCAAATCTCGACGATATTTTTCTCTAGCTGCTTAAGAAAGACAAGATGGCGTCGTTTCCGGCGACATGTGACCAACTACGCTCTCGAAAAATATCTTACCTAAATTTGGCATACAAATAATACATATTGCCAAAGTTTCAAAGTTCTAACGTCATTCTAAGTAGGCGAAATTGATTTTCTCCGACATGCGCATCTTGAAGGAAAAAACAGCTAGATCAAAAAATTGCATTTCTCACGCTGATTTCAAATATCAAACGAAATCGTATCGCCGACGTTAATAGAGAACAAAGATGGCGATTATCTCGATAACCGGCGACACCATGTTTTCGAAGAATACACCATTCGACAGGAATTAGCCCATAATATCTATCCTGAAAATTTCAAAGCTCTACACCTATCAGAAATATACTAAAATGCAGCTCGAACGTACTCACAGCCACTGCGATACGCAAATCCTCTTACATTTACAGCTTAATAGCTTCAGGAAATAAAAAACTTTTATATGGGTTGGATTGCTAAGTGAACCGGGATTTCAAATCTCGACGTTATTTTTCTCTAGCTGCTTAAGAAAGACAAGATGGCGTCGTTTCCGGCGACATGTGACCAACTACGCTCTCGAAAAATATCTTACCTAAATTTGGCATACAAATAATACATATTGCCAAAGTTTCAAAGTTCTAACGTCATTCTAAGTAGGCGAAATTGATTTTCTCCGACATGCGCATCTTGAAGGAAAAAACAGCTAGATCAAAAAATTGCATTTCTCACGCTGATTTCAAATATCAAACGAAATCGTATCGCCGACGTTAATAGAGAACAAAGATGGCGATTATCTCGATAACCGGCGACACCTTGTTTTCGAAAAATACACCATTCGACAGGAATTAGCCCATAATATCTATCCTGAAAATTTCAAAGCTCTACACCTATCAGAAATATACTAAAATGCAGCTCGAACGTACTCACAGCCACTGCGATACGCAAATCCTCTTACATTTACAGCTTAATAGCTTCAGGAAATAAAAACTTTTATATGGGTTGGATTGCTAGTGAACCGGGGATTTCAAATCTCGACGTTATTTTTCTCTAGCTGCTTAAGAAAGACAAGATGGCGTCGTTTCCGGCGACATGTGACCAACTACGCTCTCGAAAAATATCTTACCTAAATTTGGCATACAAATAATACATATTGCCAAAGTTTCAAAGTTCTAACGTCATTCTAAGTAGGCGAAATTGATTTTCTCCGACATGCGCATCTTGAAGGAAAAACACAGCTAGATCAAAAAGATTGCATTTCTCACGCTGATTTCAAATATCAAACGAAATCGTATCGCCGACGTTAATAGAGAACAAAGATGGCGATTATCTCGATAACCGGCGACACCTTGTTTTCGAAGAATACACCATTCGACAGGAATTAGCCCATAATATCTATCCTGAAAATTTCAAAGCTCTACACCTATCAGAAATATACTAAAATGCAGCTCGAACGTACTCACAGCCACTGCGATACGCAAATCCTCTTACATTTACAGCTTAATAGCTTCAGGAAATAAAAACTTTTATATGGGTTGGATTGCTAGTGAACCGGGGATTTCAAATCTCGACGTTATTTTTCTCTAGCTGCTTAAGAAAGACAAGATGGCGTCGTTTCCGGCGACATGTGACCAACTACGCTCTCGAAAAATATCTTACCTAAATTTGGCATACAAATAATACATATTGCCAAAGTTTCAAAGTTCTAACGTCATTCTAAGTAGGCGAAATTGATTTTCTCCGACATGCGCATCTTGAAGGAAAAAACAGCTAGATCAAAAAGATTGCATTTCTCACGCTGATTTCAAATATCAAACGAAATCGTATCGCCGACGTTAATAGAGAACAAAGATGGCGATTATCTCGGTAACCGGCGACACCTTGTTTTCGAAGAATACACCATTCGACAGGAATTAGCCCATAATATCTATCCTGAAAATTTCAAAGCTCTACACCTATCAGAAATATACTAAAATGAAGCTCGAACGTACTCACAGCTACTGCGATACGCAAATCCTCTTACATTTACAGCTTAATAGCTTCAGGAAATAAAAACTTTTATATGGGTTGGATTGCTAGTGAACCGGGGATTTCAAATCTCGACGATATTTTTCTCTAGCTGCTTAAGAAAGACAAGATGGCGTCGTTTCCGGCGACATGTGACCAACTACGCTCTCGAAAAATATCTTACCTAAATTTGGCATACAAATAATACCTATTGCCAAAGTTTCAAAGTTCTAACGTCATTCTAAGTAGGCGAAATTGATTTTCTCCGACATGCGCATCTTGAAGGAAAAAACAGCTAGATCAAAAAATTGCATTTCTCACGCTGATTTCAAATATCAAACGAAATCGTATCGCCGACGTTAAAAGAGAACAAAGATGGCGATTATCTCGATAACCGGCGACACCTTGTTTTCGAAAAATACACCATTCGACAGGAATTAGCTCCATAATATCTATCCTGAAAATTTCAAAGCTCTACACCTATCAGAAATATACTAAAATGCAGCTCGAACGTACTCACAGCTACTGCGATACGCAAATCCTCTTACATTTACAGCTTAATAGCTTCAGGAAATAAAAAACTTTTATATGGGTTGGATTGCTAGTGAACCGGGGATTTCAAATCTCGACGTTATTTTTCTCTAGCTGCTTAAGAAAGACAAGATGGCGTCGTTTCCGGCGACATGTGACCAACTACGCTCTCGAAAAATATCTTACCTAAATTTGGCATACAAATAATACCTATTGCCAAAGTTTCAAAGTTCTAACGTCATTCTAAGTAGGCGAAATTGATTTTCTCCGACATGCGCATCTTGAAGGAAAAAACAGCTAGATCAAAAAAATTGCATTTCTCACGCTGATTTCAAATATCAAACGAAATCGTATCGCCGACGTTAAAAGAGAACAAAGATGGCGATTATCTCGATAACCGGCGACACCATGTTTTCGAAAAATACACCATTCGACAGGAATTAGCCCATAATATCTATCCTGAAAATTTCAAAGCTCTACACCTATTAGAAATATACTAAAATGCAGCTCGAACGTACTCACAGCTACTGCGATACGCAAATCCTCTTACATTTACAGCTTAATAGCTTCAGGAAATAAAAAACTTTTATATGGGTTGGATTGCTAGTAGAACCGGGGATTTCAAATCTCGACGTTATTTTTCTCTAGCTGCTTAAGAAAGACAAGATGGCGTCGTTTCCGGCGACATGTGACCAACTACGCTCTCGAAAAATATCTTACCTAAATTTGGCATACAAATAATACATATTGCCAAAGTTTCAAAGTTCTAACGTCATTCTAAGTAGGCGAAATTGATTTTCTCCGACATGCGCATCTTGAAGGAAAAAACAGCTAGATCAAAAAAATTGCATTTCTCACGCTGATTTCAAATATCAAACGAAATCGTATCGCCGACGTTAATAGAGAACAAAGATGGCGATTATCTCGATAACCGGCGACACCTTGTTTTCGAAGAATACACCATTCGACAGGAATTAGCCCATAATATCTATCCTGAAAATTTCAAAGCTCTACACCTATCAGAAATATACTAAAATGCAGCTCGAACGTACTCACAGCTACTGCGATACGCAAATCCTCTTACATTTACAGCTTAATAGCTTCAGGAAATAAAAAACTTTTATATGGGTTGGATTGCTAGTGAACCGGGGATTTCAAATCTCGACGTTATTTTTCTCTAGCTGCTTAAGAAAGACAAGATGGCGTCGTTTCCGGCGACATGTGACCAACTACGCTCTCGAAAAATATCTTACCTAAATTTGGCATACAAATAATACATATTGCCAAAGTTTCAAAGTTCTAACGTCATTCTAAGTAGGCGAAATTGATTTTCTCCGACATGCGCATCTTGAAGGAAAAAACAGCTAGATCAAAAAAATTGCATTTCTCACGCTGATTTCAAATATCAAACGAAATCGTATCGCCGACGTTAATAGAGAACAAAGATGGCGATTATCTCGATAACCGGCGACACCTTGTTTTCGAAAAATACAGGAATTAGCCCATAATATCTATCCGAAAATTTCAAAGCTCTACTATCGATACGCAAAGCCTCATCATTCAGAATATACTAAAATCAGCTTTAATTTACAGCTTACTGCGATACGCAAA
>CM043017.1:116034593-116284983 GCA_023690525.1 Holotrichia oblita
ATTCCTGTCGGATGATGTATTTTTCGAAAACGTG
Source organism: Holotrichia oblita (assembly GCA_023690525.1). Lineage (NCBI taxonomy): Eukaryota > Metazoa > Arthropoda > Insecta > Coleoptera > Scarabaeidae > Holotrichia > Holotrichia oblita. The sequence goes on from CM043017.1 coordinate 116,034,628, forward strand.
GTGTCGCGGGTTATCGAGATAATCGCCATCTTTGTTCTCTTTTAACGTCGGCGATGCGATTTCGTCTGATATTTGAAATGAGCGTGAGAAATGTAATTTTTTGATGTAGCTGTTTTTTCGTTCAAGATGCGCAAGTCGGAGAAAATCAATTTCGGCTATTTAGAATGACGTTAGAAATTTGAAACTTTGGCAATAGGTATTGTTTGCGTGCTAAATTTACGTGAGATATTTTTCGATAGCGTAGTTGGTCACACGTCGCCGGAAAGGACGCGATCTTGTCTTTCTTATGTAGCTAGAGAAAAATTTCGTCGAGATTTGAAATCCTCGGCTTACTAGCAATCCAACCCATATAAAAGTTTTTATTAGTCGAAGCTATTAAGCTGTAAATGTAAGAGGTTGTATGCATCGCAGTAGCTTTGGCCACGGGCGAACTTCATTTTGGTATATTTCTAATGGATGTAGAAGTTTGAAATTTTCAGGATATATATTATGAGTCAATTCCTGTCGGATGATGTATTTTTCGAAAACGTGGTGTCGCAGGTTATCGAGATAATCGCCATCTTTGTTCTCTTTTAACGTCGGCGATGCGATTTTGTCTGATATTTGAAATGAGCGTGAGAAATGTAATTTTTTTAATATAGCTGTTTTTTCGTTCAAGATGCGCAAGTCGGAGAAAATCAATTTCGGCTATTTAGAATGACGTTAGAAATTTGAAACTTTGGCAATAGGTATTGTTTGCGTGCCAAATTTACGTGAGATATTTTTCGATAGCGTAGTTGGTCACACGTCGCCGGAAAGGACGCGATCTTGTCTTTCTTAAGTAGCTAGAGAAAAATTTCGTCGAGATTTGAAATCCTCGGCTTACTAGCAATCCAACCCATATAAAAGTTTTTATTAGCCGAAGCTATTAAGCTGTAAATGTAAGAGGTTGTATGCATCGCAGTAGCTTTGGCCACGGGCGAACTTCATTTTGGTATATTTCTAATGGATGTAGAAGTTTGAAATTTTCAGGATATATATTATGAGTCAATTCCTGTCGGATGATGTATTTTTCGAAAACGTGGTGTCGCAGGTTATCGAGATAATCGCCATCTTTGTTCTCTTTTAACGTCGGCGATGCGATTTCGTCTGATATTTGAAATGAGCGTGAGAAATGTAATTTTTTTAATATAGCTGTTTTTTCGTTCAAGATGCGCAAGTCGGAGAAAATCAATTTCGGCTATTTAGAATGACGTTAGAAATTTGAAACTTTGGCAATAGGTATTGTTTGCGTGCCAAATTTACGTGAGATATTTTTCGATAGCGTAGTTGGTCACACGTCGCCGGAAAGGACGCGATCTTGTCTTTCTTAAGTAGCTAGAGAAAAATTTCGTCGAGATTTGAAATCCTCGGCTTACTAGCAATCCAACCCATATAAAAGTTTTTATTAGCCGAAGCTATTAAGCTGTAAATGTAAGAGGTTGTATGCATCGCAGTAGCTTTGGCCACGGGCGAACTTCATTTTGGTATATATCTAATGGATGTAGAAATTTGAAATTTTCAGGATATATATTATGAGTCAATTCCTGTCGGATGATGTATTTTTCGAAAACGTGGTGTCGCGGGTTATCGAGATAATCGCCATCTTTGTTCTCTTTTAACGTCGGCGATGCGATTTTGTCTGATATTTGAAATGAGCGTGAGAAATGTAATTTTTTTGATATAGCTGTTTTTTCGTTCAAGATGCGCAAGTCGGAGAAAATCAATTTCGGCTATTTAGAATGACGTTAGAAATTTGAAACTTTGGCAATAGGTATTGTTTGCGTGCTAAATTTACGTGAGATATTTTTCGATAGCGTAGTTGGTCACACGTCGCCGGAAAGGACGCGATCTTGTCTTTCTTAAGTAGCTAGAGAAAAATTTCGTCGAGATTTGAAATCTCCGGCTTACTAGCAATCCAACCCATATAAAAGTTTTTATTAACCGAAGCTATTAAGCTGTAAATGTAAGAGGTTGTATGCATCGCAGTAGCTTTGGCCACGGGCGAACTTCATTTTGGTATATTTCTAATGGATGTAGAAATTTGACATTTTCAGGATATATATTATGAGTCAATTCCTGTCGGATGATGTATTTTTCGAAAACGTGGTGTCGCAGGTTATCGAGATAATCGCCATCTTTGTTCTCTTTTAACGTCGGCGATGCGATTTCGTCTGATATTTGAAATGAGCGTGAGAAATGTAATTTTTTTGATGTAGCTGTTTTTTCGTTCAAGATGCGCAAGTCGGAGAAAATCAATTTCGGCTATTTAGAATGACGTTAGAAATTTGAAACTTTGGCAATAGGTATTATTTGCGTGCCAAATTTACGTGAGATATTTTTCGATAGCGTAGTTGGTCACACGTCGCCGGAAAGGACGCGATCTTGTCTTTCTTAAGTAGCTAGAGAAAAATGTCGTCGAGATTTGAAATCCTCGGCTTACTAGCAATCCAACCCATATAAAAGTTTTTATTAGCCGAAGCTATTAAGCTGTAAATGTAAGAGGTTGTATGCATCGCAGTAGCTTTGGCCACGGGCGAACTTCATTTTGGTATATTTCTAATGGATGTAGAAATTTGAAATTTTCAGGATATATATTATGAGTCAATTCCTGTCGGATGATGTATTTTTCGAAAACGTGGTGTCGCGGGTTATCGAGATAATCGCCATCTTTGTTCTCTTTTAACGTCGGCGATGCGATTTCGTCTGATATTTGAAATGAGCGTGAGAAATGTAATTTTTTTGATCTAGCTGTTTTTTCGTTCAAGATGCGCAAGTCGGAGAAAATCAATTTCGGCTATTTAGAATGACGTTAGAAATTTGAAACTTTGGCAATAGGTATTGTTTGCGTGCTAAATTTACGTGAGATATTTTTCGATAGCGTAGTTGGTCACACGTCGCCGGAAAGGACGCGATCTTGTCTTTCTTAAGTAGCTAGAGAAAAATTTCGTCGAGATTTGAAATCCCCGGCTTACTAGCAATCCAACCCATATAAAAGCTTTTATTAGCCGAAGCTATTAAGCTGTAAATGTAAGAGGTTGTATGCATCGCAGTAGCTTTGGCCACGGGCGAACTTCATTTTGGTATATTTCTAATGGATGTAGAAGTTTGAAATTTTCAGGATATATATTATGAGTCAATTCCTGTCGGATGATGTATTTTTCGAAAACGTGGTGTCGCGGGTTATCGAGATAATCGCCATCTTTGTTCTCTTTTAACGTCGGCGATGCGATTTCGTCTGATATTTGAAATGAGCGTGAGAAATGTAATTTTTGATGTAGCTGTTTTTTCGTTCAAGATGCGCAAGTCGGAGAAAATCAATTTCGGCTATTTCGAATGACGTTAGAAATTTGAAACTTTGGCAATAGGTATTGTTTGCGTGCCAAATTTACGTGAGATATTTTTCGATAGCGTAGTTGGTCACACGTCGCCGGAAAGGACGCGATCTTGTCTTTCTTAAGTAGCTAGAGAAAATTTCGTCGAGATTTGAAATCCCCGGCTTACTAGCAATCCAACCCATATAAAAGTTTTTATTAGCCGAAGCTATTAAGCTGTAAATGTAAGAGGTTGTATGCATCGCAGTAGCTTTGGCCACGGGCGAACTTCATTTTGGTATATTTCTAATGGATGTAGAAGTTTGAAATTTTCAGGATATATATTATGAGTCAATTCCTGTCGGATGATGTATTTTTCGAAAACGTGGTGTCGCAGGTTATCGAGATAATCGCCATCTTTGTTCTCTTTTAACGTCGGCGATGCGATTTCGTCTGATATTTGAAATGAGCGTGAGAAATGTAATTTTTTTGATGTAGCTGTTTTTTCGTTCAAGATGCGCAAGTCGGAGAAAATCAATTTCGGCTATTTAGAATGACGTTAGAAATTTGAAACTTTGGCAATAGGTATTGTTTGCGTGCCAAATTTACGTGAGATATTTTTCGATAGCGTAGTTGGTCACACGTCGCCGGAAAGGACGCGATCTTGTCTTTCTTAAGTAGCTAGAGAAAAATTTCGTCGAGATTTGAAATCTCCGGCTTACTAGCAATCCAACCCATATAAAAGTTTTGATTAGCCGAAGCTATTAAGCTGTAAATGTAAGAGCTTGTATGCATCGCAGTAGCTTTGGCCACGGGCGAACTTCATTTTGGTATATTTCTAATGGATGTAGAAGTTTGAAATTTTCAGGATATATATTATGAGTCAATTCCTGTCGGATGATGTATTTTTCGAAAACGTGGTGTCGCGGGTTATCGAGATAATCGCCATCTTTGTTCTCTTTTAACGTCGGCGATGCGATTTCGTTTGATATTTGAAATGAGCGTGAGAAATGTAATTTTTTGATGTAGCTGTTTTTTCGTTCAAGATGCGCAAGTCGGAGAAAATCAATTTCGGCTATTTAAATGACGTTAGAAATTTGAAACTTTGGCAATATTATTATTTGCGTGCTAAATTTACGTGAGATATTTTTCGATAGCGTATTGGTCACACATCAAAAAAGTATAAGATCTTGTCTTTCTTAAAGCTAGAGAAAATTCGTCGATTTGAAATTTTGTTAACTAGCAATCAACCCATTAAGAGTTTTTGAACCTGAGACTATTAAGCTGTCAATTAAGATGGTTGTATCCATCGCAGTAGCTTTTACCATGGGCGAACTTCATTTTTGTATATTCCTAATGGACCCTAGAAGTTTGAAATTTGCAGGATAATATTATGCAATTCCAGGATGATGTATTTTCGAAAACGTGGTGTCGCGGGTTAAATAATCGCCATCTTTGTTCTCATTTAACGTCGGCGATGCGAATTACTGATTAAATGGCGGAAAATCGTAAAATGGCTGTTTTTTTCACCTCATCGCAGTCGGACAAAACAATTTCGGCTAACAATGACGTTAACATTTGAAAATTTGGCAATCAACGCGTAACATTTTACGCAAGATATTTTTCGATAGCGTAGTTGTCACAGTCGTAAAGGTACTGATCTTGTATTTCTATTCGCTGTGTCGTCGAGATGAAATTCCGGCTTACTAGCAATCCAACCCATAAAAAGTTTTTACACCAGAAGCATTAAAAAAATGTAAGCGGACATTCAAAAGGTATCGGGCGAACTTCATTTTGGTATAAAGACCCATGGGATATATATTATGAGTCAATTCCTGTCAGATGATGTATTTTTCGAGCAACGTTGTCGCCGGTTAGAATAATCGCCATCTTTGTTCTCTTTTAACTCGGCGATGCGATTTCGTCTAATATTTGAAATGAGCGAAAGAAATGTAATTTTTTTGATGTAGCATTTTTTCGTTCTAATATGCGCAAGTGAAGAAAATCAATTTCGGCTATTTAGAATGACGTTAGAAATTTGAAACTTTGGCAATAGGTATTGTTTGCGTGCCAAATTTACGTGAGATATTTTTCGATAGCGTAGTTGGTCACACGTCGCCGGAAAGGACGCGATCTTGTCTTTCTTAAGTAGCTAGAGAAAAATTTCGTCGAGATTTGAAATCCCGGCTTACTAGCAATCCAACCCATATAAAAGTTTTTACTAGCCGAAGCTATTAAGCTGTAAATGTAAGAGGTTGTATGCATCGCAGTAGCTTTATTGGCCACGGGCGAACTTCATTTTTGTATATTTCTAATGGACGTAGAAGTTTGAAATTTGCAGGATATATATTATGAGTCAATTCCTGTCGGATGATGTATTTTTCGAAAACGTGGTGTCGCGGGTTATCGAGATAATCGCTATCTTTGTTCTCTTTTAACGTCGGCGATGCGATTTCGTCTGATATTTGAAATGAGCGTGAGAAATGTAATTTTTTTGATCAATAGCTGTTTTTTCGTTCAAGATGCGCAAGTCGGAGAAAATCAATTTCGGCTATTTAGAATGACGTTAGAAATTTGAAACTTTGGCAATAGGTATTGTTTGCGTGCTAAATTTACGTGAGATATTTTTCGATAGCGTAGTTGGTCACACGTCGCCGGAAAGGACGCGATCTTGTCTTTCTTAAGTAGCTAGAGAAAAATGTCGTCGAGATTTGAAATCCCGGCTTACTAGCAATCCAACCCATATAAAAGTTTTTATTAGCCGAAGCTATTAAGCTGTAAATGTAAGAGCTTGTATGCATCGCAGTAGCTTTGGCCACGGGCGAACTTCATTTTGGTATATTTCTAATGGATGTAGAAGTTTGAAATTTTCAGGATATATATTATGAGTCAATTCCTGTCGGATGATGTATTTTTCGAAAACGTGGTGTCGCGGGTTATCGAGATAATCGCCATCTTTGTTCTCTTTTAACGTCGGCGATGCGATTTCGTCTGATATTTGAAATGAGCGTGAGAAATGTAATTTTTTGATGTAGCTGTTTTTTCGTTCTAAGATGCGCAAGTCGGAGAAAATCAATTTCGGCTATTTAGAATGACGTTAGAAATTTGAAACTTTGGCAATAGGTATTATTTGCGTGCCAAATTTACGTGAGATATTTTTCGATAGCGTAGTTGGTCACACGTCGCCGGAAAGGACGCGATCTTGTCTTTCTTAAGTAGCTAGAGAAAAATTTCGTCGAGATTTGAAATCCCCGGCTTACTAGCAATCCAACCCATATAAAAGTTTTTATTAGCCGAAGCTATTAAGCTGTAAATGTAAGAGGTTGTATGCATCGCAGTAGCTTTGGCCACGGACGAACTTCATTTTGGTATATTTCTAATGGATGTAGAAGTTTGAAATTTTCAGGATATATATTATGAGTCAATTCCTGTCGGATGATGTATTTTTCGAAAACGTGGTGTCGCAGGTTATCGAGATAATCGCCATCTTTGTTCTCTTTTAACGTCGGCGATGCGATTTCGTTTGATATTTGAAATGAGCGTGAGAAATGTAATTTTTTTGATGTAGCTGTTTTTTCGTTCAAGATGCGCAAGTCGGAGAAAATCAATTTCGGCTATTTAGAATGACGTTAGAAATTTGAAACTTTGGCAATAGGTATTGTTTGCGTGCCAAATTTACGTGAGATATTTTTCGATAGCGTAGTTGGTCACACGTCGCCGGAAAGGACGCGATCTTGTCTTTCTTAAGTAGCTAGAGAAAAATTTCGTCGAGATTTGAAATCCCCGGCTTACTAGCAATCCAACCCATATAAAAGTTTTTATTAGCCGAAGCTATTAAGCTGTAAATGTAAGAGGTTGTATGCATCGCAGTAGCTTTGGCCACGGGCGAACTTCATTTTGGTATATTTCTAATGGATGTAGAAGTTTGAAATTTTCAGGATATATATTATGAGCCAATTCCTGTCGGATGATGTATTTTTCGAAAACGTGGTGTCGCAGGTTATCGAGATAATCGCCATCTTTGTTCTCTTTTAACGTCGGCGATGCGATTTCGTCTGATATTTGAAATGAGCGTGAGAAATGTATTTTTTTGATGTAGCTGTTTTTTCGTTCAAGATGCGCAAGTCGGAGAAAATCAATTTCGGCTATTTAGAATGACGTTAGAAATTTGAAACTTTGGCAATAGGTATTGTTTGCGTGCCAAATTTACGTGAGATATTTTTCGATAGCGTAGTTGGTCACACGTCGTCGGAAAGGACGCGAACTTGTCTTTCTTAAGTAGCTAGAGAAAAATTTCGTCGAGATTTGAAATCCCCGGCTTACTAGCAATCCAACCCATATAAAAGTTTTGATTAGCCGAAGCTATTAAGCTGTAAATGTAAGAGCTTGTATGCATCGCAGTAGCTTTGGCCATGGGCGAACTTCATTTTTGTATATTTCTAATGGATGTAGAAGTTTGAAATTTTCAGGATATATATTATGAGTCAATTCCTGTCGGATGATGTATTTTTCGAAAACGTGGTGTCGCAGGTTATCGAGATAATCGCCATCTTTGTTCTCATTTAACGTCGGCGATGCGATTTCGTTTGATATTTGAAATGAGCGTGAGAAATGTAATTTTTTTGATCTGCTGTTTTTTCGTTCAAGATGCGCAAGTCGGAGAAAATCAATTTCGGCTATTTAGAATGACATTAGAAATTTGAAACTTTGGCAATAGGTATTGTTTGCGTGCCAAATTTACGAGAGATATTTTTCGATAGCGTAGTTGGTCACACGTCGCCGGAAAGGACGCGATCTTGTCTTTCTTAAGCAGCTAGAGAAAAATTTCGTCGAGATTTGAAATCTCCGGCTTACTAGCAATCCAACCCATATAAAAGTTTTTATTAGCCGAAGCTATTAAGCTGTAAATGTAAGAGGTTGTATGCATCGCAGTAGCTTTGGCCACGGGCGAACTTCATTTTGGTATATTTCTAATGGATGTAGAAATTTGAAATTTTCAGGATATATATTATGAGTCAATTCCTGTCGGATGATGTATTTTTCGAAAACGTGGTGTCGCGGGTTATCGAGATAATCGCCATCTTTGTTCTCTTTTAACGTCGGTGATGCGATTTCGTCTGATATTTGAAATGAGCGTGAGAAATGTAATTTTTTTGATCTAGCTGTTTTTTCGTTCAAGATGCGCAAGTCGGAGAAAATCAATTTCGGCTATTTAGAATGACGTTAGAAATTTGAAACTTTGGCAATAGGTATTGTTTGCGTGCCAAATTTACGTGAGATATTTTTCGATAGCGTAGTTGGTCACACGTCGCCGGAAAGGACGCGATCTTGTCTTTCTTAAGTAGCTAGAGAAAAATGTCGTCGAGATTTGAAATCCCCGGCTTACTAGCAATCCAACCCATATAAAAGTTTTTATTAGCCGAAGCTATTAAGTTGTAAATGTAAGAGGTTGTATGCATCGCAGTAGCTTTGGCCACGGGCGAACTTCATTTTGGTATATTTCTAATGGATGTAGAAATTTGAAATTTTCAGGATATATATTATGAGTCAATTCCTGTCGGATGATGTATTTTTCGAAAACGTGGTGTCGCGGGTTATCGAGATAATCGCCATCTTTGTTCTCTTTTAACGTCGGCGATGCGATTTCGTCTGATATTTGAAATGAGCGTGAGAAATGTAATTTTTTTGATGTAGCTGTTTTTTCGTTCTAGATGCGCAAGTCGGAGAAAATCAATTTCGGCTATTTAGAATGACGTTAGAAATTTGAAACTTTGGCAATAGTTATTATTTGCGTGCCAAATTTACGTGAGATATTTTTCGATAGCGTAGTTGGTCACACGTCGCCGGAAAGGACGCGATCTTGTCTTTCTTAAGTAGCTAGAGAAAAATTTCGTCGAGATTTGAAATCTCCGGCTTACTAGCAATCCAACCCATATAAAAGTTTTTATTAGCCGAAGCTATTAAGCTGTAAATGTAAGAGGTTGTATGCATCGCAGTAGCTTTGGCCACGGGCGAACTTCATTTTTGGTATATTTCTAATGGATGTAGAAGTTTGAAATTTTCAGGATATATATTATGAGTCAATTCCTGTCGGATGATGTATTTTTCGAAAACGTGGTGTCGCAGGTTATCGAGATAATCGCCATCTTTGTTCTCTTTTAACGTCGGCGATGCGATTTCGTTTGATATTTGAAATGAGCGTGAGAAATGTAATTTTTTTGATGTAGCTGTTTTTTCGTTCTAGATGCGCAAGTCGGAGAAAATCAATTTCGGCTATTTAGAATGACGTTAGAAATTTGAAACTTTGGCAATAGGTATTGTTCGCGTGCCAAATTTACGTGAGATATTTTTCGATAGCGTAGTTGGTCACACGTCGCCGGAAAGGACGCGATCTTGTCTTTCTTAAGTAGCTAGAGAAAAATTTCGTCGAGATTTAAAATCCCCGGCTTACTAGCAATCCAACCAATATAGAAGTTTTTATTAGCCGAAGCTATTAAGCTGTAAATGTAAGAGGTTGTATGCATCGCAGTAGCTTTGGCCACGGGCGAACTTCATTTTGGTATATTTATAATGGATGTAGAAGTTTGAAATTTTCAGGATATATATTATGAGTCAATTCCTGTCGGATGATGTATTTTTCGAAAACGTGGTGTCGCAGGTTATCGAGATAATCGCCATCTTTGTTCTCTTTTAACGTCGGCGATGCGATTTCGTTTCATATTTGAAACGAGCGTGAGAAATGTAATTTTTTTCATTTAATTCTTTGCCAGTGAACGCTGGGACAGTATCAGCTTTCAGTTTGTAATTTTGTGTTCGCCTCATTGAGTTTGAGAACAGTTTTTCCAAGACTTCCTTTCTTTCTTTGTCCGGTATAGCGTAACGTGTAAAGTTACCCCTTTACTGCTATCTTGAACCCATCTCCCCAGATGTCACTATTCAGATCGTTACACAGTTTGTTCCAATGCTCTTTTTTGGACAGCCTAATTAGTTTGCAGAGTTCTTTTTTGCTTTCCTTATATTTTAGGTGAGCTCGTCGTCTTTCTTCCTCTTCCCTATTTTTCCCGGAAATTTTTACATACCATCGTCCAGCAGCCATGCATTCAGATCTCTTTTCGCTGATTTTCTCATTCCACCAATAAGAAACATTCTTCTCTCCTTTATTGAGACCAGTAGTACTATTTATGTACGCCGCCTTTACAATATCAATGCATTTGCCGTAGGAGCCTCTTTTCACCTTTGTCATACTTGAGAGTCTGATGCCTACGTTGGCTTCAAAGGCATTCCAGTCAGTTATAAGCGTCATTTCTCCAGTCATTTTCTTCGGTACATTCCCACCTTCCATTTCATAGTAGATATAGCAATGCTCTGTCAAGCTCTCCACATCTAACAGTCTCCATTTGCAAAAGCAGGGTGTCCGTTTTTGCGTAGACAACGTGACACCTATATGTGATTTTGTTGCTTCTCTAACAAATGTTGGTTTACCTCCAGTGTTATGGTAAACTAGATCCAGTTCAGCTGTCCACTCTGTCTAATGGTCTCCTTTCCTATCCCTAGTAGGTGATTCCCACAAATGAGATTTTGAGTTTATGTCCCCGGCGACCATGACTTTTCTCTTACTAGATCTGATGTGATTTACTATCTCATCTACCCTTTCTTTATACTCGTCCATATCTATGTTTGTTGATATATAACAGAAGTAGTGGGCCCTACTTCAGTGTTTGTGACCAAAGATTTCTTGTTGAAGAGCAACACTGCTACATATTTTCTTATTTGGTTTGCATACTGTAATTACATCTACTCCTCTTCGTTTGGCTGTAACATAGGCCATATCGTGCGCTGCCCACCCTTTTCCTAAGTTGGAAGAATTTTAAGACCCATGAACATTGGTCTCATTTCTCCGTGTCCTAATCGTTACAGGGTCAATCCTCTGCTTTCTTAGTTCTTCCACCAGCCTTTTAAAATGCGGTCAGTTTAGTTTGTCTGCTCTATGCCCCAGCATATTACATTTAATGTATCGGTCCCTGCTACATTCTTTACTTTTATGACCTGTTTCTCTGCATTTTATACAGTCGCCACTACGGTCGACTTATGCGGTGCAGCTCCCGGTCTTATATATTCAAGACGCTTAAAACACCTGACTATATCTATCCTGTCTCTGATGCCACATTCAGTCCAGCCTATTTTTATTTTTCTGCGTTTGATTAAGGGCAGAGCCTGTTCTGTAGGTACCTCTATGATAACAGTTTGTTCCTCAAATTTGCCCATTCTTATGGCTCTGATCGCTATGTCAGCCACCTGTATTTTTAATTCCGTTGCAACGGTTTCGTTAACTTTCTGTTCCTTGATGGATGGGTCCACTCCCAATATAAATATAGTTGTAGCTTCCAGTTTCCTGGTCGTCACCTGAACATCATTAATCTGAAATTTGATCTCATCATGTAGTGAACCAACCATATCCGCACTCACTACTACAGTCAAGCGCAGCTCCCCTTTCTGTGTTTTTTGTAATTTTTCAACTTTAACTCCGATCTGGTCTATATCACCTTTTTTTTCGTTCGTTTAATTTTAATCTTTTCTTTAGCGAAAACATATTCACATATGTTCCTTATATATGAGAATTTCAGCCCCTCACCTCTCGGCTTTCAGAATATATATTCACTGCATTTACGAATGTGACTACTTTACCTCGAAAAATGCCAAAAACCCAAAGTCTGCTTTTTTGCGAGAAATCGGGGGTTCCAATTCCGCATAGCAGCACTTTGATCTAGGATTTTTGAGGTAAACAGTGCGAAATCCCGCGACTACTTCTTTGTGCGATAGAAAAATTTTTCGGCTTTCAAAATTTATATACACCGCATTTACGAACGTAACTACAAAGTCTGCATTTTTACGAGAAATCCGGGGCTCTAATTCCGCATAACAGCACTTTGACCTTGGATTTTTAAAGTAAACTTTGCGAAACCCCGCGCCAAAAACGCAAAGAATGGCTATATCGATTAGGGTACCTACATAGGTACTTTCTGTGTTCAGCGCGTTGAAGAAGATCCTGGGCGAGAAGGCTAACATCAGCACCCTAGAACCCAAAGAGACTTTGGAATTCAGAGATCTAGACTGCTTAACGACAACAGACGAAGTCTGTGTGGCAGTCAAAGCAAAGTCAGGAGTCAGTGACGCCGACGTGAAGATCAACCTCACCAACGCGAACTGCAGAGGGCTGAGAATGGCTATCTTTCAACTAAACCAGAGTCAAGCCATTAAGTTGCTGGAAAGAGCAAGGATAAAGATAAAGGCTGGATAAACAGCAGAATACGACGCAGGGTAGAAGTCGTCAGGTGCTGCCGCTGCTTCGGCTACGGACATAAACAGGCTGCCTGTCCGGAACCAGAGAGAAGAACGCAAGGCCTTTGCATCAACTACGGAGAAAAAGGCCACCAACGCCAGGATTGCAAAAACAGCGCAAAATGGTTCCTCTGCACTGGAGACACCGCGACACGCAGCCATATCCCTGGTACCGGCGCATGTCCCTCCTCGAGCCAATGACCAGAATCTTACAAGGCAACATTCACCGAAGCAGAACAGCAGATGATCTTCTTATCCAACTACAATTGGACACCAGAATAGATCTCCTGCTAATCAGTAAACAATACCGGCATAAGCAGTGCACCTGGTGGTACAGAGACACACTCGGCACTGCAGCTATATGAATCCCGGACACAAACCGCGTCATCATCGACAACCATGGAGCCCGAAACGAATACGTGTGGGTAAAGAGCGACACCATCACCTACGTGAGCTGCTATCTCACACCTAACGAGCCGATAGCAACTTTCAGGGTAAGCTCGATAACCTGGAAGATGATCTTCGAGAAATTTCAGGGTCCATTATTCTAGGAGGAGACGTGAACGCCAAAGCTGTGGAGTGGGGTATGGAATATACCGATTCGCGAGGAAGGTGTATATTGAACATGGCGGCCAGACTCGGACTCAGCGCGGTAAATGTCTGAGACACAACCACGTTCAGAAGACCAGGTTACGTAGAGACGATACCGGACATTACATTGGCATCCGAGGATATTGTACGGGACATCGTCGACTGGAGGGTCATGGAAGACTACACCGGAAGGGACTACCAATATATAAGCTACAGTGTGCCGAGACAGCAGCTTATCAGACTACATCCTGCTCCGTCTGGTGCTCGATGGAACGTATCGAAGCTGAATGAAGAAGCCCGGGCGTATGCAGTCGCCCATGGAAAGGACGCCGTCGTGGAATGTTCCGATTCGACGAAGACAATTGCGGACGCTACCATGACCCTCATACGTCGCGCCTATGACGCCTCTATGCGGCGGAGACGAAAACACAATGGAAGATCTACGTATTGGTGGAATGACGATATTGCGACCCTCCGGAAAAGATGCCTAAAGCTTAGTCGGATAATAACCAAAGTGAAACGACGAGATCTGAACGCCGCAGAATTAGAATCTGACGATTTTAGAAACACCAAGAGAGATCTCAAGGACGCCATCCACAGAAGCAAGAAACGTCTCGATTTGCTGCGACAAGATGTTGACAACGACCTATGGGGTCTTGGGTACACGATCGACATGAAAAAGCTTGCGAGGAAGACAGCGAATTCAGTTCTTGAACGCGATCAAATGCGGAACATCGTTGACACGTTATTCCCTACCCATCCGGAGAAAACTGCAGAAACGGAGGACGACCTATTGAACGACATCTCGCTATTTAGCGAAGGTGAATTCTCGAGAGCGACGAACGCCGTCGCGTTCGTCGAGAAGGTGCTAAAGGAAAAGAAGAGAGAGATCCAAGCAATGGAGGCAGCCGACCGAGCCTAACTACGAGGTGCCATCCTGAAGTAATGCGGTTCCGGGATGGATTCTACACCTGACAAAGTGAGGTTTTTTAGTGGGTGCGAGCCCCGCACACCGGGGCGGGTTTCGTCCCTGATGGTGCGTTTAGGCATTGTTCCTCACTTAAAAAAATTATTAGACACTCCTGACAGGTTCGTATGAGGACAATCGGGCTGTTTTCACAGATAACGCGATACACAAAAAAGTTGTAATTTCTGCCTCAAATACGTCCTACATTATATTATATTAGTGAGGATGCTTAATTTTAAGTAATTTTTGGTATTAAATTATTTAAATGTTTTACATAATATTAATTTTTAGGTATTTAAGACATAATCGCAAAAGTATGGTATTTGAACGTGAAGGCATTATTTTGTGGAGACGAAAATATTTATCTTCAATTAAAAAATACAGAACTAAACAACGCCAAATATATTATTTAGATGGCTTGATGAAGGATACACAAAAGCAACAGTGTGTATAATAATATAAAATTGTATATTATTATTGAAATATTGTTGTGCATTATTGTAAGTTTATTGTTTCACATGTTTTATAATATGTATAATAGTGAATGTACTATATATTGGATTTAAATCAAATCTTCTATTTTAAATTTTGTAAATAAAATAATTTTGATATAATTACATCTTTTATGCATTACGCATATAATTAGAATAATGCTATACAAAATAAAACCATTACCATTTCTTTTTTTGGCAAATGTGATCTGTTTGTGAAGTTTAATATGAAAGTGCAAATAACGGGTGCTACTTTACTTCATAGTAATCGATCATTGAAATTTACGGCTGATATTTTCAATTATTAAACTTACCTAATGTGATTTGGGTTAAAGCGGTTTGTTCTTCTTATTAAAAAAGTATGGCAAAAGTGGTACATGTAGAAGAAAAGCTTGAGCTATACGTTTGTCATAATTTATTTATATATGGCAATAATAAGAGATAATCATACATAGTGATACTGTTAACAAATTGATATCGTACAATAGTTTAGTGAAAAACGATTATGAATGCATCTTTTTCACTGATATTATTTGTAATGGTAATGGCATATGCCTAATACACAAGTAATATCCTTTTAAAGTAAATAGCGTTTTGAGAATGTCATTGATATTTTTTAAAATGGTCATTGAGGAAATTGATAAGGTCGGCTATGATATAGAAGATTTCTACTATTTCTTTTTTTTCTTTTGTATTGGAAAAAATAAAAGACATCAAAAGTCAAGCAGATATATTTGTATATTATTCATGTGACATTTGTTTTTTAAACAAATCATTAACAAATAAAATATTCTAAACAAATTAAACCAAAGATGTCATTTGAAGTGGTGTTTATCAAAGTATACAGGGTGTCTCAGCGAGACCGTTCATTAGAAGTTTATGGCATTCTGGTCAAAATATAAATTTGAAAATTTATAATTATATATAATCGATTATGTTCTGTTCAATGAAAATATTAGATTTCTAGCGCTTCCGGCTATACCGGAAGTCGCCATCTACTTTACTATTTTTAATGGAACACCCTGTATGTTTTTACAGATTTGATTCCCCTATTTTTAAGCTTTATGAATATTTTTACTTTTTTCAATTTGATTCGGACGTTTTGTAGTTATACTAACTTGTGTTGCTTAATTAAAGACAAGCAATATCCAAAAATGTGGATAATTTATTACGTAAATTTATCGGGTGGCCCGTTTTCTATGACGCGCAGTGTATAACCGATTATGTGCTCTTCAATTAAATATTATTAGATTTCTAGCGCTTCCGGTCATACCGGAAGTTGCCCGTCTACTTTGTTATTTTTAATTGAACAGCCAAACTAGAAGAATACCCGGAAAAAATCCAGAAATATCCCCGAAAAAAAAATTATCAAGAAAATTCATTTTCCCATACAGAACGAAGTCTGCTGGGCCAGCTACTATTTTTATATATTTGGATTTACCTATTTTTACGCTTTATGAAGACCTTTACTTTTTGCAATTTGATTCGGGCGTTTTGTAATTATTCGATTTTTTCTGAAAAAATTTGCTATAGCAGACATTTATTCAAAAAATCATAGAACACTCGATTTTTCGGATTTTAGGGATCCAATTTTAAAATCATGAATAACTAAATGGAATGGAATGGTATAGCAATTTTTACATAAGTGGATGTAAAATTTGAAATGTCAAGTTATTCATGATTTTAAAATAGGGAAGTTACAGATCCCTAATTAATCACCCTATAGCATAAATGCAACAATTTTCTAATAAAAGACGTGGCCTCTTTCATAATTAAGCGAAAACTGAAAACCGCATGTTTCTAACTTCCGCAGTTACGGAGATATTTTCAAACACCGAAGACGCTGTAGACGTTATTTTTTTTTTCGAAAAACGAAATTCGTCACGTAATTCAAAAACGGTCAACTTAGATTCAATGTAAGCTTAACAAAGTGGTAAACTTAATAAGGAATCAAAAAGTGTAATATGTGTTCCATTTAAAATAATAAAGTTAGTATGTACTTACAGTAGAACCGGAAGTCCGCTATTACTGATACTAATTTTAAAATGTGTAGAATTTCATTGGAGGCAACATTTATTTGAAACATTTTTTTCAAAAAATTAATAATAAGTCGACTATGGACCGTTGCATCTCAGGCTGGACACCCGGTATATACAACTTACTTAAACTCGACGTTTCGCCACTAATGTAAGTGGCTTCCTCAGGAGCAAACTTAGGTGAGGGACGCCAGAAGGTCACGGTTACTCGACGTGTCAACCACGCTAGAGGCGAAAACCTTCTGACAAGGAGAAGGTGGACGTGCGGGGGTATATATACCACTGTGCAGGGAAACGGAACGGTGAGCGCGAGGTAACGATGCGGAACAGTAAGCAGGGTCGAAGAAGCGGAAAGGACTGGTTTCCAAATACTGGAGAGTGGGTAACCAATATCACGATTGAGATTTTGGGGATATCTCTGGATCTCGATAGCTTCTCTTACCTTCCGTGGAAAATAGCGATGAGACTTGCTTACAACAGTTACCTGATCAAAACAAATTTTATGGCCCGTATCAATAAAGTGTTCGGCTAAAGCTGAGTGTGTTGAACAACGTGACTTAACGTACCGTTGGTGTTCTTTGATTCTAGTTTGAATAGGACGTCCAGTTTTGCCAATGTACATCACTGTGGCTCTGTGTATAGAAAAATCTACAGGCTGTTATAAAAAAGTAGGTCAATCCGGTAACCATTTTTTTGGGAAATAATGGAACAATCACTTTCTATTCGAATGTTTTTTTCAATATACACGCTGGCACTCTTGAGTTTTAAAAAGTATATTTATCAACTTGCCATTCGCTGTTGGGAGCAAAGTGATTAACAGCGCGGCATCATAAAAGGCGATATGATCCTGTCACAAAGCCATTTAAACACAACTTACACACACTAAACTACACCGCAAGAGTTGCAGTGATAGCCAGACAAGTGATACAGCTTACGGAGTCACTGCAACTAAGCACCCACCACACATTAAAAAAAAAATTAAATGTCCGAGTGTATTTATTTTATTTTATTAAACCATAGATAGCGTCTAGTCAAAAATAAAATAAATAAAATCCTTAAAAATTCGTATCAGAAATCAAACAAGTAAAAATATGTTGTAAAGGAAGTATCAAATCAAAGTTTGACAGGATCCAAAAAAACACAGACAAACTATCAGCTTACTATAAAAAATCGGTATCACGTTCTTAGGCGTTCGTCGAAAAAAAAAAAATGGGAAGTCAAAGAGTACCATACTTCCTATTTCTTTTATTAATTCTTTGAGTTTTCTTTATAGAATTCATACATGCTTATATAAAAGTAAAATATTCAGTTAAATTTGAAAAGATATCTCAAAACAAGCCGGAGATATTAATAAATAATAAATTTAATTTAATTAATAAATAAATTAAAAAGTTAACTTTGACACCTTATATCTTGAAAAAAAAAAGTTTAAATAGAAAATGACGTAAAGAACGTGGCATTGTTTTAGCACTAATAATATACTACTTTTTTGTATCACTTTGCAATTAGAAAAATTTTTAAATTATTAACGTGACATATTGTTAAATAACTACTAGTAAAAAATCAATAAAATTATTTTTTAACTTACTCAAATTAAAATAACAACTATAGTGCTGTAATTTAAGATCGACTATATGTACGTACATACATCTTGTGTTAATAATATATCTTCGATCACAAAATAACATCACTTTACCAGAGTTTCATGGAAGAAAGGCGTATTGATCAATTTTTATGAAATTGACTTTTTTACGTGTAAAGTACTCATATTTGTATTCTAAGTGATATAGTAGAAGGGCGTATGTGTACATTCAATATTGACATCAAATATCGTATAAAAAAGGTCCAGTCCAGGACCAGTCCTTGATTCGTATGAAACATGGACAAGGGGCGCAAGAGCCATACTCTCCATTTTGTGTTAAAAACAAAAGAA
Organism: Holotrichia oblita; assembly: GCA_023690525.1. Lineage (NCBI taxonomy): Eukaryota > Metazoa > Arthropoda > Insecta > Coleoptera > Scarabaeidae > Holotrichia > Holotrichia oblita. The sequence goes on from CM043017.1 coordinate 116,053,317, forward strand.
CGTATGAGCAAAGTATTGTAATAGTGTATTGTGAAAGTGTTAATTCAAAAACAAAATGGCGATTGGTAGATAATTAAATTTTTTCGTTGTTTTCGCTTTACTTGGAGTTCTGCAAAAGAATGAGAAACCTGTGTGCGAAACAACTTATAAGGAAAAGTTAATCGAAATGCTAGTTGGTTTTCATATACCTAAGAAGGATATGTACTGGTGTCATGAATTTGAAACGAAGTCAGCAGAAGAAAGAATGGCAAAAGAAATTGAATATTCACAACATATAGACGCAAGAAAGTGTCCGAAAACGAAAAAAAACAATGATTACCTTAGAACTAAAGACAAAAGTTTTATTTCTGCCAACTTCGATTTAGAAGCTGTTCTCTATACTCCGTTAGTATTCGCAAAATCCGTTTTTTATAAAAGAAAGCTTAAATCTTTCAACTTCACTATATACGACGTTGGAAAAAGGAATGGCTACTGCTTTTTCTGGACACAAACAGAAGGTAATAGAGGAGCTAATAAAATTGCCACCTGTTTATTAAAATCTTTGCAACAGTTGTTTAAGCATATTCTAAATTCTAAATTGATTTCCGAAAAATCGAGTGTTTTCTGATTTTTTGAATAAATGTCCGCTATAGCATTTTTTTTTAGAAAAACTCGAATAACTACAAAATGCCCGAATCAAATTGAAAAAACTAAAGGTATTTATAAAGCTTTAAAAATAGGTAAATCCAAATATGTAAAAATATACAGGGCGTTCCATTAAAAATAACAAAGTAGATGGTGACATCCAGCATAACCGGAAGCGCTAAAATTTTCTTTGAAGGGAACATAATCGACTATACAGGCTGTCCCAGCTAACGCGGTTTCTTTGATAATTTATTTTACAGTATAGAGAAAAAGTTTTAAATAAAAGTTGTCCCTATTTAAACTTCGCATAGCTAGAAAATATTTTCAAATATACAAGGTGTCCCAATTATAGAAAAAGCGTATGTAATTTTATTTTAAATGAATCACCCTATATATTATATATTCTTTAGATTCTACATGATATTTTAAGTAACTTTTATTAAGACCTTCCTAGACCTATGTGCTTTTGTTTCCGAGAAAATAAATATTTTATCAAAAATTTTACCATTGCAACGTTCTAGCTATGGAGCTGTAGCATCCAAACTAAAAAAGTTGGAAATTTGTTTTCCAGTATTAACATGTACGGATCCTTTTGTTGACATACAGTTACCGGCGCCAACATTTGGAAACATTCAAATGCCAATAACTTTTTTTTTTAATAGGACACCTATATCTGTTTGCAGAGTTGGATGTAAAATTAAATTCTCTTTCTTTTGGTATTAGAATGTACCCATTTATCTTCAACCGTTTAGAGAAAAATGTATATTTCTTTTGCTACTGTCGAAAACGACCACTTCAACTTGGAAGTAGGCTACATAACAATAATATTATGGCAGATATATTTAATAACCATTTGTAGCATTTATAATTATACACAAGTAATAAGCTCAATTTAAATTTGTACTGTAAACAATTTTAACAGAACAGGACCATTCAACAAATAACAACATAGAGAACGTAATAAAATGAGTTTTAAAAAGACATAAAGAAATGCGTGAAATAGGAAATGCACATTATAAATGTAGCGCTATTAAATTCATTAATTTATTTTTCGAAATGTCTTCCGTTTTGGTTGAAACAATTACGAACACGTTTTTTTAATGATTGTTCAACATTTTTCAGCATTAGGCTGATTTCTTGAAACGCCACGATAATTCGCTGACACATGTTTTCTCAGCTGTACTTTGTCAGAAAATAGAAACTAATTAAATTTTTTTTAAAGGATTGTGAACAAATGTTATCATCCTTAGAAATTGCTTCATAATACAAATTTAAATTAAGCTTGTTACTTGTGTATAATTATAAATGGTACAAATGGTTATTAAATATAATATCTGCCATAATATTATTGTTACGTAGCCTACTGCGTGCAAATTGAAGTGGTTTCTTCGACAGTAGCAGAAGAAATATATACTTTTCTCTAAAACGGTTGAAGATAAATGAGTACATTCTTATATAAAAAGAAAGAAAATTTAATTTTACATCCAACCCTGTAAACAGATATAGGGTGTCCCATTAAAAAAAAACAGAGTTATTGGCATTTAAATGCTTCCAAATGTTTGCGCCAGTAACTGTATGTCAACAAAAGGATCCGTACGTGTTAATATTGGAAATAGTAGACCAATTCAAGACGTATCAATTCGCGCAAATCAAAATTTTCTACTCCTTTTAGTTTTGATCCTACATCTCATTAGCGAGAGCGTTAGCGAGAGCGTTGATCAAATGATAAAATTTTTGATCAAATATTTATTTTCTCGAAAACAAAAGCACATAGGTCTAGAGCACATAGGTCTAGGAAGGCCTTCATAAAAGTTACTTAAAATATCATGTAGAATCCAAAAATATATAATATATAGGATGATCCATTAAAAATAATAGTTACATAGGCTTCTTCTATAATTGGGACACCTTGTATATTTGAAAATATTTTCTAGCTATGCATCGTCTAAATAGGGACAATTTTTATTTGAAATTTTTTTCTCTATACTGTAAAATAAACAAATTATCAAAGAAACCGCGTCAGCTGGGACATTCTGTATAGTGTACTTTTTATGACAATAATAAAATTCAAACCATGACGCTCTAAATATTAACCTAATATGGCTAATATGCCCTTTTTCAATGAAACCCTCATATAATGTCAATTTGATTTGAAATAATTTAATGGAAGTTATTTATTGGTGGTTTATAACAGTGTGTCCTGATGAAGTTCAAAACCACAAACGAAAAATTGAAACGTTTATCAATAACGAACTATTGAGTTAAAGAGGTTTTGTATCTTGCCTCATTATTTCTAAATTAATTAACTTCAAACAATATTGAATTTTTTGTGAAAATCAATTGAATTTACTGTTTTACTGTAATAGTTCATTCGGATCTTGCTGAACTATACATACACTTTGCGCAGTTGGATTTTAATAGAAAAATTATTTAAAAAAAGACTGCTGTATAAAATGAGATTTTACTGAGAATATTAAAAAAAAATGATTTATTAAGATTAATATTTTATTTATCCTTCCTTTCGCTCAGTAACGAGTTATGTAATTTAGTAATTTCAGTTTCTACAAGATCTTGTACAACATTACCATTTACATCGATGAAATTAGCAACACTTTTTTTTAAACTGCTCTCTCTTCTATTTCCAGTTTTACCATCGTAAAATACTAAAGTTAAGTTATACTTATCATCATACCTAAAAATAATTTCAATAATTTTTCACCTGATAAATAGAGATACATGCTTACTTTTTTAAATATGAACTAGCTTCCCAAATGTTATCTTTTTTTGCTCCAGTTTTTTGTATTGCGACAGCAAATATTCCTTTTTCTTTATAAGTTGTATACAGCGTTAATATTCCCATCATAACAAAATACGTACTAACACAAAATATAAGAATTGGTCTACAAAAAATTAACAATAAGGTTTTTAAAATAAAAAACATATTTTATAAATTACTTTGATTCAGGAAATGGATAGAAATAATCCCAAAGTAAAGCAAACATAGCAACGCCAACAGCAATGCCACATATTAATAATCGGCCATCCATAAGTGCATGGTTTTCTATGTAATTAAATTTTGTTGTAAGAACCTACAAAACAATACGTTTTCATATAATATAAATAATAAATATAGATACTTACATCCCTAATCGCATCATCTAATGCATTTTTAACAGCAGATCCATCCCATTTATTAATTTTAACAGGCTGTAAGAATAAATATTGTAGGTTAGGTTTTTAAAAGGTACATGCAACAGTAACAGATTTAAGACTTAAAATAATGAATTTCCATAAATAACATGTTGTTTAATATAAAACTTACCTTAGAATCATCTTTTTTATCCTTTGGTGACATTTTGAAATATTGTACACAAATCTGTATAGGTACTTGTGATAATTATGTATTGTGAATGCGTGTGAGACACGTCAACTGTCAGATTTTCTTTGCGCACATTTGGATTGCCCGGTGCTTTTAAATATGGCCAGTGTCACTAATACCCCTAATAGTAATAATAACGCATTTGTAAAAGTTCGATCGAAATTTGTATTAAAAGATAGTAAGACAAATTGTTCTAATACTGTACCAGTTAGAGTGTCCAAATCTGAAAATGTACGTCCAAAATGGTTTAATAATCTACCATTAAAGATTTTGCTTAATATTTTTAAATATTTTAGTGAAGAAGAACTGAGAAATTGTATTATACCGGTAAGTACCTACATATATATATATATATTTTTAAATATTTCGTAATCGATTATTATGTAGGTATATCCTACAGAATGTCCTAGCTAACGGGCCTCAGAATATTACTGCTCTCCTATAAATACCTAATATCAAATAATTGTATTAACAAAACGTTTAATAATAATTGACTATCTTATAAAAATATGTGCAACTATACAGGATGTTTAGTATGGATGATACAGGCCATACCTAGATTTTTTTTTAATGAAACACTTTATATATTTTTTCAGATTATTTTAAGTTTTGACAGTGATGTCGAAAGCTTTTAGTCGAAAATATTTTTGAATGGCATCTGTAAATTCTCCGGCTTTGTGAAGTTAATACCGAATATTAATAGACAAAATTGTATATGTAGATGTAAAACAGTATGAAGCCCAATTTTCAAATTATATTGAAAATAATAAGGCATTTATAGAATTATGTGATAAAAATAATCAGCTGGTAGACGACCCTCTTAAGGCATCTGTAAATCCCCGCTAATTTAACAGTAAAACAATACACTTTGCCAATAGCAAGTGTAGCGAAACAACAAACAATGTTTGAGCGGATGAATCTGATTTCATCAGCTATTATTGCTCAACACTTGAGGTGTGAGCAAATATAGCTTGCTACTTCTGACATATACAGCAATTTGCTGAATGCAAACGAACGAGTGTTTAAAACACCTGTCAGCAGCTAAATTTCTAACGAACACACGGAAATTGACAACAGTGATATTGAGCACTTCCAGTAACGCAAACGAACACGCCTTTTATGGTTTGTTTACGTTTCATTACCACCATTATTCATAACCTACTGCACTGCTTTATCCTTTTTTGTTTAGTTTCTTCTTTAATATAAAATGGTTTTATTTAATACAAAATATACACTGGAGATCACATAAATTTAAATAAATTTAATAAAATGTGAAATAAATCATTTCTTTCTTGTCTAACATTCAATATCATTTTGTGTCGTCTTATATACTTGAATTATTCCACAAAACATAATAATAACTTAAAAGTGAATCATTAAAAAAGTTGTTTAGAACGTAAATGTATATGTCGTATGCATTCATTGTAAGAATTAGCTAGCCAAATAAACATACGACACATTGGATACCTGTTTAAGACCAAAGTAAAGTTTAGGTTTAGAATGGGTGATGTTTACACAACAAACGCCATCATACCGAACACTGCGTTTTTGGCGTTCTCTTGTGTGTATGACGTCACGAGCGAACATACCATCAACCGTGCTTATAAACAGATCACTCGCCAAAAATCGATTATAGTCTTTTTCTCTTCATCTTCTTACTTACGTTTCTTCCTACTTTTCTACCGCTCTCTACTAAAAATGTCGTAGCAACCTGTGTACCCTATTGTTCACACATGATAGGTAGATGAAATTAAAGCAAATTATTGCAAAGATTTGTTGAAAAGACTGGTATATTTACTAACCTATCTTTTTATGAAGGGATGCTTCTACAAAATTATTGGTATCGTTAGTGTTCGTAAAATGTAGTAACAAGACTTTTAAAAAGAATTAATTTAGTAATAAGAAATGAGGGGTTTTTTCATGGTTGGTATAATCAATCTGCGGAAAAAATACTAAGTGCTAAAATTAGTTCCAACCTCTCGTAGGTAGACTGACCGGTAGCTTTGAAACCTTAAATAGAAACCTCCTCTATTTTATTTGATAGATGGGGCTGTAGTCGACGAAATTCACTTTTTTTTAATTTCCTGTATTGGCAAGCTATGCATACGATTTTGAAATAGGTACATTTACAAAAAAAATAACATGTTTTTATTGTAAAAATAATCAAAATTAGTTTTAAAACAAGTTTTATTTCTCAAAGTTTTAATTATTGTAGAATGACTTATCAACACACTACTATTACCATAATCCAGAAACGGGCGCCCTTTTTGCCCTTTTTGGTCAGTTCGTACATTATAGCTGTGAATACAACTTTAGAATATGGAAGTATGGCAAAACTCAGCGGTATACTCAGCGTTTTTTTGGATGGCATTCGTTACGTGTTTCATGTTACCGTACTGTCAAACGAGTTACTAATGATGGAAGCGTTTAACAGAACATCGGAGCATGTGGTTGATGTCCAGTACACTATTCGATGGTAGCACATGAAGTACTTCATCGTAATTTCAATAATCGCTGGATCAGTAGAGGTCTTACTTTGCTAGATTTCTGTGTGTGAGGCTATCTCAAATACAAAGTTTTTAAACAAAACCCAACGGTGAGAATATGATTGAACGAATTAGAACTGCCGAAATGAAAACAGATGCGCTTTTCACTTGTGGACGGGCATTTTAAATGTGGATTAATAGATGCATAAGTGAAAGGCTTTATGAGAGATGATGAAGGCGTAACTACATCGGCTTTACCGAAATAAAAATGGGCGATATTTAGAGAAAGAAACACGTTGAAGCATTTTCACGAACTTAACATATTAAATGCATTGCAACCGAATTATAAGTACGCGTACTTGCAATGCATGATCATGCAACAGTACCGTATGATAACTGCCTACAAACTACATATTTCACTACATACATACTCGTACGATAGGCGCGCTCCGTTAAGATCGCTTCCGATGTACTGCCGCTGGAATCGGACCAATTCGTGCGGTCTTTACTCATCACTCTGAAAGTAAGTAAGAAGCGAAGCGACGCATTCTGATATATGAGAGGCGATAGGTCGCCGGTCATTCCCCGGTTCCTAAGTCCACGTCGTTGTTCTTACGTTACTATAGTAACAGTATTTTTTTATCAGCCATTTACTGGTGGTGGTACTTTGTCTGGTGCTAGATTGTAAACGTCGTACGCTAGAGAAGAGAGCCAACATTATTGTATTATAATGTACTGTATGTATGATGTAATGATAGTATATTTACTTGAACAAATAGTGAAGGATTTCTACATATAAAAATATATTTCCATGAATAAGTGACTAGCAATTAATATAGATGATATCATTAGTTCTTTCCCAAAACATGAAGTATACACTAATAAGACTCTCTTCTTTTTTTCTAGTTATATGTTCAAATTTTAAATCACGATAACACCTTTGCCAGTAAATTAACCAAAAAAAGTTAAGTTTAAAGTCTGAGAATGTATTGAACTCGTAATTGACACACCTTTCGCGCAACAAATAGTAAAGTAACATACAATGCACGTACGAGTCGTACATTTTGGACAATGATGGTGCTTGTGATTGCACGAACAATAATTGCTTACCTTTTGCAAGTAAAGTGTGTTTGAAAAATCGTTCATCGGTGTCTAATACGTAAGTAAGATAATTTCCAAACTAACTTCACTAATAAAAGGTACGCGTCTAATATTAATATCATTAAACACTAAAATATTTAACTTGGAGGTTTATTCAAAAGATGGCCATTAGTGAATGCCGGAATGAAATTAAAAGGAGTTAAATTCAACTCCATATTTTTATCTATGTTCTGACTTCAGAATATCCATATTTGATTCTAGGTGTGTCAGCATTGGAAGTATGCGGCTCAACAACCTGTTCTATGGAAAAAATTAGTGTTTAGAGGAACGCACGTACCTCTTCACTTTATTTCTAAGCAGTTACGAATGTATACAGAATTAGAATCAATTCTGATCGATAACATTACGGACCCTGCTACTGTTATAAGGCAAATTTGTCGTTGCACACCAAGTATAAAATATTTAGCGATAAGGTATTGCGCATCAGTACCTGAAACAGCGATAAGATTCATTATTAGTTCATGTCCTAACTTGGAAGGATTGGATTTATGTGGTTCTCATGTGTATGGAAGCTCTTTACACAGATGGTTAAACGGATTAAATCGTCTTAAGTATGGTATTTTAGCTTTGTATTTGTTATTACAAATTAAGGTTTTATTTTAGGAAACTAAATTTAAGTGATTGTCAACATTTATATATAAAACCTTTGATAAGCGTTATATTGAACTGCCCATATTTAGAAGACCTGCGGATATCAAAATTTTCTAATAAGAGGGATAATTTTTTGAATGAAGATGCGGTTCTTATTTTGACAAACTTGGCAGAAAATTTGAAATGTTTATCGATAGATTGCACTAATTTATCATGTACTACTATACAAGTATAAGAATACAAGATAGTTTTTGTTTCAATTTTAATTAGTAAATTAATTTTAGAAAGTCTTTGAATGCAAAAAACTGGAAAGATTGGGCTTGATTGGAGCTACCAATTTAACAGGAACTCAAGTTATGAGTATCTGGCTGAGATTTCCAAATTTAAGGCAACTGAAAATTAGAAATGCGTACCAGATAGCAGACGTGTATGTTATCAACCTATTTACCTGTGGGAGATCTGTAATGGCAAATCTAGTCTATCTCGATCTTGCTGGCTGTTATAAAGTAAGATTTCTACATTTTATATCTATTTAAACAATAGAATATTTTAAAATTTTTTGTTCCTATGTTTATTCAATGATTTTTAATATTGGACACATTTAGATTTCAGATGAATCTGTAACTGCGATTGCAAGTTGTTGTGAAAGTCTACAACATCTGGGATTAAAATGTTGTAAGAGCATAAGTAATATAAACCCTTTGTTGGAGAGAAACCCTAAAATAAATACTTTGAATATAGCTTTTATGACGCTATTGAATACTGATAAATTGAAACCCTTCTCGAAATATTTAAAAAAGCTCCTTATCGATGACAGTAGATTATTAGATGATTGGTTTATTAGTTTTCGAAAAAATAACAAAAGTGTAAAGGTGCTAGTATGCCATTCAGAATATAACAAACAAATGTCAAATATTAGTGCATTTGATCTGATAGTGAAATAAACTTAAATAGCATATCTTTCTTTTGTTTTTGTTTTGTATTTTTTTTACAGTGACCCGTTGAAACAATATGCATGTATAAATAGATTACTTAAAAACTAAAATAAACGTGCGTCCCATTTGTTTTCGTTTAAAACTAAGATGTTTAAAGCTTAATCATTAAATAACCTTAATTAACAAACAACAATAAAAACTTGTAACAATTAAAAAACAAATCTTATGACGAATGAATTTTCAGCAGCGGCTCGAATATTATTTCTATATTATTTCTTATCTGATTAGGTTCATCCTCCATTTTTTCAAGTAACTGCTGACGGGTAGTGATCTCAACACCAACACGTTGGACAAGTTACATCATGTCTTCTCATCATAAATAAAACTTTATAGGATTCAGATCTAAGGAACAGGATGGCCATGCTATTGGACGTTGTTGACCTATTCATTTATTCTGGAAATTATCATTAAAGCCACCGGTTACTTGTCTTTCTCTATGTGATGATGCGCCATAGTGTTGAAACTACAGATTTTGAATAATATTAAGCTCTACGTCTTCAATTAAATCAAAGTTGTTTTCCAATAAATTTATCTACACATCTGCATTTAAACGATAATTTATAATATGTACAGAGGCGTAGGATGATTGGTGTCTATTTGGATAATTTTGTCGGTATTCTCAAGCTGTTTATCTGGGGTTCCCATTCGAATACTCATATACAGGCTGTCCCATGACATGACTGCCAAAACCTAAGGATGGTTTATTGAGGCAATTTCAAGTCTAAAATGTCTAATGAACATGTGACCAAAGCTCCGTCTTAAATGACTTACAAGCATTTGAAGTTTTAGATAACGCCACTAATACAAACAATACTTAATTTAAAAAGAAGTCGCGTTATTGATTTAGTTGTTCAAAATGCCCACCTAATTGTCGTATACATAGTCTAGCTCCTCTTAGAATTGAAGTGGTAGCTCTGCTAATAGTCTCAGGATCAGCACAAATAGTTTCTGCGGCATCCAGAATTGTAGCAACAAGTTGTTCCCTGGTTTCAACATTTTGTGCATAAACCAAATCTTTCAGCCTTCCGGATACAAAGTAATCAACTGGATTACAGTCCGGTGACCTTGCTGACCAAGGACCTGCCTGGTTAACTTATTTGGCGTTTTATGTGACAATCAATAATAAACTATTGTTCAGTACCACATCGACTTTTTAATAACAACAAAATCACCACCGCTAATGTTTGCATTGGTGGGGTTATCTAAAACTTCAAATGCTTGTAGGTCAGTTACGACAGAGTTTTGGTCACATGTTTATTAGACATTTTTGACTTAAAATTGCCTTAATAACACATCCTTAGGTTTTGGCAGTCATGTCATGGGACACCTGTACAAACAAACTGACAGAAATTAGTTATTTACGAACCAAGTGCGTGAAATCATATTTCGCGAATGAGTGACCAGTTTGGACAGTATGGACACGAATTCAAATTTTCACGACTTTGTAAAATTTTTTGCGAGAACTATAATAATAATACATATTGTTAAATACGTTATCGTTTATGACCATTATGGTTCAGGTTAGGGATTTATGATTTCAAAATGTCACTGAATTAATCAAGTTCCAGTAAGTACCAACTTTACTTTTACGACACGTGCTTAAAGTACTTTTTAACAAATCGAATCGTGAAATGACAGGTTTTGAAATAAAAAAATAATTATTGATATATCAACCGTCATTCTTATTTATCAGCCAACTTTTGATTAAAATATGGTAGTACGTATATTTTTTAAAATGCTTCTAACTGATAAACAAATGGGCCCATGTTCATTATCAAAAAATGTTTGGAATCAACCGAGCTATCATCTACCAAAGTAATAGAGCTCTAGAACATACTGTATATTAAATATTAGATTAAACCTATATGCCTAATATTTTCCAAATATTGTTGAATCAAACTTGACCTCTTTTAAATTATATTTAAAAATAGAGTGTATATCTTACCAACGAAGAAAAAAATTATTTATACAAGCAGTTACTAATACATAAGCAGTTACTAATACATACTTAGTAAAATAGATACGTTTAGCAATATCATTCATTCTTTCATATTCTTTTATGGTAGATTGTAATTAAAAGTTCCAAAAAGAGCACGTTAAGACTGCGGGCTTTATTTATTCAAAACTCGTGCGTTTTCTTTCTTTCAACAACGGGATCATCTCTATTATTTCTTCGTATTAATGGTATGAGAGAGTAGGTATATATTATATTACTCGTGTGTAAGCATCAAGTACATTTTTCAGTTACAATAATTGTATTGCGTAAAAAGTCGGTACTCGGTTAGACGTCATGAAAGTTTCAAAGAACTTGAAACTGGACCCAATTAAGTAACTTCCTCGATGTCATTCCTCATGGTCAATGACATAACCAAATAACAACACGCGACATGCAACAACTCGTTCTTTTGGTTTAACTCATTGTTTCATTCAAGCGATGCTAAAAATATTCTCAATACAGTTCCTTGATACTTCGCGACACACTGCGGTCAACGCGGATAGAATATAGATTGTATAGTTTGATATAAGAACTATTTTGTACCAAAAAGTGCTGGATCTTTATGTATCTATTGCTTCGGTAATTAATAACCGGCAAAAACGTTAGATAATACCAAATGAAATTTGAGAGAGTTCTTGCGATGAACATTTTCTCAGACTTTGCATAAATCTAGAAAAGAAGTTTTAATGTACCCCAGATTTTAGAAAGCGTCATCGTTATTTTTTGTTCATTTCTTTGAGAAACACTTCTAAGTGCGAGTCTGTAATCTGGCATAAATTCAGTAAAGCGAAGACGGTTTTTTTCCAGAAATATGCTCGGACACGTTGATTAGTATTTTAAATTGCCCACTTTTTCACCTGACAACATTTTATACAGCGTGTCCCAAATTTGAGATACGACGTCATCGACAATTTTTTAAATGGCAACCTTAATTTTTTCTACTATTCAAGGAGTATATCTAATTGCACATGCGCACCAAATTTCCATACCAAGTTTTTATTCCTTGTCAATAAAAAGATATTTAACAATAACTAATTTGAAAAATGAAGAAATCTGATTCAACTTTATTGAGCGAGGACGCTTATTAGTTTGTCGTTTTGCGAGAGACACCACCGTTTCTTGAAAAATCGACCAAATGCTGTAGGTATATAACTGAAACCCACAAAATTAGAATTTTAATGATGATTGGCTATGGAGATAGGGCAAGAACACAAAATGAAGTTACTCATTTATTCAGGGAGAAGTATCCTGATTTACCACCCATATCTCAAAGTACCGTAAGCAAGATTGGAAGACAGTTTCGGGAAAACGGGCATTTAAGAAAAACAAATAATCATCGTCAGAGACGACGAAGAAATAAAACTTAATGAACTTCTTTCTGTTCAAGAAAATCCTAATATCTCCACTAGGCTGATAGGTAAGGAACTCGAAATTAGCCAATCTTCGGTGTCAAGAACTCTTAAAGCGCACAAATTTTATCCCTATAAATTGACAATTTTCCAGGAACTCGCTGAAGATGATCCGGATCGAAGACTTCAGTTTTGCGAACAAATGATGGATGTAATAGACAGAAATGTTGTAAACATAGAAAACATTCTATTTTCTGATGAATTAACGTTTATGTTAAACGGTGAGGTAAATCGTCGAAACTGTCGTTATTGGGCAGACAACAATCCACGCGATGGATGACGGAAGGTCACGCTCAACATCCAGAAAAAGTAAATGTTTGGAGTAATAGGACCAATTTTCTTTCAAGAAAATCTCAAAGGAGCGAGATATTTAAAATTCTTGCAGGAAGAACTAGTTCCGAATTGGGTTACTCTATTCCCTGATCCGCCTGAAGCTGATGTCCAGAATAGAATTGCAAGACCTGTCCGTGAGTATCTAGATGATGTGTTTCCAACTAGATGGATTGGTAGAAGAGGACCTTTTGAATGGCCACCCAGGTCTCCGGATTTAACACCAATGGACTATTTCTTATGGGGGTTCTTGAAAGGCAAAGTTTTTAAAACCAAACCGGAAAATATTGAGATGTTGAAGGAAAGAATAAGATAGGAGTGTAGGCTAATTTCTGCTGAAGTAATTAGAAATGTTCAAAATGAGTTTCAATTCCGTTTAGGGTATTGTCAGGAACATTTATTGTAGAAGAGATACGATTGAGTTGAATCAGAATTCATTTTTCGAATGAGTTATTGTTAAATATCTTTATAATGACAAGGAATAAAAACTTGAAATTTGGTAAGCATGTGCAATTTGATATACCCTTTAAGAATAGTTATAAAAAAATTAGCGCTGCCATTTAAAAAATTGTCGATAACGTCATATCTCAAATTTGGGACACGCTGTATAAAATTTTGTCAGATGAAAAAGTCGGCAATTTAAAATGCTAATCGATGTGTCCGAGCATATTTCCGGAAAAAAGACTGTCTTCGCTTTACTCAATTTATTCCAGATTACAGACTCGCACTGTATATGGAAGGATAAATTTGATTTTTCTTTACAAATTGCAGCTTTAGTATAATAGTCACGAGGTCAGAGGGTTAAGTGGGACAGCAAATTGAATTCAGGAGATGTTTGTTTTTAATAATGTAAAAATAGTTCATATTTTGATATATTGCATATGCTGTTGTATATTTTATATTCTTAAAAAACTAAAGTTTCCTGTACCTATCCATAAAATAAATAAAAAAAATGCTTTACGATTTAAAATAATAATATTTCTATATTCTCTATCGTGAATCGTTTAAATCTTGAGACTTATAACCTAGTGATTTTAAATAGTTCCACGGAAAGTTGGGATTTGTTAGTTTGCTAATCGTGGGACCATTTCATCGTTCCCTGTTTAGTGGTTTGTTAATATATTTTTCCACTAGCGTTAGAAGACGTCATTATTTGGTATGTTTTCGGGCCGAGAAGATGAATTTCTCTCCTAGTAGTCAATAATAAAAATTATCTCCTACTAGTAAATAATAAAAACAATTGACAATAATAAAATTATGATTTATTCAATAAAAATGTATAGAATAGAAATAATTTGAATATAAAACCATAGCTGTCGTATAGATGCACGAATGAAATCCGCAATTCAAGAAAAAAGGTTAGGTTAACATTTAACATAAATAAACAAAGTAGGAAATACGTAATTTGGTAAACACTACTTATTAAAATAATAATTAATAGCGCAATTATGGCAGCTTATGTTAATTCCTGACGTACTGGCTTGTAATAAAATCTCGTACACCTAGTTTTACCTATATTGATTTCACCTTTTGTGACATTTCTAATTTGACGTTTCATTTCCAAAAGTACACTATTTTTATAAGCCACCATAACCACTATGCATAGTGTGTCACATCCGTCAAATCTAAAGTCAGCTTACATTGAAAAATAATCTTCAAAAATTAGCTTGCTTGACATTAAGGTGTACGAGATTTTATTGCAAGCTAGTGTACCAGTATTTTTGATACTCTATTTGATTTGCTTCCTTGCGGATTTCACGAGTACAACCACTGCCTGACATTTTTTTTGGTATTGTGACAAGACATGAATAAAAACTCAATTTGACATTAAATGTTTATTCATTTGTTTTTACAGACTAACATGTTTTCTATGGATATCTTAAATTAAACATTTATCGGAACGGCTTATTATATTATATTATTATTGAGAAAGCAGTTAAATATGCTAGTAGTGGAAAAAATTGTATATAAACCACGGCAGAGAAGATTTTTCTCAGCCTCTTAGCCATTACTACTCGGCTAGCCATGCTACTCGGCTGAGAAAAATGTCTTCTCTCCCTTGGTATATAATTACTATTACACTGAAACATTTTTATTATCCTTAGGTATATTTATGTCTATGTGTGTGTGTTTTGAGGTTTCTTCACTGAATTTATAACTATATGTATATTACAGAAGTGGATGATCAGGGTTATGTTGGGCGTTGAGCGAAGAATATCCTGTAGAACACTATAAACATCCAAAAATATTACTTTTAGCATGTGTATACATTTATGAGTAGCTTATTTTTATTTGAAGAAACGAGGACTTGTTTGCTACAAATAATGTCGTTTATAATAGCATGACGACTAGAAACGGTCCAAATTTTTCTGTTCCATTTTATAATTCAAATTGCAGGAATCAAGCGAACTTGGCCCATAATTGTTCTAAGCATCTAAGCATTTAAAATGAATTAATAGTTGTAGCATATTTAAGAACAAAAATTGGGGAATGTTTGTTGGAGCATTCGTTTTATGCATTTGACAAGTTTGTGTCGGCGAGTAGTTTGCATACTATAAGAAGTACACATACGTCATCATGCATATAAACCTATATTGGTTTAGGCGTGCAGGCATGTCATTCACGATTGAACCATATCTGCTAGTGACGTATGTGTACTTCTTAAAGTGCTTAGACTTTACGTACTGTCTAAAAGTCTCCAGACACATCAGTGCTGTGTCCGTTCAGTATCAGTGTCAGTGAAAAATAAAATATCGTTGCGTTTGCTTCAACCAGACTTGTTCACACACGTCCGACACAGTGACGTGTTGAAGTAGATAGTATTTTTCACTGATACTGATACTGAACGGACGCAGCACTGATGTGTCTGGATAGACCTTAAAGCCTCTAATTTTATGTATTGCCGTTATAATTAGGCGTTATTATTTTAAGTGTTTGCCTTGTGATATACATAGAATTGTAGTATAGGGTCATAGTGGGGAATTTGAATTGTTAACATGTTTCTTAATAATGGTTACCCCAAACACATTATTAATATACTGATTTACAATAGTAATTTTTTTAATGGTCTCACTACTACACACAATTGACAATTTATAATTTTGTAAACACTGTCATAGCTAACTAATAAAAAAGAAATAATGCAAACAATATGTATTGTCGAAGATAAAAATAGTTTGCCAATATTTCGAAAACTATCCATTTTTATGATAGACACCTTTATACATAGTGACCGTTATTTTTAATGCCGAATAAGATAAAACTATAAAAATTGTCGCTTCCTATTTAAAAAAATGACTTTCGGCAATTTTTCCGATTTCGTTTTCAGGCGTATATTTCGCACATCCTGTATTAATAATTGTAACAGTTGTAATAGTATATTATGCAGCGAGCATTTAATGATAGCTATTAAGACACGAGTATGAGAATTACAATACGAGGCGCAGCCGAGTATTCTAATGAATACGAGTGTCTTAATAGCCATTAAATGCGAGTTGCATACACTATTTTTTCTATGACCCCTTAATATCATACGTATTTTTTTAATTTTTACCATATTCAAATAGATACAGAGTTTAATTAATTTTTATATCTGTCAGATATGTAGTCACGGCCATATTGAATATTGGAATGTCGCATTCCTATTGGATATACACTTATATCGTAATGGAAAATCTGTATTCCTATTGTATCATAATGAAAATCTGTATCGTAATGGACATTATTAAAGTACAGGTTCAGCATATCTAATAATTCAATTAAAGTATGGGAGTTTTAAAAAAATAGTATTTAATTAGGCCATATACTTGACAGACTTCAAATTAAATAATAAATTCCTCTTAATATGGAAAAAGCGATATGATTCTCTATCTGCAAACGTCAACTTTAGCATAAGAAGAATAAGTCAGAAAGAGTTAGACGTACTTAGATATATGATATACATAAAATATATTTAGAATTTCACATAGAATCTCAAAACGTAACAATATACCGGGTGCGCCATTAGTGTGTCCGCGGAGTTTGGTTTGAAAACTAATATAGACAGGACAATGAAATTTGTTGTGCATACAGTACATTACAGTGCTTTTTATAAAATTATTTTGGATTATACAAGGTGTTGCAAATTCCCGCAACACTATTAATTTTTTTTAATTTAATTGCTATATTTTTGTAGCTATTTCGATAGCCACCTAAATTACGTTTGCAATGATATATAATTATGTAGACTTCCGATAACTAGTTTAGCCTGTATTGATTTTTTTTTCAAAAATGTTACCGATCGACTGACATTTTAAGAGATGGGTATCTTGTATCGAATTATTCGTTGGGTATCAATTTGGGGACTAACACTTTACATGTTTCTAGATGGTATAATATAAAAATATGTACAGGGTGTTAAATATGTAGTGTAACATTTGCCAAAATTCTAACGCTTCTCTCTCCATTTTTTTAAATGGAACCTATACTTTTTTATATTGCTATCAAATGCCATGTAAAATTACCTTCAAAATGGTATCGTAATACTTATTTATAGTAGTTTCCAAGATATTAAGCTTTTGTTAGAAATATCCTTAATGCTATTCAATATGCGGGATACCAGCTAGATAGCTATGATTTTCAACCAAAATTTCATAGTTTAACGAAACGTCAAACGTCTGTTAAAAATCTCTACAAGTCGGTTTTATATATAATAAATAATTAATTTCCTAGAAAATACATTACTTGAAGGTCTTCCAGGTAATTTCATGGATAGATTGTGGTACCAATGGTGCTCCCGCAAATTACGTAGCTGCTGCAAGAGCGTACCTAGATAGGGTATTTACTAATAGGTGGATTGGAAGAGTAGGTCCAATAAACCGGTCACCGCGATGATCAGATCTTACTCCTTTTAATTTTTTCTGTGGCCTACAATAAAAATCATCGTTCATCAAATGCGTTTCTTCACCTGAACGCAAACAATATCAGTGAAAGTGTAAGACAGTCCATAAAGAGAAGATTGAGAATGTGCATCGAGTAAGATGGAAATATATTTGAGCATCATTTGAATTAAGATTAATTTACTATCAATAAATCAAAGAATTAACATAATAATGATTTGTATTACGTATCATGTATGTTAGATGTACTCAATAGTGAATAATATTAGAGATATTTCATATGAAAGTGTAATATTTTGGAAAATACTATAAATAAGTATTATGATATTGGTACCATTTTGAAGGTAATTTTACATGGAATTTGGTAATGATATTGAAAAATATTGGTTCTATTTAAATAAAATTAGAAAAAAGCGTTTGAATTTGGCTAACTGTGACACGACTTATTTAACACCTTGTATATGTGTTTACGATACATCATTTATAAACGTATAAAGCGTTAGTCCCCTAATTGATATCCAAAGAAGAACTCGATACATGATACCCATCTTCAGCCTACGTCTTAAAATACTGCAACTGTAACATTTTTGAAAAAAATTTCTATAAAAGCTAAACTAGTTGTCAGATGTGCACATAATTGTATATCATTGCAAAGGTAATTTCGATATCGGAATAACTACTGTCAATATAGAAATATTGTATTGTATGAATTGAATTGAATATTGTATGTATTGAACACTCGTATTTTCCTCTTATCTGGAAGGCAGCTTTAGGACTTCCGCTGCCAAAAGTAGCTGATCCTGGGGATTTTTCTGATCTGAGGATAATCAGTATTTTGCCTGTTCTTTCCAAGGTACTGGAGAGAATACTTTATAATCAAGTGTATGAGTACTTCTCTTCTAATAAGTACATATCTGATAATCAATCTGGTTTTAGGAAGGGTTTTAATACTGCGACTGGTCTCTCGTCTGTATTAAATGATATCATGACTGCAGTGGATTCCGGCTTGAATAGTGTGCTTATCCTTTTAGATTATTCCAAAGCTTTTGACACTGTGTGTCATCAGCTACTGGTAGCAAAACTTAAATATTATGGATTTACTTCAAATTCTTTGTCACTAATTACTTCATATCTGTCTGACAGAACTCAAAAAATTTCATATCAGGGTGTGGTTTCTGATGAAGTACGCGTTTTGTCTGGAGTACCTCAAGGGTCCATACTTGGTCCTCTACTCTTTATTATTTATACTACTGATATTTTAAACTCAATTAAAAACTGTAATATACAGGCATATGCTGATGACACCCAATTAATATACTCGTTTTCTTCTACTGATTATGAACGAGCGATGGATACTATTAATAGTGATCTTGATCTAATTGCTAAAATTTCCTCTGAACATAATCTTGTGCTCAATTCAAATAAAACCAACGCTTTATTATTTGGCTCAAGGAATCGGGTCGAGTTCTTGAGGAGTAATCTTAAGTTACATATTTCTGGCTCTGCTTTGTCATTTCTTTCTGCAGCAAGGAATCTTGGTCTAATTGTAGACACTAATTTACGCTTCGGGGATCACGTATCTCATTTACTTAGAAAGGCTTATGGTACCTTGAAAATGTTATACACCAACAGGCATATTTTGAATTCAGCTTTAAGGAAACGACTCTGTGAAACCCTAATTTTTCTCTTTTTGATTATTGTGATTTTATCTATAGTCCTTGTCTAACTTCAGTTGATAAATACAGGGTGCAAAAACTTCAGAACTCTTGTTGTAGGTTTGTTTGTGGTCTTCGGAAATTTGATCATGTATCGAGAAAAATTACCAGCTTAGGGTGGTTAAATATGGAGAACCGGAGTAAGTTGCACTTGGGTAGGTTTGTACATAAGCTTCTTTTTTTTTGTTTCTGTGTCTGCTCCAATTACGGGTTTTCTCATACCGCGACATTTTATTCATGTGCTCAATACTCGATATAAGTTTCAACTTACTATCCCTCGTCACCATACATCTCTATTCAGGCGATCTTTTAGTTACAATGCGGTTAAGTTGTATAACTCGATACCAAACAGTGTGAAGAGTCTCGGTGGCCTTCGGAGTTTTGGAGTCGCTTTCAGGTCTCATTTACTATCACTGCAATAGGTGGTACTGTGTAGTCAATTGATAGCTTTGCTTTTGTTCTTTGAGTTTGTTTTTTGTTTTTTTTTTGTAAAGAAATTGTGTAGAGGTTATTGTATTTTTTTTTGTTTTTGATGGATCCTGGTTGAGTTGGAGTAGCATAAGCTAGACTTCGCCAGGTATTCATTTTGTATTTGTCATCTTAATAAAGGCAATTTATTATTATTATTATTATTATTAAATAATTACTAACAAATATAGCAATCCAAATAAAAAAAATTGATGGAGGTTGCGGGAATTTGTAACACCCTGTATATTTGTAAATAATTTTACAATAAGCGCTGTGGCATACTATATACGCTAGACAGTTTCACTTCTATCTTTCTTAGTTTTTAAGTCAAACTCCGCGGACACACTAATGGCGCATCCGGTATAGGATATTCTATTTAAAATTAGGAAGTTGATGCCTACTTTCGGCATAGCCCGCAGTGCCGCTATCTTGAAAATATTTTAGGCGAGTGGCCCCCATCTACTTTAGAATACTACCTAAATTTCAGATCATTTCTAGCTATAGTTGTTCTGCGATGATCGATCAATGCCGTTCCCGGTGAATCACTCTGTAAATGTTTATCTTGCTCTTTTAAACTGAAAAATCTACTCTTTACTAAATTAATAATAACTAAGGATAAACAAAGCGATGCGTTCGAAGCGGCGAATTTGTTGATGTGTATTAAAAATTTGGATGAAAACTTTTTTTAGCAGAAACTATTAACTGATCTATTGTTGTTTTTTATACATTTTGCTTGAAAATGAAATACATGTAGAAAATTAGTAACATGAATAAATTTAAGAAATGATTGTTTCAGTTCTTTGCCAGCTTTAACTATGTCTGAATCGTTATCGGTAACTAAGATTCCAATTAGCATCTTTCAAAGTTTGCTCTACGGATTTCATGTTCGTTTTCTATAATATTTAACTACATAAAAAAGAAGCCCCATTGATGATGAATGCAGTTACGATTTTCCAAAACTATATTGCTTGTTGAGGCTGCAGCTCTGCTGTGTAAATGTATTTTCATAGCTTTGTTACATCACCTCGCCGTAAATAATGTTGCGCTTTTATGTCCCAACAGCGACTGATGGCTCAGCCAGAGTACCGATCTACACATACGATTTAGGGCACGAGACATTAGTACCCTTCTATCTATGGTCAGCCGTTCTTGTCTCTGCAGCTATCCAGCTGTTGTTGCTTATTCGATGTAAGGTCTTAACGATAGTGCAATAATAAGAAAGCATTGAGTCTTTTGACTATCTTTGCAGATGTTATTAGAAATAATCGTCGATATTAAATTCTCAGCATTTTTCCGTCATTAATAATATCATACCTACCTTTAGATTAATATTTAGTCTACAATTACTAAATTAATTATTATAATAATATGTATTGCTCAGTTTACGGACTCATTTCAAATAATACGTTCAAAATTATGTATCCACATATATATTATTAATGCCATCAAATAGGCATGTACCTAGTAGTCAGTAATTCATTTAATGTAGCTGTTAAAAGTATGTAAAAAACTCGTTATAATCCGTAAACATTTTAAGAGCGACGTGGGAACAAATTGTGAAAGACATATGTACATATACACACACATATAAGCACAGTTTTACATTGCGGCCAATTAGGCATTCGTCTACAATAAAAATACTTATTTCTCCTGATAAAGTTGATGCTGTATGTAAAATAAAATACGAAGTCATCCCAAGAGTAAAAGAAATGGAAAGTTAAGTACACAAAATTCATATAAAGCTTGGTGATTTAATTTATATATGTACGTATGTACATATGTATGTACATTATACCTATCTATATGTATCTACGTAAATACAAGTTCAAGTACAGGTATGGAGTTGGTAGTAGTTGATGTTTTGGCTGCATCGTTAAAACTTTACAGGTATTGCACCAAATAAATCTTAGGAGATAATCTGGTTTATGCCGGACATTTTGTTAGGAATATTACTGTAAATTAGACTTACTAATCATTTGTAGTGAGTGTTGTACGAACAATTATTTTATATACATATGATGAGATTTTATAATTACATATGATGGAGTACTTAAGATATTTGTCAGTAATTTCAAATAGGTATAGCACCAAATACTTCGTCGTTTTTTTGTAATAATTTTTGTCCTAAAAAACCAAATTGTCCAACTACATATCTACTTCAGTGATTCAGGTTTACTATGGATCAATTTCTGACAAAAAGATGCACTCCAGAACAATAGAATAAGTTGTAGTTTCGCACCGTTTTTTTGAGGTGAAGTACTCACATTCGTAAATGCATTGCATATATATTATGAAAGCTGAGAAAATTTTTTTTCGAATAAAGAATTACTCGCGGGGTTTCGCACCGTTTACCTCCTTGGTTAACGTGCTGCTATGTGGAATTGGAACCCCGGATTTTTCGCAAAAATGCAGACTTTGGGTTTTTGGCATTTCTCGAAGTGAAGTAGTCACATTCGTAAATGTAATGTGGATATATTCGGAAAGCTGAGAAAATTTGCTATCGAATAAAGAAATACTCGCTGGGTTTCGCAACGTTTATCTTGAAAATCCTAGCTTAAATTGCTGCTATGCGGAATTGGAGCGCCAATTTTCTCGCAAAAATGCAGAGTTTGGGTTTTTGGCAATTTTCAAAGTGAAGTAGTCACTCATAGCCGGTCAGCATGCTTGACAACAACTTCGACACGATCGGAATCGTCGAAGAAATTGGTTTGGTCAAGAGGGAAGGGGAGATCAATATCAGCTGAAGACTACTGCAGTTCTTGAAAATATTTAAAAACCATCTTTCTTGATATCTCAGCTCTTGTGCGTTTTATATTTTTGGAAAGACGCAACGGCAATTCCCGAGAATGTGTTGTCAAAATACTTTTCAATTAATCATCATATCATACATTGTCACAAAAGCATAATCTATATATCATGATGATAAATAAATTTTCACTAGTAATTTGATATAGAATGGAGTCAATGGAAAGCACCATTTTAAGATTTATGAAATGATAGCTATATCTTCCAAATATACCGTTATGGATATGGTAGCAAATGTACCTAAAGTTAAAGAGTGCTCGTTCACTTTTTAGTTAAGAGTTGAGATTACTTACTGGAAGTGTTCTAATAAATGGTTAGGAAAAAGTTGTCCATATTATTTGATTGCTATAAAAATTAATAGGTATAATAAGAGTATGAAATGCTTCAATACGAACATCTTTCTCTCCAATTTCGTGTTTTCACTCCTGAAATGAAGTAGGTACTATTTGGAAATTGTTTTCAGATGTTGCTAGTAACTGTAGAAATGAAAATATAAAAATAGTCATTTTTTTCCAGTTTGTTTAATGACATCATGCAACAATTCGAATGTTTTTTCCTATATAAAGATATTCACAGTACGGTAACCTATTCAGTATTGGTTAGATATTAATAGATATTACCTGTAAACACGATGTACCACTTAAGAAGCTTTAGCTTATATTAACAGATTTAAAAAGTTGTTGAACTATATTCAAATTGTCGAGTCTAAAAATAAAATAATATTCACGGTACGTAATTTATTCATACTCATATACGCATTTATTGAGTACACGAATATGTAGGTATATTCACAAGTAAAATTCGTTTTTACGGTTTAAATATGCCATTAAGTTACTGTATTAAACAAGTACATGTCCATGAATTGGATATTGTTAAGTAATAAAGCAAAACGTTAACCTTGCAATAGTCGCTGCAGGTGTTCTGATCGTCATCTAATGCTACCTTTTTAGGTATCTTTACAGCGAAGACTATTTATTTTACAAAACGGTTTCGCAAAACATTAAATTGAATAATTTTTTGTAACTTAACTTCTGATCTATTCTTGGTGTAAATAGTAGATATATATATATAGAAGATTTAGTGATCACCAGATAATAATTGCTTTTGTAGAGAATATTGACGAAAGCTTATAAGGTTATCTACTTACAGGGTGGGGCGTTAGTGCGAGGAAGTCCAATTACTCCTGTATTATAAGAGAAATGAGAAAATGTTATTAAGATAAAAGTTGAAGCGCATGGGGGAGGGGGAGGGGGCTATAACCTAAAAATATTTTTAACTATACAGGGTGTCAAATAAAGACAGACTTACTTTATTTTAAATGGAATACTCTCCATATTTTTACTGTTTACGATTCTTCTAGGTCTTACCTTTATTACAATATACGGTTTTGCTATGTTATTCAGTTTACTTTAGAAGATATGCAGTTTTGCATGAATTTAATAACAATGTTGGTGCCTCCTACCGTACTACGGCTTTCACATAAAATAATTCATTTGCGCTAGA
Organism: Holotrichia oblita; assembly: GCA_023690525.1. Classification (NCBI taxonomy): domain Eukaryota; kingdom Metazoa; phylum Arthropoda; class Insecta; order Coleoptera; family Scarabaeidae; genus Holotrichia; species Holotrichia oblita. Next base: position 116,077,656 of record CM043017.1, read on the forward strand.
AACATTTCTAATGTGATTTCCTTTCATCAGAAATTATTTATTTATCGACAGCCTGTAATGCTCTTAGCAGCCTGTCTGTCAGACAAAATGTTTGCCGCTCCTTTAACCTGCGGGCGATTTAAAATGCCTTCTGCGCAGGTCTGGATGGCAATTGTTTCGGCTAGAAAGGTGGACGGGGAGCTCCGCAAGCTGATGACCTCGCCATCGGGTTTTCCATCTCTCCAAATTCCAATTTTCGTGAGGTTTGGTGTTTTAGAAGCATCCACAAACCCCAGCAAGACGACCCCCGCCTGGATTTGTGAACGAAGACTTTTACGGTCTCTACTGGAGATGTCTACATTTGGCGAACACATAACATAAATGTTTCTTCTCTCTTTTAGAAAAAAAACTAGAAAACTAAATTAACTAAATTAACATACATAAATATTTTATATGGTATAACTAGGAGTGAGACCTTACCTACAATTTTTGCAGCTGTTGGATCGCTAGTATCATACTTTCTTTTCTTTTTTCGTTTTTTGTTTGGAAAGAAGGTTTAAAAATTACCAATTTTAGTCAGAGGAAAAGGTATATGATTAGAATTGTTTGACACTCTCATCTATTTCTTGCCATCAAAGTGTCGAGGCTTTTCAGTTGTGGATGGGATTCATAGGTTTCATATTTTCTAAGGATAATTACAATAAAACTTGAATTTATGAATATTTCTGTATTTTTCTTATTTCTATATATTTTATAACCGTCTCAACAAGATCACTTTCAAACTTGTCGAAACAAGTTAAAGTACAATAAATTAGCGGAGATACTTGTTTATAAATATTTAAAAATATAGTATTTTATAGAAACTAAAAACTGATCACTTTAATGAAATATCCGGTGATTATTTTCGACAATCTATTTCTGTAGGAAAGGTTCACACATTCAGAACATCCTTTTCGAGCTCACTTAGTTTTCTACTTCATTTTCGTAAACTAAATACGCGAGTGATTCTCTACAGTGATGTTTAATATCGGAACAAACTTCGGAGGTTACAACAATGAATTTTAAATTTAGAATTCTAAACAACACAATACCCGGAAACATCAACCGTGGCAAGTTCAACAATTTTTTATGCCCGTTCATATAATCCGAAAACAGTTTCGTTCTTAGATACGCTGTCTTTGTTTGGTCCGCAGGTCTTTCTATTCGCTCGTAGCGGAAGAATCAGCTACGAAGAACGACATAAAAACTAGATCAGCTTCCTCCAGCATGTCTTCGGTAATGAGGTTTTAATAATGCGAACGGGAGATTTAGTGTGGAAGTGGCGGATAAGGCAGCAGGAAATCGTGATTTTCATTCTTCCTAACGTTATTCGTAAATAATTCAATTATACAGTCATCAGATTGGGGGGAAATAACGGTGACGATATTGTCGCAAATTGAATAAATTAAAGTGTCGGCGTTCATTGGTTCGGAAATAAAGGATTTTGTTGATTCGCCTTCGACCGTAACTAATCCATGCTACATGGAAAAGGTTAATGTTTTGACATATATTGAATATTTGTGTTTAATTGTATAATATTCAGATGGTTTATATTTGAGTTAAAAAATGTTCTCTAAGTGTTCTATATATATATGGTTATAAAGAAAAGCATTTAATGGATTTTATGAAAGTATACGCTTATTTAAAAATATTGTAAAAGAAATTTAAAACATCTAGATATTCGTTTTGAATTTTTGTTAGCAATTTTCTAAAATAAGTATATAAATAGTACTTATTTAGAGATAATCGTAATATTCTTTGGTATACGAATTTTGAATGTTAATAAGTGCTCGCCTCGTCATCTTTATGGTTACGTTTCATTGGTATGGTTGTAGCTAGTACCACTAAGTTATTACTAAAGACATTACATTTTTTGTAGTGGATGTAGCTGCAGCAGCATCCTAATCTGTATTTCTTATCAAAACTACCACTACCGATTTCTCCGTTCTTTTGTCTTGATGGCTTTGTTGCTGTATTATCTTGCAGTAAGTAACGTTGCACTGTTACTTATATCAGCGAATGGCACTCGACAAAAATACTGATATTCTTACAAAATATAAGTTAAACGGTCGATAGCCGTAATGATTAGACAGCTGACTATAGTTGTGGCGGCACGATTGGAGCAGGGTTTCAATTCTCCGGAAAGATAGAGCATTTTCTCGGAAAATTGAAATCCGATCGACTTACCATTCGCTGCTGGGAGGAAAGTGATTAACAGCGCTGCATCATAAAAGGCTTTGCTGTCACAAAGCTTTCACACAATTATACATGCACAAAAGCTACACCGCGAGAGTTGCACTGATAGCCATACAAGCGATACAACTTAGGGGGTCACTGCAACTAAGCACCCATAACACATAAAAAAATACGGACCATTGTTGACCGCAAAAATCTAAGGTCTAGAAAGCTATTTGGCAATGAAACGTGTTTCCTTAAAATATGGTTTCTAACATAAAAGACGACGTTAATTAGATAACAGCTCAATAGAAAGTTTTATATATTAGTATTATGTATTAGAAGATGCTGATATGATATATGTACACTAAGAGAATGAATAGCTGAAAAATATAAAAAAAAACAAATTTGCTCACATTTGTCGGCATTGGGATTTAGTTACAGGGAAATAAGTACTGTGTCTACTAGCGCTGGGCGAAGTATCGATACATCGTCCAGTATTCGATACCATTACTGATACCGATTCGCAGATACCTTGGATAACATCGGTATCGATACCTAGAAATCAATACCTAGATATCGATACCAATACAAGTATGTGGTGGCCTCTTCAAACGTCCTTCCTTTTTTCTTAAAAGTTTTTCTAAATATTCATAGCGTTGCATGTGTGTACGTGTAATTTTGACAATTCAATCTATTCTAAATTTTCAGTATTTAATATATTACCCGAAGTAATTTTGATTAACATCACCGAAATAACATAACGCTAGGTATCGATACCAAAGAACTACGGTAACAACTACGCTATCGTAAAAAATCATTTTTAGACAAATATTTATGGAACTAGTTTTCATATATTGACTCAAATATTAATGAATGCGTGTAGGTGTAATTATTCGCATACAATAACAATAATTGTTATAAAAAAGCCAAAGTATCATAATATTGTACACTTGATACTGTACATATGTTATTAAATATAGTTTTTGAAATCAAACTGAAAAATCTATAGCTACAAATCAGTCCTAGGTATCGATTCAAGGAATCAATTCGAGGTATCCATTCAAGGTATCGATACCAAGGTATCGCTTCCCAAGCATCGATACCTGCCGATACTTAACCGATTCTAGTACACGGAATCGATACCCTGCACGGAATCCATACATCGGTAAGTATCGATACCTCGATTGGTATCGATACCCGATACCAAAAATATCGATATCGATCAGTCCTAGTGTCTACTACTACTAGACTAGTCTAAATTTTAGTTGCATAACAGTATACCAGAAAAAAGAGAGATAGAAACATATCAATACAGTAATGTTTAAAAAGTTCGCGAATTAGGGTGGCGGCAGTATTTACATTATATTTGCTGCATCCCTACTTTTGAGAGTGCGTGTATACAATAATACAATAATCGATAGGCATATTAGAATTCCATTTGCCTTGACACCTCTTTTCCATAACTGAAATCTACCGGTGAAACTGTTCCCAGCGCTTAACTTACTTTCTGGAGATTCAAATTAAACATACCTATGGTGACTGAACCAATTGTTATACTTCTTTAAAAAATAAAAAAGATTGATTTCGGGACAAAAATATACGTAATAAATAGAGTTTCAATTGATCGTTAAAATTTAGTCTACAAGTTTCACGTAAATACTGCAACACTTGGTTTGCTATTTTCTCGCCGGTGTGGCTTTCTATTTCCGGAAAGGTTAAAAAGCGTTCAATAGGCTGTCCATCTTTCAAGTACCTAAGCACAACACTTAACTGATCGATATGTGCCAGATCTGGTGTTGAATCAATGGACAAACTAAAATAACCAGCAGATTTAACTTCGTCAAGAATTAACACACGAATCTTTTCTGCCATTACTTGAATAAGTTCCTCGCAGATAGTTTTTTAAAGGTAAGAAGTGTTTCCTTTGCCAGAATTTCCATACTTCGAAATGTGGCCTTCTAAAAATGGATCAAACTGGCTTCAAGCAGTCCTCAAAAATTCCCATTTTGCAATGATCCAAACCTTTCTTCTGTTCCTCGAAAAACCAAGCCACGTTCAGCTGACGTACAAATAACAGCTATGACACGTTTGAGGACATGTTCCCAGTAATCACACTCTGCCTGAATTTGTGTCTCAAACAGTGACTTCAACCCAGTGCCTTGTCTACGAGTTAAATATGTAATATGAAAATAGCTATAGGTAAATTTATTTAATTTAAATGATAAATTCGACTATGAAAAATTTCTGTGGTGCACACTTCCCTTGATGCCCTAAGCACGTGCTTACTTTGCTTATAGGGTTAATCCCTCACTGTGTCTAGTACACTTTCTTTCTAGTCCGGCGGTACCGAGTTCGAACCCTGGTACTTCCTTTCTGAATTTAGTCTTCTTAGTTTCTCAAATTCCATGGCAAATGCGAAAAGGCATCCACTTAACTTGATTCGCAGCCGCAGATGTAATAATAACTTCGATGCCCCCTATAAATGGGACAAGCTGTTGGGGAACGCATTGCCATATTTATTTTTTTTTTGCATTTTTGCTTCGATTAAAACATAATTGTAGATTATTAGGCCAAAAAATTTCTTTCAAATATTAAATCGTATTTTAAACGAGCAGAATGTTTATATAAGGAATTTACAAATAATAATTCAGAACAAATTATTGCAAGAATAAGAAGAAAAATACACTCTTAATACTTTAAGCTTAGAAGTAGAAGAATAAGATTGGTTTCAAAAAACTTTATAAAAAATGATAGTCAAACAGTAAAGCGATTTTATTAGAAATGTGCTAATGTTAAACGTACTGCAGGATGCTGTTCGTACACAGCAGCAATAATTTATTATTTATCGCAGTGGTCAATGTTTATAGGTTTTTTTTAATGTCCATTATCAGTGACTCTTTGTCTATTTACAAGTTTTTCGACAATATAGCCAAGATTTTCGGCACCAATTTCATCATACCAAAAAGAAGATTAATATACTCATACTATGCAAATGTTAGGAAAAACTGGATCCATTATTTCTGTGTGGGAAAGATATGTCTGTAATTAAAGAAATAATTATGAATAATGCATTCATTCCGATAAGCTTGTAGAATTTTCAAGATAATATTAAAAAATTGCGTAGCAAATATTGGCAAGGGAACAAAGTACCTATATGACGAAAAAGTGTAATAAATACCGAAACATTATACATATTGCTACAATAAACGGTGCAGAGAATGCTTAAAAGTTCCAACAACTTTAAATAACCATTATTGATGCATTTGTAGTTAATTGCTGTTATTTTAACTGTAGATAATTCATGTTATCGTAAATAAAACTCAAATAAAATACAGCCCTCATAAGTAATACCCCTATTACACGCAATCATAGATATAATGTGTTTTTTCTTCTACGCAATGTTTATCGAAACACTAACAGCATTTGTAATCGAAAGTACCTGTGGTTAAATATCCCGTTCTATTAGACTAAAATACCCTTTTTTCCATTCAACAGGAGGGTGTTTCGCATGACAAGCCAAGAGTATCACCACGCCGAGCCATCAGCCACAGTGCACTGATAGCAGTTCAGGTGCTCAACTCATTACGCATTCATATTTTTTCTTGATGATATTCTTAATACGCATCCGTAAATTTAAGAGCGAAGAAATACACATGTCTGGAGAAGGTTTATGTATCTTGGACGATGTTAACTTGGCGTGGTTTCGGTCGACGGAATACGTAACATTTTAATCGATTACTGATACATTCAATTATAGGTGATTTAATTATAAGTCAATAGACATTAGAAATAAGGAATTGCAATTTATAAGTGACTACTCGTTTCACTCTTTAAGAAATCTAATATCTCGTTAAAGTCTACTAAATTTGTTACGCTAGATGCATTTGATGAAATCAAGATAAAACTACATATAATTTATCAGAAAGGAATAATGGTTTTCGTAAAAAAGAAAGTGTAGTAATTACGAGCATGTATGTTTATTTATCTACCTTCTTGCAACAAATTTATTTCGTTTGCATTTAAATTAACAATTTCCTATAGAACTTAATTGATAAAATAATAGAAGAGGAAAAAGTCAACATGTAGTCAGATGTAGTTGAGTGATAAACAGGATTTTAGTATTCCTAGAATAATGTAAATTTACAGATTTTGAGGACGGTGGTAAGCATTCTATGATAACAAATGCAGTTTTTTAATCTTACACGTCGTCTTTAAAAACGACTTGATTGCATTTTGAAAAACAAAATCTTTACAAAATTTTGCTTCGATTTAATCATCTTATTTCTGAAAGGGAATGATGTTAGTGAGTATCCATAAACTTAAGGAAATCCTGAAATTGACGATGATTGCATATGACAATTGCCAATCTCACCCACCAAACAAAATTGTTTGGAGTTATACAGAGTGTTAAGAAAAAACATTACACACGCTGGGTAATAATTGAGATGAAAACAAAAAAAATCTAATACACTTAAGTTAGATGCTCAATTGTTTTTTGGGGAAATAAATTAATAAAAAGAGTTTATATCTATCCATATAGAATCGATGAATTTCTCGTCATTACCAAATATACAATATTATACTAGCCTCTTATATATATCGTATATATATCTTATATACATCGTATACATCTTGTTTAATTAGAATTAAAAAATGAATCCCAATCCTAAGGAACAGAAGAAAAATGTAGACTGCACGCTGGAGAAATGGATTATCTATTGTGAAACTGAGAAAAATATATACAAATCAGCTGATGTAGAGCAATGTTATGATGGTCATATATATCTCTATGACTGGTTTCCCTCGAAGGTGCATCTAGTATTTATGTATGTATAGTGCTATATCATAGATTACAACAGCATATTTCCGAACTGTTGCCCTTGTTATTATATATAAAGCTACGGTCATTGTCGAGAAAACTCGCGTACTTGATTATAAACAAGATCTTTCTGGTATTCCCAAACAAAACCATCTAGCTACTAGATCTGAATACTTTGGTGGCAATGTAACAGGGCTTCGTTAAATTTCTACGTAAAAAGTTATGTATAATTTATTATTGGATACTAAAAACAATCGCATACAATGCATGTCTAAACATTAATGGAATACTCAAACTGATGATTTTGGACCTAAACCTCATGTCGATTTTAAAAATAAAATAGAAATTAAGAAAAAACTGGATTTTGGTTAAATTGTGTAACTACAGATTGTATAATATCTGTCACTGTTTGATTCTGCTCTATTTCTTGAAGCCTATAGTGGATTTTTTGAAACGTTAGATGAGATGCGACATGTTTCAAACGTTACCTTTGCTGATAAATTCGTATAGCTTCATAGGAAATTTGCATGTATGTAGGTATACTCTGCTAAAGTGAAGTTTAACCATTCCAAAACTAGTGTAAGTAACAGAACTATCAAAAGAATTATTAAGGAATGATCAAAATCAGTAAAATTTGCCATGCCCAGTAGCTTTTAAATCAAGAGTCGCGGATTCAACTGCGAGCAATACCAAATAATTTTTGTTTCGGATAATTAAAACCAAGAAGTAAAACCGTAGGCCCCGTATCAGTACTATATTTGCCACACTAAAAATCACTACTACTAGTGCGAACATCTTCAGCTAAACATAACTCTAGTTGAATGTAAAGTGCAGTACTTAGTGGTACATTGAAATGTCCGTCGTTTCGAGATCTCACTCGTGCATGCAATAATAATAATAGATGCTTAATAAGAGCGGACCTAAATAAAATTTAAAATTCCATTTCAACAATTGAACATCGAACCTAAGTGTATTAAAATTTTTTTCTTGTTTTTATTTAGAGGAAATCTAGCTAATGATAAAATTAAAAAAATCGTCATTTTAAATCCCAAATTTGCCATTACTTGCTATGAAACACAAACTTTTGACAAATCATATCTAATGCATACATAAATAACTTATCACCAATTATTATTAATGACGCAAAATTAAATTTCGTTATTTTTAAGTGAAATAACGAAATAATAATAAATAATAAATTGATTCGGTTTAGATATAGAGAATGATAGTATCAAGTGAATGAAAATAAAAATAGCAATGAAAAATTGATATAAAATACAGGGTGTTATATTTGAAATAAGCGAATTATAATTGTTTGAAATTATTAGAACTGAGTGGTATGTATAAAAAATTTAATATTTTGAGAAACGAAATACTTTAGTGATCTCTTATAATTAGCTTGCCAAATTTGAGCCCAATAACATTTTTGTTTGCAGCAATATCGTGATTTATTTGGAACTGTGTTTATGTAATGTGGTAAAATTTTACGTTTCCCCTATAACTACATCTCTAAAAACTTCTAATCAACACTCTTCGTGCCACACCCGGTATATGGTAAAGCGTATTAGCTATTCCTTTATTATTTTTTCCTGTGTTAGAAAAAACAGAGACAAAGTTTGAGAAGATTTTTGGTAAGTTGAATATGGATATATTTTAATTAATTACTGAAATGGTAGTTAATAGTACTTTTAGCTTCTTCTCTAATAAGTGAAAATATTGTGCAATTGCCTTAAGTGTGTTTTTAATTATGTTTATTTTCTTTGTTTAGGTTTTAGTTATCTTTATTTAGATAGATATAGAAATAGATATAGAAAACTAAAACTTTCCTTTCAATACACATGTCAGATACATACATATTTATACATATATATTTATTTAGAACAAACGTATACACAATTAAATTATACAAAATACACCTGGCCGATGTGAATTACAACATTGCAAGTTATTGTCAATGTAAAATATTTGGTCATATATGTAAATAGCAATTTTTTTATTATAAAGCGGTTAAATCTTGTCTTGTAAGAAAAACCGTGACGCACATATATTTGTTATTCATTAAAATGCAAATTTCCATTATTAGTAGTATTACTCTAGAAAACTGTATCAAGTAGATTAGCACTGACAACAAATGATTCATAAACTGGTTGTAATACACCACAATTACTATTAAATTTGTATGAGCTGCGTCATCAGAAAAATAAAATATTTTTGTTTGTTTATTTCAATAGAAAAGTTTAGTATAAAAGTACAATTATAACGCAAAATTCTTCTTTGCTTTATGGTTCTATTCTTATAGGAGCATATTTTTTCAGAAGTCTGTATGTATTAACATTCTTGCATATTAATATTGAATTTATTAGTGATTAAGTGATGATATATGTATCAGATATAAATACTACTCTAGTAGCGTTTAAAACAATGTTTATACGTGTGGTTAATGTCTAAGGGCTTACACGAGTATACATTTGGACCATAAAACTATAAAATTGTCACTTTATCTAGTCAGCAGTTTTTAGATAAATAGTACTACCGATTTATAAGAGCAAAGATAAATGAAAATGAAATCAGATTATCAGACAAGAAAAGTGTTAGCAAGCATATTGGATTAAACACAAATATCCAGTACTAACCCAACAGTTAAGAAAATAGAATGTAGTGCAGTGTTCAATATAAAAATCAAATAAAAATAAAAAGAAAACATATATTAAACACTTTACACTAATAATTTAAAAACTCACCCTCTCTTACCTTAATTATCTATGTATCTAAATGTACATAAATATTATTATCGCTAAAACACCTTGTTCCTGCCTCTACTTCTTTTCTTTTTCTTTCCTTTGAATCTTTTCTTCTTCGTCTACTCCTTTCTTTCGTCTTTTCCTCTTCTTACTTTTCAATCTTATCCAAAATCTTATTTCTTTCAATTCTCAAACGTTTCTCTTTCTCCTGTCTCTCTAATTTTCAATCTTCTTTTCACACTTTTGACTTTCTATTTTATTATGTCTTTTCTTCTTTTTTAAAGAACCTTTTTTCCTTTACTTGACTTTTCTCTTTTTTCCACTTTTCAAAAAACCACAAAGTGTTCACCTCTCTTGTTTTTTCTCGACCTCCCTATCTCTTTTATTATTATTTTTTAAATCGCGGTAACGTGTAATTTTGACAATGTCATTCCTAAATTTATAGTGTTTAATATATGACTCTAATGAATTTTGATGGAAAATCGAAATGACATAACATGACAGTAGTTTCAAAAGAGGGAAGATTAAACAGGGTTTGATTTTTATTATGACACACCAAATGCAAACAAGGAAACACATTTTACCGACAAAATAATAGAATATCCTCTATTTTTATTCTGTTATGCGGAAACTTTAAAAAATAGAGACGATAACATCACAATGGATAGATATAATATAATAAGTAAATATAACGTAAATCTTAAATTCACTATTGAAACTGAGAAAGATCGTATGGTACCCTTTTTGGATACCTTTGTGATAAGAGACCATAATAACACAATTAAACTATATTGGTACTGTAAACCTACTAGTTCTGGAAGATTCCTTCACTTTATGTCAAACCACCCTTTGAAGTGCAAAATTAACTTGATTCTTGATCTTAAATATAGAATTCTTAATATTTCACAGCCAGATTTTCACTCCATCAATCTTAACCGCCTAAAAAAGATATTTAAATCTAATTCCTATCCTAATACTCTACTTGACGAAGTTCTCTTTGGAGATACTACATCTACTCCCCTTAATAAGCAACCCACTAATCCTATCCTTAACAACATCTGTCAATAACAACAACAACCCCAACTTTGACATTAAAATTTATAGAAAATTACAATACATTCCAGGTCTTACTGACAGAATTGTGAATCTGTTTCCTCATTAAGAAAACATAAAAATTTGCACATACCCCATTAAAAAAATCCAGAAAGTTTTTCACAACTCGAGGACAAGTCTCCCATGTTACATATGTTGTGTTGTTACATATGCTAGACCGGGCAGAGACTCAGTAGTCGCATCGCCAATCACAAAAGCGAGCTTAGACTTAATCGCGCATCCACCGCTCTTTGTGTACATACAGAAATGATGGCCATACTTTTGATTTTGACGAGGTTAAAGTCCTGGATTTTGAACGTAATAAATTAAAATGCAACTTTTTAGAAATGTGCTTTATACAGAAGACTATTGCTTCAGTTAATTTTAGAAAAGATGTTGAGAACCTAAGTATACCATTTATTCTAATTTAATCACTTAATACTTATTCGGCTTCACTATGTAGCTTCTTTTGTGTTTTGATTCATTTTAAATTTGTTATACTCCTTTGACACTTGATTGTATTTATTAGGATATGTTTCTTTTACACTTGACTGTATTTTGTTCCGATTTAATTCTTTGCACGGATCTTGTTTTTTGTATGATATTGAATACTGTTTTTAACATCTTTCTCGGGCAAAACTACGACATAACGTCTTTCAACTGCATTTATATGTGTTTTAAAATTTTACAGAAAAGTGTTTTAATATTTAATGACGTATCTTATGTATCAAATTACAACGTCGAATATTTTTAATTATTTAATTTAAAAGTTCCCTTGTAGTAAGTATTGTTAGAGATTATTCTATTTTGTTTTTTCAATTCTTGTTGTTATTTAACAGCTGTCCTGATGAAGTTCGCATACCCGAACGAAAATTCGACAGATCCAGTAAAGAACTTAATCAAAATAACCTAAGCCTTTCCATCTTGCCTAACATTATTTGGAGTATCCAGCGTTAATATACTATACTAGTTACCAGTACTCTGTTACTGTCTTCCAAATATAATATAAAAAGACTAAACAATAAGGAATCCGCGTCCTAGAACTAGAATTAGAAAACTGAACAAACTAAATAAACATTTTTGGTGAAAACAACATTGCAGTTCGAAAGAGAAATATACAAAAAAAGAAGTAGTCAAGAAGGTGGTTGAACCACTTATCCGATAAAGGCAAGACCTTATTACATGCTATTACATTATTATTACATGCTTATTACATGCATTTGAGACGTCTGAGAAGAATAAACTGCAAAATTAGAAGTGATATGAAAATAAATTTCCTACTACTCAGAGAGCAACTGAATATTCCACCATTATATAATATATATTGAAGGCCAAGTAAGATAGTTAGGATATGCATGCCCCACACCATATTAAAAAGTAATAAGAAAAGTGTACGAGACGACAGGGCAAGTAAAGAATGAAAACAAATATCAAGAAGAAAAGTGAGTTATTAAATAAAATAAGATATGAAACAAGCAAAGATAAGAAATAAAGCAGGCAACATCAGACTAAAACATTGTTGTACAATGTAGTATTTTTCTAATATCGTAAGTTTAACTAATTATTTTAATTACGGCACTTATACATTGTTACAAGCATCGATGCAGAAACCATGCGGCATCTTACCTGTGCTTACGCTTCACCTTCCTCTGCTGAGTTTTATGAAACTATTGTTGAACGTGATCTAATTTTAATAATCTTTGTAAAAACCATTATATACATATATATAGTCTGCACATATACCTAACTGTTATTGTGTATGTTACGAGGGCCACTATTTATATTTTGGGAATAAAGTACAGAAACATATTTATTATCGGCTTAAGTGGCTTTATTGTTTTTCGAAATAGTTTCCTTGAAAATCAATACATTTTTGCATGCGTTTGAACCAATTTCGTAGCACTTTTTCCACTCCGATTGAGATACTTCCAAAACATAGGTTCTAAATACATCAACGGCTTCGTTAGGTGTCGAAAAATTCTGGCCAGGCAATTTATTCTTGATGTGCGGGAATAAAAGTCTTTTGGTGCTAAATCAGGGCTATACGGTGAATTCAATGTTTTGATTAGTCAAATAGGCGATTGTTTGACCCGATGTATGTATGTATTCTTTTCCGTATTTTACCAAACACTTCTGGCAAACAAATGGTTATGTACCCTACGAAATTGACCGTTCTACGATGCTCTATCGGTATAATTGCCACATGCTCAGTTGTTCCAAAGAAATAGGAGAATTTGGCTTGTCTATGAAAGACCCATTCCGTAGATTCCTATTTTGTTTCAGACTCATATGCATAGATTCAAGATTCGTCGCTAGTGTATGGTAGATGTGGTACACAACTTTTGATGCATCACGATCATATTTTTCCAACATTTCGTTCCACCAATTGACGCAAGTTTTCATTTGAGCATCAGCTAATTTGTCCGGAATCCAACAAGAACAATTTTTTTTCAATGCTAAATGTTCATGCAATATCTTATTGATGCTCCTCATAGTAATACGCAAAGATGCTTCAATTTCATGATAAGTAATATGACAACCTTGCAAAATCAGTTCACGTGCAGTACCCATTTTTTCTAGCACAATAACCGATTTTGGACGACCTTTGTATACTTTGTATATTTTGTATACCATCCATTTATATTTGAAGGTGCTTCATCACCAAAAGTCAAAATAAGTTGCATTTTTGATGAGATAATCCACGTTTGAAGTTGTAAAAAATAATTGTCAGAAGACACTCATGATTCAATTCCATGTTGTTGCCGAGATGAATTTGTCGAGTCACTGCAGCCAACACAAATACCTATTGCTCATACATCAAAACGTTATAAGTACTTATGTCTACATTGGAGGTCAAACTCTAAATGGGAAAGATCAGATCTGACGTGGCAGCACAAGGGGTTCCAATTCCCGAAATATAGGTAAATAATGGCCCTCGTATATACGCATAACGGAGATCGCATAAAACCCGGATATTATATGCATTGGATCACACAAGTAAAACGCACGATATTGTCGGTAATTTTATGGAGATTTATCAACTTATTGCATAGCTCTAACGGTATGTACTTCGAATGACACTTATTTACATACTTAAATTGACAATAGACCACATTGAGGACGGCAGATTGTTCCTCTATAAAAACTTAATGCGTAGCGTGAAATTGTATGAATATAGATGAAAAATTGACTACTAATAGATATTAGAAATGTTTATTATACAGCCTATAATACTATGCTTTTCTTTTTAACATTGTTGTTATAATTAGATATGTACTTACTTTATTGAAATTAGTATTATTAAATTTAATAGTTAGATATCTGTATCGTATTAGTCAGGTGCACAATTTTTAGTAAATTAAATATAATTTTACTCTTAATAAGATTCAACTGAAATATTTTACCAAATAATAATGCGAAAAAGTACGATAGTAGAAAAAATTACAAATTCAGTACATCAGGTTTCTCTCCTGCTTGAGCATCGAGATCACTACAATAGCATACTATTAGTAGGTCGAATAATACAAGTGCCTACTATACATGCATTAGTAATAGACAGGCGAAAGAGATCGCTACGTTCGTCGAGCACCTGTTCACGATTGCTTCCGGTAGACACTATAGAAGGATAAGACGCTCTGCTAGCGGTGCGTGCGCTCTAAGATGGCCGATAGTTATCTTCAGGAGGCATTGCTCCCCACGAGCCACCAGAGCGTGTCTCCCCTCGCCACCTCATTACATCCAACAATTGCACACTTATTCGTCTATGCAAGTGTATTCTGTGCACTGTCGAACTACTTATGTATTAGGCGCATATACCCTGTATATATATGAATGTACATATATGTATCTTGCGATGATCGTTTTCGTGTTTTCTGCTTCATCGTCCGTAAGTTAATTTTCTTATAAGGACTAATTTTCAACTATTACAGAAAAAGATTCAGAAAATGTGTGCTGTACATTTTAAAACAGAAAAAGTTGTAGTACCAATTCTTAATAGTTCTTATACCGTTAGAAATTTTATGCCAACTTCAATACTTTTTGGACATATATGATTTGTAAGTCAATAGGCCTCGAATCCCTCTTGAGGCTTTTTGTCTGGAGCGTTTCCTGCAGCACGTAGGTATCTATGTATGTATATGTATATGCTAGCCACATTAATACTGTATTGAGAGTATTATTTTCATGCAAAGCAGCGTATGCAAAATCAATGTTTATGAAAGTTACTTTTTACTAACTCAGATAGTTAAATTGATTGAGCTTATTATGCGTAACGTTAACGTAACTTTTAAATTAATTTTACTTAGATTGGAAGTAAAATTCACTCTACATTTTCTTAACTGCGTTTGATCTGTAACGATGTGTTTTAGCTTCTTAGTCGTGAGCTGAATGAAGCTAAGGTAATTGTCTAAAAATAACTGCTTGTTTTTATCAAATGTTGACACGTCGCATTTCCATCAATCTGATGAAACTTCGACAATCTTGACGTTTGTAGAACTCAAAAATTCACAAAAAATATTTTTATTGATCTCTCTGTGTGCTTATTTGCAATTGGTTTACTCCAAAACTACCTGTCCAATTTCAATAAAATTTTGTACGACTGAGGTTTAGATGGAAATAAACATTTTTTTTATCTTATAAGGTTTTAAATATGTAAAACACATGTTAAATTAAAATTAGTTAGAAATATTATTCAGTGTCAAAAATAAAAATGGTAGTAATAATGTAAAATTTTTTTGCAGTTTTTTTTAGCGGAGTTTGTACAACATTATCATTGGTTTTTTTTCTATTATTTTAAAAACTGCCTGATACACATTCATACAAACATTTATATAGGTATCAAATTTCGTATGTTAATAGGCCATATTAACTTGACAATCACCAATTTGCATTAGAATGTACGGAATTAGGAATTACTAACAATAAGTTATATAATATCAGACATCCATATAAAAATTTTGATACAATTTTAAAATAATGTAGGAAAAGGAGGTATCGATTTTTCTAATTTAGTAGTAGTAACTCTAACAATAAGTAAACAACAGTAAACTGGCGTCCTAAGTTCTTACAATAATGCTAGTGGTACTTAACGAGCGTTATCCAATGCGTTGATGCTGCATGGTCAGTAGGGAGTGGTGCAAAATTCTGTCCATATTCGGCAATAGGATTTTTTTTTGAAGTTTTGATGATGAAGATTTTTTTAAAGCTATAAGAAGAACTGGTAAAAGGAAAATACAGTAACTACCGTGTCACCTTGGCGAGTTAGACATATTTCTAATTTAGAAAAAGTACCTACCTACTAAAAAAAATTAGTTAATATTTGCGTCAAAGCTGTTTTTTTGTAGTTTGTAATTTTCTTACATTTTAAAATTTGCCAATATGGCATCAGCTCGACAACATCATGCTAGTTGTTACAGTTATTGTCTTTCCTCGATAATTTTTGTAGTGTTTAAGAAAGTTAATACGGAAATTTCAAAGAAAAAAATACCATTGCCGTACATTGAAAGAATATCGCCCCACATGCTGCCCAATCATAACTTAAAAACGTGGCTTCTTCTTCTATATAAATTGCTTTTTTTGTATTAAACATTTTCCGTTATTTCAGATGAATAAGTCTTGCTTTAATCTATAGAAGAAGTTATATAGTTGTTTCAAGATATACATATATGTACTTAATTGAAGTAAAGTATTAATATTTAGAACAAAGATTACTCATTTGATTTGGATAAATAATTGTTTTCTTAAATCTAGTAATTGTTTTAAGAAATCAACCTTTTTACTTGTAGAATATATTCTCTTTCATAGTAGTAATTACATATATCTTGATTTGAGTAATCCTTCTGTGTGTAACAGGGATATTGTTATGAGTGTAATAACTTATACCAAAGTATTTTGTGTTTGCTGTTTGACAAAAATACATAAACAATCAATGGACAGAAATTACGTACCATCATTTACTTTGACATTGCATAGGAGAGTAACATTTACAAGAAAAGTTTATGATAAGATTTAAGAAATCTTCATTACTGAAACTCGAACGCGAAATAATTATAATTTAAGTGCGCATTTCTGTCCAATGATTGTTTATGTATTTTTGTTAAAAAGCGAACACAAGATACACTCATGTACATAATTAGACTCATGACAATATCCCTGTTAAATATTGTGCTGGGAGTATTAAAATTATGTTTTTGGTTTTATAACTGTATTAGGACATTATTATTATTAGTACAATACTGTTTTTTTTACAAATTTTTGTGCGTTTATTGTAAAAATGACACAAGCTAGGTATAGGAAATGTTACATGGTATTAAGCTAAAATTTTATGTAGAATTCAAAACGATCACTTTATTATTTCTTTACATGTCTGCTAAAAACTTCTCTAATCTTTACCATTTACTAGAAATAATTATTTCTCGAAAATATTGTGTCAATTAAAAAAAACAAGAATATGTCATTAACGATAGATTTTGGGTATATCAAATGCTGTATAAAGTTGTCATAAAAAGTGGGGTAGTCTATTTAAAATATCGAAGATAGTACTCATTTCTGGTATAACCGGAAATCAGTCAAAGCTAATATTTTAGCTAAACCTTAGATGCTCAAAATTTCAGATTTGTTCTACAAACTATGCTTGAGATACCTACTGTCCGCGTAATCTTGTTGGACACACTATCAATAATAGTATGTTGATTAGGCCAGTAATGTTATTTCAATTTTAGCAGTGCAATGCTGTTTTCTAAGTGTATAACGGTTTTGAGTAGGCTTGTCTTATTTCGCGCCCTTAGGAGTAGTACTAAGCTCCAATTTCGATTCACTCGAGTTATTGATGTTTATTAATGGTTTTACTGGAAGAATTGCCACAAAGAACATTTTGCGGGCGATCTAAACATAGATTTACTTATAAGAAAAAACTGCGATAAATTACAGGGGTTATTTCTTATACTAGAAAGGTGGATCCTATAGTCTTTCGATATATCTTGAATACCAATGCCATAACATGCTAAACCATAGTCAAAAACCTACCACATTAATACTATGATGAATTTTATATGAAAATGCTGCATTTTATTTTTTTATCCCAGTACTCAAATCAAAACTTGTAGTGTAGGTACATCTTTACTGTGGTACTTCACTATGGCACAACAGCATTCAGAAGTATTCTGTGGAAAAATACTTTCCAGTAAGGTGCTACGACCATCAGTTGCTATTGAAGAGCTTTGTTGTTGCATCATTGGGCGCTAGGCGGTTCATTAATATAATATCATTTACATATATAAGCAATTACACAAGAAGATTGATTTATCTATGCTAGTAAAAGAAATAAAGTTTGAAGTACCTACTGCCATCAGGGTGTTTATGATATTACCTATAGCTGGCAGTAATGTGCTTGTTAAGTCGATCATATACACGATTATGTAAAAAAATTATCATGCATGTATCTCAATTTTGTACAATGAATCGTATTATTATTATTTATATTTCTATTAATGTGTAGGCGAAGCTTTTGAAAAATCCTTAATATTTTCTTTTGTTTGTGCTAATCTTTACTAACTGAAAGTAAATTATGGCAGAAATGGAATTATTGCTGTTATTAACGGGTTGATAGCCGCAGTGGTTAGGCGGCCTACTATCGTTGTGGCAAAACGATAGGAGCCGGGTTTCAATTCTGCAGAGAGACTTACCATTCGCTGTTGGGAGCAAAGTGATTAATAGCGCAGCATTTTAAAGGCGGTATAATGCTGTCACAAAGTCATTTAAACACAATTATACACACACAAGAACTACACCGCGAGAGTTGCAGTGCCACAGCTTATGGAGTCGCTGCAACTAAGCACCCAACATATTCGACGCAATGAAAATATATTACCTACCTGGCCTGCCTCTTTTTTCTAGTCATTCTTTTAGTTTTGTGCTGTCTCTTGATATATTTTCTCAAGATTTTGAACTTCAATGCGTCTAGATTTTCTCTTTTGTATTTACTGTGGTGTTGTAGTCTCAGCTGCTTTGTTAAACCTTGTACTTATAGTCTTTTGTACTATATAGTTTATGGCTTATGGGTAGCCAATTTGCTATTATATACATATTACACACAGAGAATTTAAATTGATTTATTTTTTGGCATTTTTAATAAAAATGCCAAATCTGTGGTCCGAAAAGCTTAAATCGTTATTCTATTAATCAATTAAGATTCTTTTTCTATTTAAACATTTGCATCCTCCAATATTATTAAGTACTTCGTCTTTCTGTGAATGCTTTAATCTATTTTACGCACGTTTATAGCTGCATTTATTTTGGCAGTCAATATATATGGGAATTGATGAGGTTATCATCATTTTCAAAAATAGTAAGTGTGCGTAGATGTGATTTTCTGATTTTCAGCAAGTATCTGCATTTCATTCCATCTTAGCGTTGTTGTTATATATTGAAGGCAACAGCTTTAATCAAACTACATCGTACGGATGATTTCAAGAAATATACTAGTTGTTGCAGTAAAACGTGGAAGGCTGTTAAATGTTATCTCCTATATCAAGGATCGCATGTAATAACAAACGCGACATATGATAAATTATTGTCATAATATCAACACATTTACGCATTTACTTTGCAAGAATTTCATAATTATTGCAATGTATATTGGTAATAATCTCACAATGACTTTGATATTATTTTAATAGTTGAAAGAAAATGACATAATTAACTTTGGTCGTATTTTAACGACTAATAATTGAAGCAGCATTACATAGTATCTTAACGTATTAGGTGGTAGAACGTCAACCACGCACGATGGTAATCTATTGTAGTTAATAACGTTGCAATTGAGTTCGTGATGGATTCCGCATTCACCACAAACTAGCTAAGATGCATAGATTTATGATATACGGAGTATTTTAATTTGTATTATTAAGTGTGTTTATATAATTTATATGCCGCAAAGTTTTTACTCTTGGAAACCGTTACTGCGCGGATAAGTCTAAATAAATAGCAATAAATCCATACTTGATAACAATTCAGATACTGTGATGACGGGAAGCGTTATGGTTATTGGTACTTCATAGATTATGTTTATTGTCAATATATAGCTTTCGCCTAGATATAATGAAGTATTTCTCATTAAAATTCAAAATATAGCAGTGAAAACGTGTTGGTTTTTGAAACTAATGTATCATACTGACATTTTAAAATATTCTAAGATATTTCAGAATTAAGTGCATTTTATTAAAGGCAAAAATACGTCATGATCACAGAAATGACGTCTGTTGGGAAACCCATAAGGGTGCATATATATTAGATACTAGATATTAAATATTAGGTGTTACTTTATCAGTCAAGTCAAAAATTGGTTCAATTTTAGAAGAATCATTTCTTCAGTATGATCATAATTTCCATTGTTTCATCTCTAAAATTTTTATTTCATTTATACGTGTGAAGACTACTATCATCATCACTTTAAGTATGAAGATATTACGCATTTATCACGTTTTCCCATAAAACATATGAAATTATCTAGAGCTGGCTAGCTAGCGGCATTTTTAGATGTACTTTGGCAATCACTCCGAATATAATATCGCTTCTATGGTCATAATAATTTAAGTTGTGATTATTTTGCACTAATTTAAACGAAAACGCATCAACATTTATAACAAATATTTACGTAAATTACCTGCGTCAGTGTTAGACATTAAGACTTTCCAGAGTGCCAGTGTATCTGTGATCTAAATCCAAAAATGGAATACTAGCCACTTAACCAATGGTATATGAAGACTAACTTCGTTCTTATCTCAATGATCTGTTGTTACATGGTTGAATGTGATTGACTACTCACTTTTACTCGTAAAAACACTGTTTCAGAATTTCTAGATATGTATGTCCATGATAGGAAAGCATATTAACTGTGAAGAACTGTGGGATTCAAAAGTAGGTTTTTTTTTGCAAAGGCAGCCGTTAGTTAACAATCATTCAAGAACAAAAATTCAAGAAAATTATAAATAAACGCTGACATAACAAGTCAAAGAAATTTCTAATAAAGCAAAAAGTAGTAGACTGTTTATAAACAAGCGGAAGACTTGAGACAGACACTATAGCCGCATTAAATTGCATACAATCTGTAATTTAAGGTGTAATCGACCATCAAAATCAAGTTTGTTCATGTTGTCAGGAATACGTTGAAAGGGATTTCATTTTCATCAGCTGCTTCTGCTGATTGCTGTAGAAAATCATGGAAAACCCAGTTTAAAACAAAAATATATTCAATAGTGAAATCTACGCTAAGAAAACGTACGAAACGGTAATAGCCACCTAATGATGACGGCTGAGCCTGAGTAACCACTGATTTCTCACGTTTAGCTGTAAACTATTTTGAAATCCCTTATGTGTTGGTTATACAAAATATCTTTTTCTGTTCTGTACCTGTCTATATATCACTTACATTATTTTTTCCTTATTATAAAATGCCTGGTCCTCGACTATACCAAGAATGAATTGCAGTTTATTGTATAGAATCAGAATGTATATTGTGTATAATTGTTGTAGATTATAAACCATAAAAGCAGAACAATGAAACGGAAAAACTAGAGAATCAGTTATTTATAAGTAAAATTTGAATTGAAGCACACGTATAATCCAAGAAAAAAAAGACTCACACTCTATTTATAAATGTTTGATTTTTATATTTTCTAACAGTCTATTTATTGTTAATGCGGAAAGTAGTCGTTTCGTTGAACTCTCTTAAATATTTAGAGATTTTGTTACGTACATAAAAAGCGATATAATTATTAGAGCGTAAAATAAATGTTACAATTAAACGTTAAAAACCACTTATCAAATCATTCATCTTTTCGTCATACAGAATGATTTTTAGAAAATTTACCCTAAGATAATTTCACAAAATTTTTATATGAAATTTCTAATTTATATTGTATAACAATTGAATTCTACAAGGAAACTGCTTCTAACGTGGTACAACGAATAATAGTGCATTATCGAAATAACGGAATTTGACACTCAAATCTATCTTTCTTTCAATCCGGCTGACTGGAAGCTTGCAACAGAGAGGATAAACTACGACTTGGATGCTGTCTTAAGATTTTCTGGTGGGCGTGGACTATCTATTAACCCGCTAAAAACGGAAGTACCTACCTGCGGTTGAGCCAGTGTAGTAACATTTTTTAATTCTGCAAAGAATCTTGGTGTCACTCTGGATACCAGTTTCAGATATCGAACACAGATTACTAACTATATCAAGGGCGCGTATCATTCTCTTAAAAAGCTCTACCCTCTTAGGCATGTTCTAAATCAGGAAACGAAGAAAACTCTCTGTGACGTATTGTTCTACAGTTTATCACTCTATCTCTCAATAGATAAATATACTGTGTATAGAATTCAGAAAGTCCAAAATTCTTGTATTAGATTTCTGCGTAAATTCGATCGCGTTTCACACAAGCCTATCGACACCGATTGGCTTAATATAATATGTATAAACGAAGAGAGTTGCAGAGCTTATGTTTATTCCATAAAATAATACTACACCGCCTTATCTATCTAACAAAATTCGATACCGCAGTGATATATATTTCACCACTCGCTTCCGTGGCCTTATATCTCCATCCCTCCACCTCAAAGTACTATTTAACAAGTCTTTAGCTATGCGATATATTCTAAATATAATCCATTACCGGGGGAGCTTAAGCAGTTGTCATTATGTAGCTTCAGGTGTCTACTTTGTGAGAGACTGTTTCTGGGTAATTAAATGATTATTAAAAAAAAATAAATTTTTCATTGCTTTGGTACTGAATTTGTATGTTTTGTATTGACGGAGCACTAGCACATTGGGTCGGATTATTTATTTATTTATATCTTTTTTTTGCCTTTAAGTTTCTGTTCTTGAGATACTGCTATACGCTCACTTTATTACTTAAAACTAGCTCTTTGATTGCCACTTTATTGATGTTGTTATTATATATTATTTTTTCTAACGATTTAGCAATTTTTTTTTAGAAACTATATAAAGTAAACAAAAAGGAAAATTGAAACAATAAGTTTAATAATTAATGGAAAAAATAACTTAAAAACGTGTGTTAATTAAAGATGGATAGCCTGAATCCGGAAACACATCACATAATGAAAATTTAAAATATTGTTAAAATGTGTACTAAAATCACAAACGTTAAAATCAATAGTAAACTATGTGGATTTGTTTGGTGATTATGTTCTTTACAATGATTAGCATGTGCACAAGCTCGTTTTCCAATTCTGCAACGGATCAGTCAACACAAAAGTCACATCTCAGTAACAATGGACAAACTCTACACCAAGTGCAGAGATTCTTATACAGGTTAGGGAGAACAACTTTATACATGTAACAATATTTTCAAGACCAAAGACAATATCAAAAAATTTAAATCAATTCTTTTGGAATTAATTCCGGTAAATAGGTATGATTATGAACATAGATTATCTCTTACTTTTCAAAAGAAATTTCGGTCCATCAGACAACGCAACGTTCTTAAATTCAATGAACTTATTGCTCTTTCTTTAAGCAATAAGCTTTTTCAAAACAGTGAAAAATGGTTTAGAAACATTTCTGATGTTGAGTTTCAGTTACTGCACTGCTGAGTCACTAACTGCATAACTAACTTCATAAACCATTCAAAAATAGAGCCGCCATCAGAATTTTTCCACCTATTTAAACAAACCCAGACCTTCCTAAAAAAACCATCCTTCAGCCATAATAATACAAGCTGAGAAAGGTGGCTGCACTGTCGCCAAGAATCTTGTTGGGCATATTCAAAAAACAAATACCATGTTGGGAGACACTAACATGTATGAATTGTTATCACGTGACCCCACAGAAATCATCCAACGTCAATACAACGAACTCATCAGACTCAAAAAGGCGAATTCTCCGAAGAAACAACCAAAAATTTAGTTATTTATAACTCACTTTCTACAAAATTGTACTGCTTACCTAAAGTACATAAACAGCATATTCCTCTTCGACCTATAGTCAGCTGTACAAACTCTACCACCTACAAACTATCCAAATTTCTTTCTCAGATCCTTACAAATGCTCTATGGGAAGAATCTGATTACAATATAAAAAATACCTTTTAATTTGTCAGTGTCATCAAAAAACTTAAACTACCGAAACACTACATCTTAGCCTCACTAGATGTAGTGTCGTTATTCAATAATATCCCTTCGGGGTTGCTTGTTGAGATAGTTAAACATAAGTGGGACACTATCGCTGACCACACTACTTTAAATCAAGCATCCTTTTTACAATTACTACGCTTTATTCTCAATAATTCCTTTTTCAGTTTTAATATCAATTTTTACAAGCAAACCTTTGGTACGCCGATAGGGTCTCCCATAAGCCCTGTTCTGGTCCTCATGGTAATGGATCATTTGCTAGATGTCGTAATTGCCAAATTACAATTCCAATTGCCATTCATATACAAGTATGTGGACGACATAATATATGCCATCCCCGGACACGAGGTACAATCTGTTCTCGATGATTTGAATTCATTCAATGAACACTTACAATTTACTATCGAACTTCAGGAGGGGGGTTGTATACCGTTTCTGGGCACTAAGTTCATACGAATGGAAAGCAATAATATTATTCTAGAGTGGTACTAGAAACTGACTGCATCTGGTATGTTTATAAATTACTTTTCTAATCACCCTAACAGTCAAAAACTTAACACCATCATTGCCATGAAAAATAGGGCTTCTCATATATCTGATGATTTTTACAAAAAAATCTTCGAATTTTGGTAAACATTTTCATTAACAACGGTTATCCGAGATGTTTGATTGACAGGCTTGTATTTAGATCTAACATACCGAATGGTCAGGTCGAGGATAGCACTCACCCGACAATGTTGTTATTAAATTACTTACATCTTTTCCCAACATTTCTGTCGCCAAATATAATTCCATCTCTGTCAGAAATGTTTCTACCAGGATAAAAGACAGGACTCAATTTGCTTTCAACATCAACACCGACTACAGCATTCCTTGTACTGGCTGTCAAAAAACTTATATAGGACAGACCAGTCAATGGTTAAAACATAGAATCAGTCAACACAAAAGTTATTGCAGAATTGGAAAACGACCTTGTGCACTTGCTAATCATTTTAAAGAACATAATCACCAATTTGATTTTGATAATGTTAAGATTTTGGATATTGAGAACAAGTATTTAAATAGACTCTTTCTCGAAATGTACCACATAAATAAACAACAATTAATTTAAAAACTGATGTCAACCACCTCAGTGATATTTACTGTAACATCTTACATTCTCCGCCTTGATCTTCATGCAATTTTCATGATAACCCTATGTAACTGCACGCTTAATTTTACTTTCTAACACCTATGTATACGGACAGATGTTTTTATATATTGATTTTTATTTGTTCCAAATATTTTAACAAATCCACATAGTTTACTATTGGTTTTAACGTTTGTAATTTTAGTACATATTTTAACAATATTTTAAATTTTCGTAATTTTTCTGATACTATCAATTTGATGTTAACTTTGCATCCTACTGTGATGTGTTTCCAGATTCAGGCTATCCATCTTTAATTAACTCACGTTTGTAAGTTATTTTTTCCATTAATTATTAGACTTATTGTTTCAATTTTCCTTTTTGTTTACTTTATATAGTTTCTCCTGAAAATGTTCTCAATAAAGAACGAAAGCTTAAGAATTTATACAAAGAGTTTACTTACGTTCTGTACAGACCGCATACCCGGTGTTTTTCAACTACATTTCCTCCCTAACGTAGTACGGTAGGTACTTCCCCTCAATAAATAATAATAGTAGCTTCTTTATTGCCAAATCGTTAGAAAAAATAATATATAATAACAACAGCAATACAGTGGAAATTAAAGAGCTACATTTAAACCTAACTTGAACGTATAAATTGAAATAAGTAATAAAGAGAGCGTATAGCAGTATCTCAAGAACAGAAACTTAAAGAGAAAAAAAGATATAAATAAATAAATAATCCGACCGTATGTGCTAGTGCTACATCAATCCAAAACATACAAAAGAAGTACCAAAGCAATGAAAATTTTTTTTAATAATCATTTAATTACCCGGAAACAGTCGTAAACTAAGTAACAACTTTTTTACTAAAAGCATTTCGACAGCAAAGCTGCCATTATCATGGCGATAATAAAACTCGCCCCGATAGTACTGCTTTGCTGTCGAAACGTTTTTACTAAAAAAGTAGTTTGGTGTTTTGTGGGTTGAAGTGTTTTACGTATAAAACAATTATTTGATTTAAAATATTAATATTTTATCAAATTCAACTCCAGAAACATAAAACTTCCCAAGATTTTTTACGATAAAATGAACCATATTTTATTACTTTAGATATCTTTATACCAGTTATCAAATTTAGATATATGATGAGAAAAATCTGAGATGTGCTAGAAGCGCTGAGAAAAGCACTAACACTTGAACTACCGAAATCTGAATTTGAAAAGTTTGAAGTGGAGTATGTAGAATTCAATATAACCGGAAAATATAAAGCCTAGAAGAAGAAAAGTTTATGATGCCAAAACTATAACACCAACTAATTGTTATGATGTTAAAAAATTTCTGGATATTATCGGCTGGTTTTAATGATTTGTCAATAAATATGGGTTACATGCACTGAGTTAGATGACAAAGGCGACGAAATCTGTGGAAGGTATAGTCCAACAAAAGAGAACAAGCTGGGTGTAACAATTAACGTTTTGCTTCCTAGTGGTTACAGAGTACAACCACATCTTTAAGTTTGTTTTCCTATCTTCCTCCTAAGTGGAGTGTAAAACATACTCCCACCCATTGACTCCTGCCTTCGCGTTTGAATCAGTGCATCATTGCAACGGTTATATCTTATTTTTTACCACGTGGAGCATGCAGATATGACAGTAATTGTTTATAAAATAGATTTTGGGCTTATTTATGAAGATGGCTGGTAAGTAAATGTTAAATATTAGTAAAAATGTATGCCTTGCACTTATAGCAAGTGAGAATATTTGTTTATCTTAGTAGATGAGGTTATGTTTTATACACAAATGTGGTGGTCGCGGTACAAACCACAAGGAACCATATTTTTTATAATAATACTTTTTTTCAGCTAAAAACTCTATATATTCTATTCAAGAATTGGAAGCGCTTGGGCAGGACGAATTGTATACATTGGTAGAGATGAGTCGGAGATCAATGATGAAAGCGAGAAAGAAGATGAAGGTGTCGCGGATCAGCCATTTGATATCAATGCTATGGATATCATAATTGCTGGTGAAAATTATCGTTTTGTATAAGATGATGGGTGGGATAGCGAAGATGAAATTCCATTGATCAACATTCAAGCTGATTTGATACGAGTAAACCAAAGGAAAAATACTATATGGACTCATGACCCACATCACACACAGAATATTCCCAGACGTACTTTCACTAGTGACAGTGGGTGTAGTGTACATGAAGAAGTCGAAACACCAACAGATATTTCTTTACATTTATTTTCAAACACTTTGATAGAATACATTGCACTCCAGACAAATCTTTATGTTTTACAGAAGAACGGTGGTAATCATAATTTCCAGAGAACAAATTCTGAAAAAATAAAAAAGTTTATTGCTATAAACCTTTTTATGGGGATCAAACGCTTGCCAAGCTATCGAGACTATTGGTCGTCAAGGTTGGAACTACGAGATAATCTTCGATAATGTCAAGAGATATATTTGACTGGTTACTGGCGAACATTCGTTTGAACGATAATGCACTACAACCACTGCGAAAAACTGTAGGATACGATAAGCTTTACAACGTTCGACCACTGCTAGACAAGCTTTCAGATACATTTCTTATTTCATACTAACCCTCAAAAAATCAAGCCATTGACGAGCCTATAATCAAATTTAAAGGTAGAAGTAGTTTTCGCCAATATATGCCATTGAAACCGATAAAACGCGGATATAAAGTGTAGATTAGAGCAGATGAAAGCGGCTATGTGCACCAATTCCAGATTTATGTAGGCAAATCCAGCAATGAAGTTGAGAAAAATTTAGGTGCTAGAGTGGCAAAAGATCTAACTCGAAGTTCAGTTGGAAAAGGACATCATTTATATTTTAATAACTTTTTCAACTCAGTCGAACTAGAAAAAGACTTGCACGATAACATGATTTACGCCCGTGGAACATTTGGGTTTTAGATTTTTAGGTAGAAAAGACATGCCAAAAGTCTTGAAAGAAGACAAAGTCATGCAAAGGGGAGATTCTAACTGGAGAGTTTCAACTTGCGGATTAACATTCTTGAAATAGAAGGATCGAAAATCAGTGTTCTTCTTGAGTAATTTTCATGATACATCTGTTGTTGAAACAGTATCAAGAAAACATAAAGATGGTTCACGAGAAGAAATAGCTTGTACCATATTAGTGAAGGACTACAATAGCTGTATAGGGTATGTGGACAAAATGGATATGCTCAAAAGTTGCTATGAAATTGATAGAAAGTCCAAGAAATGGTGGCATAGCATAATGTTTTTATTGATGTGGCGTTAGTAAATGCATTGACAATTTATAAAAATCCATGCAGTGAGAAAGTTGAAACTTTGAAGCTGTTTAGGTTGTCGCTTATAATAGGCCTAATTGGTGTCGATCAAAATGAACAAAAGAAAGGTAGACGAAACGCTGCACAACCTCCAAACAATTTTAAAATTACAGTACCATACGAAATTAGGTATGACAAATGTGCACATGTTCCAGTTCATGGAAAATGAAGGTGTGCACTATGTAGTGCACGTGCGAAACTCCACAGAACCGTTTGGAGCTGTTCTGTCTACCAAGTAGACTTACGTCTAAGCAAAAGCAAAAATTGTTTTACACAATTTCATACCAAGTAATTTTTTACATGAATTAGTTTTATTGAGATTTTGTGGCTCATTTTCCTTATGGTTACACCCCGAGACCACGGCCTATAAAAAAATCAAATTTTGATAATTAGTCTTAATATATGTATTTTTTGACCTTTGTGTACTTATCTTTTAATTCCTGATTTATTCCCACTTAGAGGTCAATAAAACAATAAATAATTAAATACCAATTTATTCCATAACATATAATAATATGTTTTCGTTAAATAACTTCTTCAGTGGAAGAAATTGACATTTAATATGTGTCATTTAATATGAAGAAGTTATTTAACGAAAACATATTAGCATTTTTTTAAATGTCGGCCGCAAAGGGTTAATTGACGAATGAATAACGGGCATTCTAATTAATGGAATTTAAATGCAGGAAAAATCTTGGCAAGCATGAGACTGAGTTGGGGTATATAAAAAGACGTAATCATGGACGGATGAGAATTGAGGAAAATACATATTAAAAAAGAAATATTGTTTCCGAAACTTTCAAACTTAACACTAGAGGATGCACAGAAAATCGCAAAAATAGATGTCCAACATAAATGTTGAGGTTTACATGGGACGGACAGACCGGTCCTCAAAGAATTGGTTGCAGTAGTGCTCATAATAAGAGCAAGTTAAACCGATGATAATTTTATAGTTTTTGTAAATCAAATAAATGCAAATTCTTTTACTTTACCTGAAATCGTACACGTGATATAGCAGGCAGAATACCACGAGAATATGTTACTTTATGAAAGCCCCAAAATATCATTTGGTTTGTATATATTTAGCGCTACCACTGATCGTTTGAAGACACACTGTAAAACTACATTATATGGCTAGAAAAAATAAAAAGTAGATTGTTTCGAAAATTATCTTCAGTAATATACTTGTATATAGATTAGTTGACTAAACTTCATGGAATTGTGGTAGGTTAATATATTTTAATAGCAGTATGATTTTATTTTTATACGTGTATTTTTAGAATATTATTACGTACGATAGAGGTAGAGTATTTATTGTCCATAGTATAGTTGGCTTTCACTGACATATCAGAAGTTACTGTCATTCGAAGTGTAATTTAGTGGTGTTCGTGAATGTAAAATATCATTTCTCTATCTCTTCATATACGAAATATTAATTTATTTCTTTTGTTGTTGTTGTATAGATATTATTTAACGGAAATGAATAAAATTGAAGGAAAAGCTCTTAAGAAAAAGTTGTCACCACAATCATACGGATCATGCACAGTCAACAAGGAAAAGTATGGAATGGCGATATAATTTCCCCCTTCCCCCTACTCCTCTCTATTCCCAATGAACAACGAACATCTTCGAGGAACCATTTTTCAGACGTTGAAGAAGTAATGACGACATTTAAAGAGTGGCTAAGGGAATAAGATTTTTTCTTAAAGACACCTTGGCAGTTTAAACTCGATACATAAAATGTATTATGGGGATTGTGTTGAAATATATAATTGTTTCGTTCTTCTCGGTTATAATAATAATTAATAATTAATAATAATAATTAATGAACTACACTTGTATATCTATACAAAGCAATCTAAAATTTATACCTGACTATTAATCATTTTAGCACAACTAACATTAGCAAATTTGTTGCTTTATTCAATTTGTTTTTTCTAAATTTTGTCAGTGTATCTCATTCATTCGCATTACTAATCAAAATGTATAGTATGTATGTTTTAAAACGTATTTTTCGTTCCAAATGAGTGTATTTTGATTAGAAACAGATAAGCAAATGAACTGTAATTGTACGACAACAGTATATTATTAGATTAAACGCTTCGAAAAACCACGACACGAAACTATACATTTCGACGTCCGGCTTAGTGCAATTGCCACCACTAACATTACTATGTGTCTTCATAAGAGTTTAAGCAACGACAACTCGTTATCTAATCGTAGCAAAGCAACTTACATAAATGCAAGACGTAATTTGAGATATACATGCACACTATGCTTACATTATTTAAATGAGATGTTTATTAGATTTTTTCAGTATCCGATTTCAAAATTAGTACATGTAGACGATGTATTTTCGTTGTTTAATTAGAAATGTGAACTCAATAAGTATTTACTTTGAAATAGATATTAGAGAAAAACATATTTCGTTTCCACATTCTATTAACTACTTGCTGATAGAATATATAAGATATGGATATTGGACAAATTTAAAGTTTAAAATGTAGGAATTATGTGTCATAAGTCATAAAAACAGTTTCTTTAGTTATATTATAAGAAACAATGTAGTTATTGGCGGTTACAAATTGATTTATATTATATAGTAATAGTCAATTAGGCCTTTTAATTTACATATTTAAGTGCACGTTTAATTACTATGATTAACGTAGATTCTTTGGTTACAATTTCAAGTGTGTGTTGTACCGTATTTGCGTAAGGTGGTATCAAATTTGCATTTTCTAGGAGTCGCACTTATTTTATTCGGTGGATTTTTTGAATTGGGAATTGTTAGTTTCTGTTGTTATGTTTCTGCTCTTGTGGTGTCGGTAGAAACCGATTTTCAAAGCCATTGTTATCATTCTTTTGGGTAGTGAAAAAACCAGTTGTGTGAAAAATAACACTGTTGACTGTTGAAATAATCCCATTAGTCAATTATCAATTTTAATTATTTGTTATCTTAAAAGAAAACCACTATTTATAATTTCAATAATAATTATTGTAAGAATATTTCACGCCCCAGCATCGCCTAATAAAAAAAACAACTTAATGATGTCATGACACAAACAATTTCTAATTAAAATACAACGTGACGTCAAAATAAGTATATGTCATTGAAAGAAAAAACAAGACTATTCTACTATAAGTACGTGCAAATATAGTTCTTTCAACGATATAGCGACCCGCCCTTTTATTGCATATTAATATTATCTCCAACCTTCGTAAAAATTGCAAACATGCGATTAGAAATATTAGAACGTATCGATATCCAAGAAGTACTGTACTAACACAAAATTAAATAGGATGTATTTGACATATACACAAATTCATAGATTCTTTTTAGATGTTGTTTGATCTCAGTTTTAATTTATACATTTCTTTAAACGGAATTAAATAGGCGAAATTATATATTTACACAAACAGTATTTATTGTAAATATAATAACATCAATCTATCCACGCTAGTAGTCGATTACGTGCGATCCATTTGCATTTTTGCATTTCATCCTTCCAAAACATTTAGTTTTAATTCTTTAGTCGTGTCGTTATATCGTTGAAAAAATTGTAAACGAAACATCCAACGTTTTCCATTGCTAATTATAAATGCAAGTACTTACACAAAATCAATTGCCTTTAACGAATTCAAAACGACCAGGTCCTTAAATCATTTTATTAGCCAGTAGGCGATTATTGAAAGAAGCCGATTTTTCCCTATTACTAGTGGAGTGTGTCGATTAACGCCCTGGATATTATTAGAAATTGCTTTTCCATTTTGAATATGATATGGGAGTAAAATTAGCTTTAATCGCATACGATCATAAGCATCATTATACAGGCTGTCCATGAATATGTGGGCAATATCTCGGATACATAAAGTTTATGTAAAAATAAAACTGTATGTCTATATATCTTTTTTTGCTAAGATGTACCACTACTGAGATATTCAACCCTAAACATAGAGTTGGCTAGGTGGTTTTTTTATTGCAATTATGTACGGCCTTTTCTTTCATCCAATTTAAGGAGTGTAGGTTTTTTGCTCTTCAATAAGTGTTTTGCTATTTCTTGGACCTTAAGTGAGAAAAATGTACTCTTAATAGATTTCCATAAAATGCTCTGTTTCCGAAAAAAAAAAATAAGTTTAACGTAAGTAGGTAACTTTTATTTCAATATCTTGGGATCCTGTGATAAATTGATAGAACTGTCAAATTAGTTTTTCGACATTACAACCTATTTTAATAATAGCTAATAACACGTAATAACAAATTTTGAATATCTCAGCAGTGGTGCACCCTAGCAAAAAAAAGATATATAGACATACAGTATTATTGTTACATAAACTTTATGTATCCGAGATATTGCCCACATATTCATGGATACCGTGTATAGTTGATATTCTGGCCTAGATTAATAATTAATGGTTTTCTTTACCACCTTGCATTAAGCTTATACACTGTGTGCAAGATAAGAATTAACTGCATGAGGATTTCGGGAACGGTAAGAGATACAAAGTTGCTTTAATTGGCGAAAAGTTGCGTATATTGGTGACCTTTTACACGGCGTTTATTTAATTCAATTAAGTTGTTTAGTTTTTGAGATATTTAGGGCAACGTATTTTTTTAATTTTCGTTTTTATTTTTTCTGACTTTATTTTACAAGTTATCGAAAAATAAATATTATTAGTAATTATAATAATATTATTAGTAATTTGACACATATTAAATGTCAATTTCTTCCACCGAAGAAGTTATTTAACGAAAACATATTATTATATGTTATGGAATGAATTGGTATTTAATTATTTATTGTTTTATTGACCTCTAAGTGGAAATAAATCAGGAATTAAAAGAAAAGTGCCAATGAAGAACTATTATTTATTTTTCGATAACTTGTAAAATAAAGTCAGAAAAAATAAAAACGAAAATTAAAAAAATACGTTACTAATTACTAATTACTAATAATATTATTAGTAATTTGACACATATTAAATGTCAATTTCTTCCACCGAAGAAGTTATTTAACGCAAACATATTATTATATGTTATGGAATAATATTATTAGTAATTTGACACATATTAAATGTCAATTTCTTCCACCGAAGAAGTTATTTAACGAAAACATATTATTATATGTTATGGAATAAATTGGTATTTAATTATTTATTGTTTTATTGACCTCTAAGTGGAAATAAATCAGGAATTAAAAGATAAGTACATAAAGGTCAAAAAATACATATATTAATTGGCACTTTTATAGCTCTACAGCCGCAGGCGTAATAATAACTCATGGCCAGCCGATGCCCCCTGTAATTCGCGCAAACTGTTGGGGGATGCTAAGGCATGAATTATTATTATTATTATTATTAAGTATTTTTATATTTTTTGTTTGACGTTTCGTTTTTGAGAAACCATGATCAACTTCTTTTTTTTATATAGAAGGAGAAAAAAGTACATACTGTATCTGATGGCATTTTTCGTTACGAGTTCAACGATGTATCACACATATTTTACACATATTTTGGAAATTACTTTTTGGAGAAAAGAAGTAAATTTATTTATTTTTAAATTCTTTTATAGTAGGCCTGGTAATAATAACGCACTATGACAGGTGGCAGAGGTTTGATATGCTAGCTGTCATAGTGTCTTTCTTACGTTACCATCTTTTAGGAACATTTTTTGAGACCTTTGTTTTTTTTTCTTAACGGAATCTTTGGCTCTGCTGATATATATTTTGTATTGCTAGCAATTTTATTTCAGGGTATTTCTTGGGAATGTTTTTAAGTTTTACCATAATTTTGTTTTTGAGTTGAAATTCAGTAATTAGTAAGATATGCACTTTGTTCTCGAAAGCAGAAGTGTAACAGTTTGTTACCTACGTATGTGATTAAGTATAGTTAAACAACAAATTGTGGTGTATCGAAAACTTATCTTTTTTTTAAGAATCTGTCTGTTATTTTCAATTGATTTAACCACGTTTTAACGGTTTATACACATAGTAATCAACTAATATTAGTAGGAATATATCCACCAAATCAAGTCATCCAAAATGTGTATTGCAAGAACGAACAAATATTTCATATATAAAGAAGAAACAGAAAACCTTCGACTCCTATAAAATCGTTGTCTTTCAATTCTAATCTCATCCACAAATTCGATAGTTTTTCCGAACAACTCCAACTCGAACTTCAATGTCATTCAGTCTTCGTACTATATCTTAATAATTCCTGTGCTTATTGCCTTCTGAATTAACTAATAATAATTGTAACGTGCGAAAATTCCACCTATTTTTTTAAATTTTATTTCCTGCAAGGAAGTGGAATTATCATGTAACTGCAGATTATGTAGTTTGAAAACAGGAAAATACGTGAAAGATCTTGGACTCTGGTATGCAATTTATGCTTCCAAATGTTAGTTTCATTGTAATCACCTGTAATCTTGCTTTTCTATTTTCGTTGTTCGTGTTTTGCTTATTGCAATTAAAGAGATTACTAAAATAATTAGTTGATACAAACCTCTATAACATAATTGTCTTAGTAATTAGAGCATCAGATACTTTTGCTGCAGTATAGTGCCTTCTTCTACTTACATTAGTCACAGCTCTTATATCACGATTATTCATTCGAGCTCTTAACATATAAAAGCAAAACGAATGAGTCTTCTTGCAACTTTTACGCGACGATAAATATGCTCACGTTTGTTTCGGAAAATTGATTAGGCCATCTTAAAAATAGAATGGACGCCTTTTGTCCGATCGAGATGACTGGCATATTTCAAACGGGTATCGAAGTATTTCTGCTTTGCCTTTCGACTCCTTCGGTCGACACTTAAACACATTCACGTGTTTTTTTCTAGTATACTGCGGCATTAAAAAAATGAACGCTTCAATATCGTTGCTGCTGCGTACAATAGGACAAATTGATACTTTCTTTTTAGTAAATTTCAATATGAATAGCACGAATATTACATAATGTAGATTATTTTCATGCTATTAATGTATTTGACCTGCTTTGTGTTATATATCTGAATATAGTAATCTTATAAATTATATGTCAAAATATTCATCCTTTATAGGCTTTATACACGAGCATGAAACATAATACATTTAATTTTGGTTGTAAGCGATGGTTTAAAAAGGTGGTATTTAATACTTACTAATCAAAGGTAGTAAGCATACATATTTTTTCTTATTCACTCTTCAGATATTTATGAAATCAGAATGAGGGCTCCCACACCTACAACCAAAAGTTAGAGAAAGAAATATTTCTGCAACAAGACGGAATGTGTAAGAGAAAGACTAAGACTGTGACCAATTTATAGCGAGTAAGCTGCAACCAATTTCTGTACGTCAGTCGTACTATTGAGAGCAGTCGCAATTAAGAGTTGATTTTAGATGACAAACATAAGATCACTTGTTGATGTTATTATGTTTTTGAATATCTTTACTGTTGATTTGATCTTCCTACCGAAATATCTTGGATGAATAATGATGATTTACATTTCCTCAGATAGAATATTGTGGTAACTTCTCCGAACAACACACTTACTTCAAGTTTGCAACGGTTTCGTTGAAGATCGATAAATGCAATTCTTCGAAATAGTGATTACTTCGAAATTAGAATTTACTTCAAGTTTGAAAATACTTGATGATACATAACAATCCATGAACGTTGGTATTGACGAACTACATTTTCTTCTTCGCTAAACAATAGTGTTTCTCTTAAATGGGGTGAAAACGTGTCAAAAGGTCACGACAAATACTCAAAGAACTTAGTTTTTGCTTTACTGTGAACAATCACTGTGCATAATGTGTCGAATATGTTTCTATTAGTGTCCGATTAAAATTCTGTGCATAAAATATTGTGTTTGTCATCTACCGTGGAGTTTGTTCGTCTAAAAAAAAAATAATTATAAATAGCCATTTCCATTTATCATTTTATAAAATTAAGCAAGGCGTTTACTTTTTTTGTATTGTCA
Source organism: Holotrichia oblita (assembly GCA_023690525.1). Taxonomy (NCBI): domain Eukaryota; kingdom Metazoa; phylum Arthropoda; class Insecta; order Coleoptera; family Scarabaeidae; genus Holotrichia; species Holotrichia oblita. The sequence goes on from CM043017.1 coordinate 116,114,089, forward strand.
ACGACACAACCTATAACAGTAGTGTTGTTTTGAAAATTTAAGATGTAATTTTCTAATTGGTTTAGAATAAATATTCATCCTAACATGAATACTGAAGTTTGAAATATAAAAAAGTCGTTGTTATGTACGATGTGAATATAAAAAATACTAACGTTGATATATTCTTAATTAGAATTCGTTAAACAATACTATGAATAGTATAAGAAGATAAATCTCCGCGAATGTTATAAAAGCAAATACGGTTAATTTTTCACATCAGATTGTTCCCATAACACATTAGGTGGCTACGTTAGTAGCTATATATAACTACTAGTGTATAGTGTTTAGGTCCGACGTGGAAAGGAAGTATTTTTATTCTCATCCGCACATAATGTAATAATGTTACAATAAAAACCTGTTCTCTCGTTGAATGGGGCCGTTATACATGGATGGACTTCTGCTATCTTGTTGTCACTAGTACATTTGAATGCACGTTGAGAAGACCTACAGTTGTGTTCAAATTTATTCAGGAACTGTATACAAAATAGTTAGTTTTCGAATTAAATCAGGCGGTAACATCAATAGTAACATCAAACAGTATGCATACGTACCTATAAGATAAAATTACGAAGCAATTTATTTAAGATATATCGGTGTTTCAGATGAGAGATGCTGAAGCTTTAGCAAATGGAATCTCCATTACTTCACCCACACTGGAAGCTGTCATTTAAAATCATGCGACATCTGAAACTACTTCACATCTTTGTAGCCGCTACGGTCAAAGCAGAACTCAGTTCAGTTTCAAATTACATTAACAAACAACAAAATTTTAGCATTCTATAAGTATTCGTCGGAGCTAAATTATATTATATAACAGAAATAAAATTTATTAACCGCAAAGCGGTCTGAAATTTTTGTCAAAGCATGTTAGTAAATTGATCGCTTTCATATATGTATAATATACGGATGCCAGAACTTTTTGTATGTAAGACATAAATTAGATCGATTCGATTATAAATTAATTAACCTGTCGTAGAATCTGTTAGTAGGTCGTAATGGAATCCATGTGTACGTCTTCACTGATCTAAATGATTATACATACATGTTTATATCTTGTCACATCGAATAGACTAATAAAATATATTACTGCATATGATTTACTTGAATGGGTTATTTGTTACATGTGTTTAAGGTAGTATACAACATGTAATGAATATATTGTACTACGAAATATTTAGTCATATCAAAATAACTATAAACTTATGTATGTATGTGTAAGAATATGAGGAGTTTACAGTCTTGTTTATTATTTATTACATAATAACATTATTTTAGCATTTTGAACATCATGACTTCTACAAAAATAACGATAATAATTCAAAAAAATGGTGACGCAGCTTTTCGTACTTTAATTCAAACCATTCATTTAAAACTACTTTAAATTGTGCCAATTGTTATGATATAACCAAAGACCTGATATCTGATTAAGTTGCTAAAAAGTAATCTGTGTTCGGGAGTGGAATAATACAATACACAGACGTTTAAACACGCATTACTTTAAAAAAATATCCTTATAAAAAGTCACTCATCTTTTTATTGACTTAAATTATCAACAGCCATTGCAACTAAAACTACAACTAATGAAGATAAGAGTTTAGATATCCAAGAAAATCCTAAAATATGAACATAGCAATCTTCTAAAAATGCAAAATACAATCCTATTCATTGCCCTACAATTTCGTCATTCTAAGTCCATTCGTTTAAGAAAACCTTTTGTTGCCAAACTTTTTCGCTGCCCTCTATAATATGAAATACAGTAATAAAAGGTTAGGCCAACTTGCCAACGCTGCGACTGATGGACTGTACCTCGCAGTATCAAAACACCTTGTAACTCTGGAATATTTTTCTAAAATTTTCACTTATTATGATACGTTGCTGTATGTCGTGAAAGTAGTCTTTGGATCACAATTTCCAGAATTGCGGTATGAATTTTTGCAAGCACTTATATCAGTTTAGTAAGTCTTACACTCGGTCTACTACATTGGATTGTGGAATAGAGTTTAAACTTGTTCCAATTAAGAAGTGACTAGGAGTAAGAGGACCAAAATCCGAGGGATCCGAGGTAAAAGGAGATACATACTTAATAGCCGCGAATTTATTATTACCTCAATTTATCATACTAAACTAAGGTGAGCCATTCTACATATTAAATTTATGTTAATTCCAATCTTATTAAGGTGCCGTTTTGCTGTTTTCCCACAAACCACTATGGTGAAGAGATCATGTAGGAATGACGTTGTGCTTAATTTGATTTTCAAGTAAAAAGTTGTCAAGTTAGAGAATTCTTAGTATGCATTTTGACAAGCGCTTTAATTCGTTATTTCCATTGCGGAGATTAGTAGGGTTATCTGAGAAAATTTACTGACAAAGATCACGTTTAGACACAAAACACTTTAATATATTTACAAAACGTGTAGTAGAAAGGTCGGTTACTATCTCCAAATGTACTGCTTTTGTTTTCTATTGCGTATGTACTCCCTCTTATGACAAACGATCCGCCATAATCTATTCTACATATTATAAATGGTCGCGTGGTTGTCACTCGTGAAGAGAGTTCTTGGTTCACTCCTTGTGGACTAATTTGAAGCAGATTACATAATTTTTGATTATGCGTCGTACTATTTGCCATCCATACATTGCATATAAAGTAGAATGATGTTCATATTCAGTTCAAAGTATAGTAATGGGAAACTTATCGTTAGAAGGTAAATTTGTATGCTTTAATCTGCCTTCTATACGTAGAATGCCATTTTCATCCATAAACGAGTGAAGAGCAGCTAATTTACTACTTCGTTGTATGTACAGTGACCTTCAAAGGTATCCGGACACGACTAGATAGAGAAATACCTTGCGCTCAATACTTTGTTCAAAAGAGCAGCAGGGCCAGCTTACTACCTGCTGAATGCAACCGTAGTTTGTCGCTTTTACAATAACATTACATAATGGTCATTATACATACTGGCCATTATTTATACACATTATTATTTATACTGGTCATTATTCATACTAGTCATTATTTATACCAGTCATTATTCATATTGGTCATTATTTATATTGGTCATTATTCATACTTGTCATTATTTATACTGGCCATTATTCATACTGGTCATTATTTATATAGATAATTCTATGTTCGACTGTCCTATTTTATACAATAAATAATTAAAATAATTACTATCTGACAGATCGTAAGGTAATAGTTAGCAACTGCGTATGTTGACAGTATTTTATTTGTACAAACGTCAAATGACTTATTAAAACTGTCAGGTTCTCAATCGCAAAATGAATGCGGAACAACAAGTCATAAAAAATTAAGTTATAAAAAAATTAGCAGCAAAGGCTAGAGACTCACTTTTACCTAATAAATCTAAGTTTCAGTTTGTGATATACAACAACTATTTCACTCACTTAACGCTACAGAATTCCTTAATTCTAATATTTTAATTTATGCTATGTCTACGTATATGCGTTTATATAATGCAATGTTATTGTAAGAGCGATAAACTACGGTTACACTCAGCAGGTAGTAAGCTGGCCCTGCGACACTTTGAAACAAAGTATTGAGCGCAAGGTATGTCTCTATCTAGTCGTGCCCGGATACCTTTGAAGGTCACTGTACATAGTTGGAAGCCTTTATTGCCTTTAACTCTTCTAGATAGTCTTCTGTTTGGACTCCTCTGTTTCAACTCAGAAATGGTTAACGTGATGCCTTTTGATTTAAGAGCTGGATTCGGAAGACTATTGATAAGCCTTAGACAAACGTATATTAACCTTAAAAATGCTGAAAAATGATTAAATACTTCAGACTCAGGAGAAACTGCGGAAAGGTTACTCTTTTAGGAAACTGTGTTCATTGGCTTTACTTCCAGCAGATCTAAAATATTAATGGTTTATCAAGCTACTTTGCAAACCTTCATGGCATTGCAGCCCAGATGGATTATTCCATCATAATGAAAATTCTGGTAACGGAGATAGATTGGACCTTCCAGATAATATATTATGAAATCTTGCATTTCTGCAATGTTATGCGCCACAAGTTCAAGTGTTTCTTCCATGAACAACAATTCCGGTGAGTATTATCATCACCTTGCTCACACAGACGGTGAAAAAACTGTCTCATACGTTACAGTATTTAATGTATAATGTCCCCGTGGTGGCGTTGGATCGTTGCTCAATATGATAACAATACTACGAATTCTAAATGTAAGAAGAATAGAGTGCAGTTGATTTTGAATTGTTGGACCAGTTTTTAGAACATCGTTTAACAAAAGACCTGAATTTTATTTGCAGCTGCCACTAAAGCTTAGTAGTAATGGACGAATCATTTTGAACACAATGTTAAAGTAAATTAAAGAGCCTATTACTTTGTCAGAATTGATCTTTATAGTACATACGATCTAATGTTTTATGCTATTCCACAAAATCACAGTACTAGGTACTTATTTAAGTTTGAATTTTTCGATAATTTACGCTCTAATAGGAAAGTGATAAACTAACCGAAAACCTACAAGTTAATTTATTTCGACGGAAAGTAATTACATATAGTTACATGTTTTTAAATACTATTATTTATGTAATTGAATGCGGTTGAATTTCTTGACAGTTCATAATTTTTATTTCAACAGATATAATTGCTTTCTTCTTCAGGCGTTGTGGTCAACTACTAGTTGCATAGTTTAAAGATTGGTAAAAGTTTCTCAATTGTCATACCAGTAGAGTATTGTACCTTTTTATTGTGTTAAAACGATCTGGGCCAAATAAACATTTCTAATATGTTATCGTTACATGCTCCACAAAATATAATTCACTGCAATGCACACAATAATTGTTTACATCCGACAATAGCACAATCAGAACATTCCCATCAAACTAAAATTTAACATTTAAGGCCATAAGTTGGCACCTGAACTAGATAAAATAAATACCTTGGCTCCTCTACTTTAAATTCATCCTATGTATGTAGAGATTTGTATCAAGGGTTACTTTTCTTCTTGTTTGTTGTCACGACAAGGACGAATAGTCGGTTGCTTTACGATGATAACGGTTGATGAGAATTTAGTTTATGTCTCATGTTTTGTCTACGTTTCCAAAAAATAAAAGAAATAAGTAGATATACACGCCAGAGTAACAAAATTAAATTATAAACTATTACAAAATGTGTATCCAAATATTTCTTAATTTACTATCAATGGTTTTTATTTGATGACGCTTTGTTTCAAATAGCTATCATGTTACACTGATTGAGACTGCTAATGTTAAGAACGATATATACATACATGTCTCGTTTCGTCTACACAGTTCGTAAAATTTCTGTCTATTACCGTCTATTTAAACTATTTTAATATGTTCCAACGTAATTAAATGAAGCAATATGAACAGATATGCGTGGTTGTAAAGTAAAGAGTTTAAATTAACAAGTTATTCTTAATTTAAGATACGCTTACAGCGTTGTATATACGTAATTTGCAACTAATCTTGTATGGTCTGTTAATCTAAGCAGTATTAAATTATACAGTTAATCCCAGGTAGAGATGCTTCAATTACACGCGCATTTATTTCGTATTTTTGCTAATAATGATCAATAATTCAGCTCTACTGTTGGGCTCTTTATCCACTAAATATATTGCGTCAGGTTTCATGGTAATTTATTGTTTGATTACTGTATGGCTTACCTTAAATGCAAGTTATTCCGAAAGCCCCATGGCAGTAGTCATTTAGATGAGAGATTTATATGTACATGTGACCACTGTTTAATGCACATAGTGTTAAAAAAGTATACGTGCTTGTACTTAAGGTAGTACGTATGAATCTAACGACCAAATACTTAGTAATGGAGACGATTTAATTTGAAACCGCACCTTACAAGGAAACGTAAAATTGTACTTATCTAATTATTTCTCTATCTCTCTAGAAATTACAAGTAGTCCCCAAGATTATGGACTAACAGAAGTTGCCGTATTGAAAGAAATACATATGTATGTATCGAGTTGACAAATGTACTACGAAGATGTTAATCATTGCTTTTTGTGTATATCTATCTAATTGGTTTGTGGTAATTCACTGTCTTGATTTAAATAATTATTTCAACAGCAATGTAACACTTTCTCAAACAAAGATTATTTTATGCTTGTTTTCAGTTTATTTGACTGATGAGACCTATTTTCTATATATATACACATATTTTTTCAAAACAATTTCATTGCTTTCTAGAATTGGAGGAAGAATGATTTTTTATACAATATTCTTCTTTTTATTATTCTAGTTTTTCAGACTTCTTGATATCATGTGATTCAACATGTTTGTCCGTTATATTACATACTTGCCTACTAGTAACACTCCGTCTAACGTCTTTAAAAAGTACTTTATCATACGCAGCTCATCGCAACAGAATGGATATGTGTCAGTTTAGAGAAAAGCAAATGAGATAAATAATGAGGAGCAAGTAAGCGTTCAGAAACTCTATAAATAAATTGAGAGTGATATATCAAGTGCAAATTTATCTATACACCATCAGATGGCAGCATTACACTAAACAACGACCGTGAAAACTTACCCTGAATTATGGTAATATTTTGCGCTTTATAGGATAAAACAGTGAAACAATTAGCATACCAGTTCGCTTTCGATGGTTTAGCACTTATAGTGTTTACCAAGAAAGCAGATAAGAATGAACAAATCACCATCGTATGTCAGCAAAGTTCTATGGCTAAATGTGAGCTATGGTTCAATTAGAAGAGCTTGTAAAAGCTGTAAGAGACCAATATCTTTATAGACGAATAAAAAGTGAAAGAGTTAAGACACCTCAAAATGGTATTATCTCTTTTTCATGTCAATAGTTATGCGAAATCGTCAATATACTCAACCACAACAGCAAAATGCACATCAGTTACTGTAGAATAACTTAATTATGCACCCGTATTCTTTGAACAGACAATGAACTTCTTGAGATCTCTTGAGATCTCTTGAGATCGGAATATATCTTCACGTATACCCCCAATCATTTAACCAACAAATTACCACGGAAGAGAAGATCTGACCACTCAAAAGTGCATTAAGAAAATTCTGGCGATATGATGTCTTATGGTTGCTTTATTGGTGCACTTCATTATTGTGTACATTTGTGAGAACCACGCCACTAGGATCAAGATGTTGGTGTTCTACTTATGAGGTGATTGGGTTACTTTTATGAATAATCTAATGGCAATATGGTATTTTCAACACCGGAAAATTAAACTTGTTAACACAGAACCTCATTGCCTAATTATAATCAAATTATTTTTGTATATCTCCAATTGTTCTCCTAAAATTACACGTGTATATCACAACATTAATAAAAACATTGTTGACCAATAATGATTCAATTTATTCTTTAATTATCGACATTTCCTTGCTCTCATTACTTTTCAATATAACCCTATATTAATGGGATGTTTTCAAATTAAATAGGAAGCATTCTTTCAAAGTGAATTGCATTTCTGTTATTGTTTTCATGAACTTCAGTTAAAATGTGTATCAAATACAAATGTGTCCAATAACAATTATTAGATTAATTTAGTATAGAATAAATACAAGACACAAGACAACGACACAAAGGTCATCAATCAAGATTAATAAATACTTACAACTCTTTATTGTCTATTTAAACATAATAGATACCATAAGCAGCATAGTATTAAGCGCACATAGAATTTAATAGCCACTGAAAATAGAATTTGAATACATACATAAATATTTTTATTGTCAAACAGGTGAAAAATTATCAGTTTCTGCATTAGTGCTGGCGACCATGTGCTCACGGTCAAAACAAAATAGCAGCTGCGCAAATTCTGATAATCCCTGGATATGAGGGTTCTAATTTGTTACAACTTAGCGATAATTTTCTCTATTTCTAACTTGATCCTTCAAGCTAACAGCTAACTTATCTGCGAAATTTATTTAAATAATATTTAATTTAATAAAGTAAAGGAAACTGTAGAATTTAAAGGCTACATGAGTACTAATGTTTAAAATCTAGGTTTGAATTTATATTCTACTCCAGAAGTTGGCAAGATAGACGGAGGTAGTATAATTATTTTATATCGTAGTAAATACAGCTGGAGAACGATTCTTAACTACTGTTTGTCTATATATAGATGGTTTCAAATGGAAGATACTAGTTGTGCTTCCTTTACTTGATTCGATATTAATTAATACGCAAGAGCTAACATCAGAAAAAACAGGAGATGAACGTGTAAATCGTTTATATTGATTAAAGTATGTAGATTAATTTATACCACTATTGCTCTATTAACAATATGTTACCTAAGTAAATTATACATATATTCAGCAATTGCGAGAATAGATGAAAAAATAAATCACTTTTTACAGTATAGTTGCGATTTGTCTTTACATGTGTTTAATGCAAGATAATATAGAACTATTTCTTTAAATAGAATAATGTAGGATAATGTAAATGCATCTCTAGTTAAACTTTATCTTCTGTTTACAGATGTGGTGTATTTTTTTTGCATCAAATATTTTGTTCTACTTTGCTCAGCCCTGAAATATTTACCTCCAACAGTATACATACTCTCATTCTATTATGTATGTATGTCTTCTATGTATGTATCTACTTTCAAATCGTTTTGTCAATTCATTATTAATTTATCTGACTCTGTCAGCCGTTTTAACCACAGTTTGTTACGACCTAACTTATGAATTCTAATAGATAGTAGATAAGTATATATATTTTCTTCTCTGTTCGCATCACCTAAGTATTATTATTATTTGGCTTCCTCTTCCGGTTTCGTTTACTTCCATGAAATATTTTGCTTTACTTTTACTTTCGTCTTCTTTTCTGTCAATAACCATTCTTTTATTTAATTTTAATGTTTTTATTAGTTCCACTATTATTTTATTATTGATTTTAATATACTTATTTCTATACTTCTCCATTGTGTTTCTATATCAGTTCCGCGACACTTTCCGTTATTTGTCGAGGTTACCGAGAATTCCTTCCTTGTTTTCTTTCGGTTATAGTTTCTTAATGGCCTAATTTCTCGTCTGCATGCTGATACATTCACTTCCAATTATATTCAATTCAATTTTCTATATCTGTTATATCAGTGGTCGGTGTTGAGGTTATTTCTTCTATATCTCACATGCACTATTTTATTAAATTTTATGCGAATTAGCAAATTGTGTTTCGCAAATAAGCTAACTTGTATCCAATCATATAAATTTCGATAAACATTATATCAACAGTGTGAAACAAAATATTGTTTTCGGACAAGAGTTATTGTAGAATTTCATTTGAATAGAGATAAGAGCGTCATTCTGCTATACATTTTATTATTTTTTAAAAATTGGACCGTTTGTTTACGAAATCATACAAATACGTATGTCGGCTTTGGGTTACAAATGACTAAGTTTATATATGTAGGTACATATTTGTGAACACAATGCAACTAATGCAAAAATATTCTAAGCAAGAAATGCGCACAAATTGTTTATATCACCAGATGTATTACATCACAATGAATGGCTCTGAAGAGTGCAGCATGGGGGTCCAGAGTACCAATACTTGTTAGCTCTTCTTAACGTTTTTGCTCTATACGAAGTAAAATTGGTTGTTTTGCAAAAAAAAGCGTTAATCAAAATTTCAAATTTCTTCTGAAGAGGGAAAAATCGCTGTAAAAGTGATCTGCTATATGAGCGTTACTTTTCTATCTTATCTGTCTTTCGACGGATTATTAATTAAATTATATTCTACACATAGTCATTACTTCTACTAGATAATCAAAGTGCACACATCTATATACATAAAAGAGAAAGCCGTTATTTACTACGCTTATAACTCAAGAACGCCAAACAAGAAGAATACCCAAGAAAATTCCCGAAATATCCTTTGCGACGCCATCTTTATGACGTTTATGTTTACGTTACGTCGTGAAAATTTTTTTTTTACAAATTTTTGCGACAATTGTTTTGCGGGGGCACGGGGGGCGGTACAGGACGAGCGGGACAGAGGGGGGTACGGGACGGGCGGGACACGGGGGGTGGTAACCGTAACAATAAAACATTAAATATCTAAATCAATACTTTTCTAAGCAGAACGAAGTCTGCTGGGCCAACTTATTTTTCAACTAAAAATCATCAAAATATTCTTTTCGTAATTTAGAAATTGTATGTAATTTTTCTTTCTAATCTCCACTTTCTATAATATCTTGTAATAAAGGACCTATGTACAATTTTTTTTATTATCAGTAGTTATAGGAGAGTATTCAGTACAAATATTTTGAACATAGACAGTATCATTAATGTAAAATTGAAATGTAGCTCAATTAAAAAAAATGTTTTCGTTATTTCCCTTGCAAAGTTTTGTGATATAATAAATTCAATTCTGCAATAAGTGCAATCTTTGGTGTACAATAGTGTCGTAGGCTAAAAAGTAATTGATTTTACTACTAAACGATTCCTTCGAAGCTATGAATTAACATGTATGGTATAACTTCAAGCAAAAACAACTAAATTATGTCATTAGAGGAATACATTAAAAGTAAACTTCCTTGGATCTATAAAGAAAACTGTATTGGTTGTATTTATGAAGATACTTCGTGAAACATATGTAACGTTTACATTATAATCGGTAATAAGCAATATTGCTATACCAGCTTCAGTATGATATCAACATCATTCGATAAGCGGACACTTATTTAAAATGGGTTTTAATTAGGTTCCATTAATTAAATTATAAAAGGCTTTAAAAATTAATTCTTTTATAACCATTAACATTTCAACAATATGGTTAGTCTGCAAGAATGTGTTATGCGTCGTTACAACATATGTGTAACAAACATTTAACAATGATAACTGTATCCGAACCGAAGTGTGCCCTATCTATATATAAGTTCGTAATGTTATTACATGGGTTTAGTGCTAATTGAAAATTAGCTAGATGCATGCGAGCGTAATCGGAGAAGAAGGATGAAGCCTGTTTAAGTGATGGATGCACGAATAGAGATACCGATATACAGCTGGGAACCGAACAGGTATCTTCACATCGTCTTCTTCGGCAGATACAGTCGTTCGGCTCTCTTGTCGCGAGGTGAAAATCCATCATGAGAGCGAACACGAGTGCGTACCTTCATTCATACGAAGAAAGGTATTGTTGCGTATGCAGAAGTCGTTAGTGTCGTCTCCTTTATGTTATGTATAGTGTGTGTATATAGAAGAGGGTACATCGCCAACGTGTAGTTTCGGTTCTGGATGAAGGAATATGATGAGTTCTTCACTCGCACAGTGGAGGTAGTGTTCCAAGTGGCTTGGTACGATGACTAATAACCATCAACGGTGTGACGGTGAGCCACAGGTGCAATGTCCTCGCTTCGAAAGGCAGGGAGAGGGGAACCCGATCTACCTGTCGCTCGTTACCTAAGTTTTCAGTGTTATTCAGTACGCGAACAGAGTTGGCGCAACATCTGGCCTGCGAATGGCACTGGAAGAATTCACGGGGTTATAATTCGCGCCCGTGGACTTTGAGTGCCATCCACAGAGCTAGAATATCACGTCCAGCTCCAAAGTATTCTATCAGGAAGAAGAATTGCAGAAGTGTTTATATTTTTCTAAACGGTGTAAAAGAATTGTGTTTAAAGAAGAACAAAAAACAAGTGGTGTTGCATATTTTCTGTATATAGTAAAGAAGTACTTCTTGCAGTCGTGTTAGAGTATATGTAACGGGAATCGTTGGTAACAAAGACATCCATCACAACAGCCGAAGAGTCACGGCTTTGCCATGCCTGCACACAATCTGTCATTACATTGACCCTGTTGCCAATACGATAATGGTGATCTTTATAAGGTAATAAAAAAGATACAACACAATGCTTATAACCTTTCTCCTCTACTATATAATATCGGTTGCTTATGTGCATTTTCTGGTAAAGGTAATTTAACCTTATAATATTTATCGCTACTCTACGTAAAAGGCTTACGTTTTCTATTAGTCACTACGAGTACCTCCTATACGCGGTTAATTTTACAACATGCCTATCCAGTCACGACGTCATAACTTCATCTGTGAATATATTTGTATGTACTTTAAAATAATTAAAACGTAATAAATTACCAGTTTAACTAAGGGAAGTTATTTAAACTTGAAGTTGCACCAGTTTAGGTAATCTGCATTAACTGCACGTTCAATTATTTTCTTTTCAAACATGCACACGTTCCATAGAAAAGAACGTACAATTTCACGCGACTACGTAAGAGGTATCTAGTAATACCAGAATGCCGGTATGAGATCGAGAGGCATCGAGATCTCTTCTTCTTGTTATTGGTCGTGTAGATCCAGAGACTCGATCGAAGTGGCGGTAATAACAGCTTTTAAATACCCGGAAATGGACAAGCTGGAAATTTTTCTGTGTGCTGGCCGCGCTCATAGATTCGTTTCGATACTGGCTTTTTCATTGCTCACGGTCTTTGTTTCACAACACTGCCTTGCATGCATACACTCGCTGGTAATTTTATTTTTGATCTAAATTGCACCGTAGCCGCTATACTTTTTTAATTCTAAATTACTACACAGTCTAATAATTACTGATTTGATTGAGTTTAGCTTTTTGCAACGCAGAAGATAAGGTGCTTAGAAAGTTCGCGTGCAAAAAAATTGACGCCAATTTGGTAATTATAAATGTCATTTATAAAATGTTTATGGTCAAAGAGCAAAATTATCAAGGTTTCTTTCTGTGTATTTAGTTTTGTGTTTCTGTCTATTTCGATTACATTTAATAATACTTTCTAATCTTCAGTTGTTTATCTTATGCAGAAATCGTATTTAATTGCAATTGCTTTCTAATTATTCACAGAATTCATTTATAATACGAGGAGGATTTATAATCATTCAACTATATCCCGAAGTCAGCTTAAACTATATTATTAATACCTATAATTTTACTACTGATATGTAATGTATTGATTATTGTTTTCGATTAAAATTGACAAACAACGTATTTACACAAATTATATTTCTGTAAAAGTCTTGAATAGAAATTTAGAGGCACCTTAAAACTATTACCAAAGGCACATACGTATATAATATATATTTTAATTGATTGATACTCGTTAGTTTCTTCTTTATAGTTCTCTTTTCGAAAAGAGAACTATAAATACTTGTTGCTTATGCTTCTTCTTTTAAAACGTAACGTTCCTTTGATCTATTTTATACCTGCTAAAACCTACTCAAAACTACAAACTGAATATCTTATAGAGTCTGTATTACTCGTTTTCATCATCAGAAATCCGCAAGAGTTGTTTTTATTAAAAAAGATTTTCATTATATGTATATTAAGTTAATAAATCAACTGATATGACAGATCATAGTCATCAGCTATTGCAACAAATCCTTCAGCAATATATTTATACAATTATTTAGTAATAAAAATGTAATGAAAAAACTATAGAATAGAGAATTTGATTGTAAGGTGAAGTACAATTAGTATATCTATATTATTACCTGTAAGTACTTATCTTTCAATGCCAGATATATTAGTTGCTGCTTCATTTGACCTAAAAGTGGGAATATATCTGGGGATTGAAATATGTATATGTAAGGTGAAGATATTTTCTGATATATTATACTTTAATTTTGAAACTTGCTTTGCTTTCATGCTATGCAAAATCGTATCTAAATTCTGGTTAACTAAGGTAATTTATAAGTAATATATTCTAATTTATTATAAAAAATATTGCCTTATACTAGTGAAAATTATATATGCAACTCAAAATTATTACAAATACTAAATCAACAAAGAATTCTACCAATTCAGAAAACATTTCAAAAACTAAATGTGATTGGCTAAAATTTGTTCCCTTCTATTGTCTGGTGATGGGAAAAAAACTTTAAAAATACTGATAGATTAAAAAAATCATTTTCAATTTTTCAAGACATACTGTAGGTAAAAGGAAGCTAGGACTACACAAGGTAAATATTCAACAAGTAGGTATTCATTAGGGATGATATACTAGTAATTAGCATTTAGCAACAAGTGTCTCAATCTTTTCTTTAAACTGCATGTTTATGCTTCAAATTTTACATTCAAATAAATTGCTGATTAATGGTAAACTTGTTTCTCATTTACCGTAATTGCTACTTGTTGTATATTCACCCCATCTGAACCAATTTTAATAATTAATCTTCTCAAATATTTCACACAATGTAATACTGCTTTATTCATAACAGATCAACAATCAGAGCATGGAGCACTGTTATGGAGAAAATTTTAAATTTTAATAAATCCAAACGAGTTCCTTATGGTAATACCCTAATTGGGATTTTTCGAAGCCTTTGATGTCGTTGAGTATCGTTGGTTTTTTTTAATACTGTGGAATACTTAGAATAATAGGATTGCAAATAGAGGGATACTGCTTTCTTCTTCGGTACTTTTTTTCTGAATGTGGTTTTCTATGATTTCCTAAATTTAAACAGTGTGATAGTCAAATTCGGAGTTTCCCAGAGTTCCATTTTATTATAATTTATAGACAACTTGCCAGCTAAAATTATGTTGTGGTTACGGAAAAAACTGATGTTGATGAATCGGAAAATAATTCTGAATAATTAAGTGTTTTTGTGTTCTACTTTTTAGTATATAAGTTAGTGATGGATATTGAAACATGATTCTTGGAGTTTTTGAAGGTGGACACCAAACGACTCTTAATATCGACATTCAACGCAAGTCGCAACTTCGGGTAAAAATAATAATTCCTAAATTTATTACATTACATTATTTATTAACACAAACTTACGAATTCGCGTTCCATAATTTTTACTTTTTGGAGGTACTTCAAACACTGGTCAAATTTTATTACTACAGAAATGAGCATCATGTCATGCGATTTGTTCAATGGTATAGCATCGTAATTCTGTAGGTTTATATTTGCGAAATAATAAAAATTATAATTCATTCATTCTTAGTATTAGAATTAAAATATACAACATATTATTTCCAATGATCTCAAAACAAACAACAGTAAAATATTTAAATTAAAACAATAAAAATCCTGTGAAATAATCCGTCATAAGAATTTCGGAAATGTCAATGAGTTTAAATATTTTCATTATAGAATTTTAGATTTTACGTAATATACTCACTGACATTAGAAGGAATCATTTGTTTAATTTGATTTTCTGGCAATGTGATAGTTTTACATCAGAAATGAAACGATAACATTTAGAAGAAATTTTATTAGCATGTAACACGTTTGGCGATCCCGTAGCTGAGTACACTCCTGTACACATCTCGGCATCGACAAAATGAGATACTCGATATTTTCTTGTGACATCTCGCTCCAAGCAACTTTAACTTCGTTGATTAACTGTGGCAAAGTTTGTGGAGGATGCTGCAAAGTGGACAGCTTCTCCCTATGATATCCCACTCATGTTCGATGGGGTGTAAATCTAGGGAACGGGGTGGCCACAGCAAAACATTAACGCCTGCTTCTTGGAGAAAGTCCATAGTCCAACGACGAGCTATATGGGAACGTGCATTGTCTTGCTAAAAAAGGATGTGTGGACGGCTATCTAGATAAGGTAGTAAAGTGATTTGTAGGACATCGTCAACATAACGCGCAGCTGTCATACTGCCTCGAATAAACAGAAGTGGTGATCGGCTACGATTACTCCAACAGTCCTGTGTACGTGCCTCTCAACAGCAAATCCAATATCGCGTGGCTTTCCACTCCAGCGTCGTACCCTTCTACGGCCGTCATACATACCTGGAGAGAATCGCGATTCGTCGCTGAAGACAACATTATGCCATTCTGCTTCCGAATGCTACTATTCTCTGCACCAGTTCAAGCGATGACAACAGTGGTCCGCAATCAAAGGAAGCACTAATTGTGGACGCTGTGAAAAAAGTCCAAAGGCTTGAATGCGGCGACATAGTGTACGCATAGTAACAGGTCTACCTTCTTCTCCAAACCATTGGTCAGCGATTTGACGCGTTGTAGCAAAACGGTCTCGTAGAGCTAGTTGTTTGAAGCGCCTATCTTCACGTTCTGTGGTAATCCTCGGTTGACCAGTTGGTCTTCTTCGTGTTCCTCTACCTTCTTCTGTCCACACACGACACACACGCATTACCGTCATTGCAGTACAATTAACACGACGGCCAATTTCAGTATAGGACAAACCAATACATCGAAAGGCAACAATTCTGCTCCTGCTAAAGTCACTAACACGGTGATAATTTTGACGACTTCGAACTCTAGGCATTTTGTTACGTTTAACACTTGTAGACGGACACGCAATAACTAAACTTTTCCATATTAGTCAGCTCTCATGAACATGAATCTCTTCTCAAACAAAGTAAGAGACATTTTTTTCCACAAAAAAGTATCAATGATAAAAAGTTGACATGCTTATCAGAGCATGCTTTAAATATAGTCATTTTGATACAAAAAAATCAAGTTGAACAAATTACTCCTTCTGGGTATAACACTTCTAATGTCAGTGAGTATATTTTATAATAGCTTTTATTAAATATCTTGCTAGTTATTTATGGGCTTTAAAAATAAGTTTAGTTTCTTTTATTAAAATTGTATTGAGATTGTCTATAACAATGATAGTGACAATCATTCTATGAAAGATACAGAATTTTACTCAAAACCGATTAGTAATAACTTTCGAGTGAGCTATTTCCCTGGAGACGAATTGCCACATTTTGATTTTGAAGGGGCGAGGATACTTTAGAACCACACTATATAACAAAACAAATCAGTAATAAGTTTTATTATTACATTAATTCAATTGATATGTTTAGATAAAAATTAACTGCAACTGCCAACCGTTTTCACGAGACGAAATATTTCTACTGATACCATGCTGTAACTGCTATACTCGTATGCCGTAGCTACGACTGGCAAATGAATGTTTTACGTTTGCTCTGCTGTTACTATTTCGCGGCTTCATCTTGTACTGTTCTATCAGACCTGCTCCAGATCTTTAAAATTTTTCACTTGTTCCGAAATAACAAGTGAAAGCCATCCCTAGTGGACAAACATAATGATCTACGTTCCGAAATATGATACAGCAATTAGCTTGTTACTGTTAGCACTAGTAGTCTCATTTTCTCTCGCACTAGATTCTAACTTCCACTCTACAGTATGTTTTAAATAATTCTTGTTAAGTCATAGTTTGGTTTGAAAGCTGTTCTTCTTCACATAGGAAACGTTTATCCATCCATTCTGGTTGGCTAGGCAGTCCATATGAACGAAACTTATGAGAATATGACTCTCTTCTCGACAAAATTAATTACAAATTGTACGAATGGCATACCAGCGATGACGTCAAAATTGTAGCAATTTTACTCAGTTTACAATTGGGGTGCTGTTTCCTTTGTGAATGGAACAGTCGATCGAGAAATTTCCACTATGTTGTTAACGATTGGCCAATACACTGAGTAGTGGACAAAAGAATATACTTCATAAGGCACTAGGGGAATCTGGTAAAATGTTTCTACCGCCACTGCACATCAAATTAGGTTTGATGGAGAATTTCGTCAAAACAATGGATAAAGCTAGTCGTGGATGCCAATACCTCCAACAAAAGTTTTCCAATATTTGAAATGCAAAACTCAAAGAGGGAATTTTTGTAAGACCTCAAATTAAACATCTACAACAAGATGCACAATTTGAAGAGACTTTAATTGACTTGAAACGTGGTGCTTGGAATGCTTTTAAGAATGTGACGCAAAATTTTGGATGATGAGATAAGGTGAGAAATAAAGACATAAGAAGAATTAGAGAGCAGCAATTCACGAAGTTGAAACAAAATAATTGAGCTAATTTGGACATGCAGAGTTTGGAAGAAAAAATATGAAGGAATTGCAAGCGGGGAAATTAAATAGAAGTAGAATAGGATGGAAGAAACAGGTAGAGCTGGTAAGATTAGCCCAATACTATGAAGAAGGAAGGAAAGGTTAAGATGAAATCACAAATCTCGTAAAATCAAAATACGATACTCTGAAAGGATTATTAGTACAAGCAGAAGTATTCACGATAACATCAATATTATTTATAACTAACACCAATAAACGACAAAAGTAATAGAAAATACCAGTTATTATTGGACGTTGTACTTATTTTTGAAGAAAACAAAATGACAGAAAACAATAAATATTGATATTTATAACATTATAACTAAGATTTGTGTATTATACTAAACCACGAAATGTTAATCGTAGGTATTTAAAGTTGTCTAACGTATGTATATGTATATAATACCTTCTGCACACTAAATACAATGTTCCACTTCTCCACAAACCAAAGCAATTTAAGTATACAGAATACGGATATTCTCTACAGTTATTATCTGACAAACAGGAAATACGTAGCGAAATAATCTTGTTTACGGCGTTTCTTTTCTTTTTAACATATGCTATTGTAAATTTATGCGCACTTAACTTGGTGGTTAATTATTTGAATTTTCATGTTCTATTCCATGCTTAAATTCTTTAAAATATTACAGCAATATCCTGTTGTTATAGTCCTGTTATACGTAGAGGTAAGAAATTGAATCCTGTTGTAAAGTATTCTAGTACAATTTTACATGCTTTGAACGCTAATTTAAATCTACATGCGTACAAGACAAGATAAATCTATTACATACAAAGTGACACACTTGATTTATCTGTGTACATGCAATATTTTGAAACTCCAATATTACAGTTGTAAATAAACCCGTTACTCTTAAATGCACAACTTTTCTAGTAGAGAAAAATGATGCATATCGCAAATTAAAGTGAAAACTTCAACTTCATAGTCACGTTTGATAATCATAAAATATCTGACTTTTGCTATTGGGTTTAAGAGGATTAGTCATACTTATTGAAGAAACGGTATCGGGTATCCAAAAGAGCTGCTTGAATGCAGTAACCTTCTTTTAGTGACAGCGATAGAAAGTATATACACATTGTAGGTAATTGCAGTATTTGTTTCATTACAGATTGTATCAGTTAATATTTGTTGCGAAACAATGAGTAAAACTTCAACAATTCTCATGGCTTTTCTATAAATAGATTAGATTGTTATATAAAAATTTTGGGTGAATTAGAATAAAATTAACAATATTATCATCTTGTAAATCTGTCGCTACTGTGCACCTCTTCAACACAGTTGATTAATGTTATAGATATATTTTTTCTTAGTAAAGTAACGAAAATTTTAAATACGAATGTGTTAGCTACAAAATTTTCATTCAATTTGCCATAGCGTATGCAGTTAAGATTCAATCAAGTTCATCGCAATTTTATGTGGGATTTACATTTTATGATTAAAATTACCACTCCCTTTTCATTATTTTTTAATTTATACAAAGACAGCAATGATATTTGAAATCATCATATTTTTTCTGATGTCCAAATATACGAGCTCTTACCTCGTCATTTACGTAATATCTAATTGTAATATTAGTAGCATTCTACGTTTAGTTGTTCAATCAAGATCACTAGAACGGATTGCAATGTAGTTTGCTTTAAATTAGAAATGTATAATGAGAAAGATAATTATTATTGATCGCATGAAAACTGCTAATAGTATATCCTCAATGTCAACGTTTGATGTAAATTAATTATTGGTTCTATAACACTTGGTCCAATACTTTACAACGAAATTATTGCAGCAATTTCTTAAAACAGCTTATATTCCTACACATAAAATTTTGCATTATCGGTAAACCTGTGCATCAGAATTGCTATTTAATAAAAAAAATTTTGACACCGCTTGCATTAATAAATGTTGAGTTACTTAAAGTGTAAACAGCGATATAATAACGTTGGAAATTTATAAATAAGGCTAACAAGTTACACAGAGATTATGAGGATGCATTATTTTATTATTCATTATTCCTGAAATGTCTTTTGAGTCGCTTCATTCAGAACGTGACGGTTAAATTCTATTTTGTTCGAAAGGGATCCAATTGCAGTATATTTTAGAACAAATTCTAAAACATATTTGTCATTTAAATTATTATACAAATTGCTCTCATTAATTATTATTGTATTCACAAGCTAAATGTAAAACAAATTTTGCAAAAAGAGTGATTGATTCAAGAATTATTCGACAAAAAACCGACTGAAAACATATTATTCTAAAACAACAATGGTTGTCTTACAATAATTTCTTACCGAAATTGTGTCCGATTTTTCCTCGATTATGTAGAAATACTGATGGTGGCAAAAGATTAAGTATGTGCTATTCTTGAAAAGATAATTTATCATTAAAATAAAGTATCATTTGCCCAACTCCATATTAAATTTTATGATATAACTGAAATGTTGAAATAATACTGTATAGCTTACCTCTTCCTTCAATCTAGTAATTTTTGTTGTCTTAACAATAATAATAGTGTACATGCGTTTGTTTCATCAATCTTTCTATATGTCTGTTTTACCTTCACATTTATTTGTCCCAACCATTTGTTTTGAATTTTCTCTCCTCTAACTATTCACCAAAGTATATGCCTTGTTAATATCTCCAATCTTGCTTTTTTATGTGTGGTGGGTGCTTACTTGCACTGACTCCGTACGCTGTATTGCTTGTCTGGCTATCACCACAACTCTAGCGGTGTAGTTTTGTGTGTGTAAGTTGCGCTTAAATGGCTTTGTGACAGCATCATATCGCCTTATATAATACCGCGCTGTTAATCACTTTGCTTCCAACGGCGAATGGTAATCGATTCGGAACCCTCTGAAAAAATATCATCGTCGCACCAGAGAATTGAAACTCGGCTCCTATCGTCCTGCCACAAGGATAGTCAGCCGCCTAACCACTGCGGCCATCGACCCGCTTTTATTTACTTTATTTAATACCAACATTTTATAGGAGGACGTTATTATCAAATTTTATTATTGTCTTTATTTTTGCTTTTTGAAAATATTCCTGTTTCGTAATATCCTCTAATATCATTTAAGTTGTAGACAATTACGATAGTTACTTTTATGACAAGACAGACTCTGTATCTCAAAGGAGTCCATTTATTGCATATTGGAAAGTGGTTTGTGTATTAAATGGGAATAAAACCTATATGTACACGCATTATATGTTCGGTATTTTGATTATATGATTATAATATTTATATGCATCTTTAACTTTATACCTTGAAGCGAGAAACTTGTATTTATACATGAAATCATTTCCTGTAATTTGTTATGCAATAATATAGCATGAACCGTGATGACTAAACTTTAGCGTGATATTTTGCATTGTATCCAACGGAGCTGCAAAGTTTTCGCCTATCATCCATTGTTAGATTTTTCCTTTCAAAATACTGGCAATAAAAATGGAAAAACCGTATTATTCAGTGGACTTTACATATTATATGCATTCGAGTACAAATTCCATTATAAGTGTATTTTCATCAATCACATTTTTGTCTACAGTTTAACATCAACAACATCTACAAGTGTAACTTTCTGATTTTAAACATAGATGTTTTCTTTCTATTTTATTAATTCCCAACTCCTTCAGTCCAAAGCGTTCGAATACACCTCTGTAGGAGTGTCCCAAGATGACTGGAAATCCTCACCCCACATCTTTATTTATAACTTTCCAATCTATAACAGCCCAAAACTAGCAAAATCAACATAATTAATTTATACTACTGGAATCTGTGTGATATGGAGAAGTACAACCAATCAGCAATTTCTTGAGCAATACCAGAATAAACAATAATACAGGCTTAACCGATTTATAGAATAACAATATTAGTTAGTGATGTTTAAATGCAAAGTTTTAGCAACACTCTTAGAATTAACTTCAATACAGTGATCACGATAATACCAAAAGCGAAATCGATATAAAGTTTAAAACTAACAGTTACTTCACTCCAAGGCGACAGAGTAATCATACATAACTATATCCACAAATATATCAAAGAACCGATAGCAAGAAACAACAATCAGAGGAGAGATCCTTGCTTATGTTCCTTCACATCTATTCCACACTTATGTTTAGAATTTCAGCCCTTACTGTATGATATGCATTCATACACTATTTCAGTAGCCGGCAATCATTCTGCCGATTATCCTCTCACTCACAAACTGCCATAACATTTAATAACTCCTCTGTTAATAACCATTGAACCATACGCCTTTTCAAAACATCTACATGCTTTTCTTCTCTCATATTTGGAGGAAGTTGATTAAACAGTTTTGGTACAAGTATTTTTGACACCCGTTACCCAGACTTATTAGTAAATCTCCATACTTATTAGTAAATCTGGAGCCTGTTATAGCTTTATCTTCCTTAAGGGTGTACTGCTCCTATCTCATAACACTGTAAAAGTATTTCAAACATAATTTCCAAATTTGATAAAATATTTCATCGAGGATTGAATAAGTACGATCTAAGAAGATAGGTAGAGGTACCTACGAAGCCCGTTTATACTAATAATTGCCCTGAATAATTTACCACAAATTTAAAAATATCAAATTTTACGCTATCTTGACGGAATTATAAATAATTTTACATTATATACTTTTGAAAATGGATTTTGTAGGTACCTCTATTTAACATTAGTGTATATAACAAGCCAAAATTTTATTTCTTTTCATTAATAATAAGGAAGATATTTGTGAACAAAGAAGCAGTAGTTTTAATAAAATCTATATAAAATGTTCTGCACGTCAGCGAACACAATTTTGTTTTCGCACGTCCACTTTGAAAAACTGTATTTACTATCTCTTTCAAAACTTTCGTCTCGCAGTCGACGATTAGATTCCAGTAGAGCAGCAGTACACCCTTAAGTTGTGTACCATGATCATTAAATTGGCGACATCTTTTGTATTTCTGTTAAATTGTTCATGGCCCTCATAAAAAATTATAATAGCTGATAAGGGTCCATGTAAAGCTCATTAGAATTGTGTTGTGGCCGTTGCCAAGTTATGTATCCTAATATTCGATCCTTTAATGCTGAAACTTTGCTAATATGGACCTCAGAGCAGTATTGCATTTAAAAATCGTTTAAATAATAAAAATTCTTAATTTCATGACCAGGAAATTAACATGATCCGACCATGAAAGATGCCGTAAGTAAACATAACTACTTAACAATCTAAGGACTTAACAATGGTAGGAACATAGAATTACCCACTTATGTAATAATATCTGACACCGCTCACAATATCTTGTTTTCAAAATTAAGTCAGAGTAGTTCTTTTTATTTATTCTCAAAACATCATTCATGTGACATCAAGTTTTTTTATCATTTCATAACTCTGTATTTTATAATATGTTTTTTGGCTTCTTTTATAATTCTATCTATTGTATTCCCACTATTCTCTTTAGAGCTCCTTAAGATTTCCAATCTGATTGACTGAGGCTGCTGGCTATAGGTAATCCCTAAACCTTTTCTTTTGGAAACCCAGTCTGCGTGTCTATTCCAAACTTCTACAGCATGCGCCTCCATTGCTACTAATCGCAATATCAACAAGATAATGATCGGACAACCTACATATGTGTAGACACTCCCTTTGTCTCATCCGTAACAGTGCGAAAGTATATATGATCTAAGTATGAACTAACTAGTTTATCTCTAATGTCTTCTCTAGTAGCCAAACTTATATACTTACTAAATCCATAAGTACTCATAAACCTCACATACGCTATACATACATATCTGTCAATTCCTAAAATATTTCCACTTGCAGGTCAATAAAACAACACGCTGAATTAGTCGTATTTGGTTCTATATTAATACATATGTATGTATGAATTTTTCACAGATGCTTCAAAAAAATTATTAATTTTAGCGGTTAATTGCCCTTAATAAAAATGTTCCTATTTTAACCTGAAATACAAATATGAAGATATACAGCGTGTCTACTTAATATTGAGTTTAAATCTTTTAATCTTTGAAAGAGTATACATTTTAAAATTGTAAAGCATGAGCAACCTATTAACTACAGTCCGCGAATTTTTTTATTATTATATTTACATTAAAGAGTAAATTTACTTTGTTAGATCGTTGACTCCCCTTATATGTATTCAGAGTATGTCACAACGATGTTCCTTTCAAAGAATATAGAGAAGTAATAAAAGTTTGAAATTAAATTATTTCGTCCTATCCGTTTCATTCGAAATAATTTTAAATTTCTGCATCTTACTGCTGCATGGGAAATGCGTATCAACCGTATCAACTTCCTTATTTCAAATAAAATTATCTAATTTTTATTATTGATTTGAATTCCAAGACCATTTTGTGTAATAAACCTTGCCTCTAAAACTAGTTGTTTTGAATTATTTCATTTTCAGTAAAAAAGTTAACAGCTGCAGGTTATTCGAAAAAAGAACATTTGTAAAAAATTAGTAGAAATTTAAAATTTTAGCTAGTTGTTTTGTATCAAATACACTATTATAAAGTTTATAAAACAATACCGACTATTCAGATAAAAATTCCAAACTTTTTATCTAGAATAGAAAATATAGAATATCTCTTATTATTTTCATATAGCAAATATCAAAAATGTATTAATTATCTAGGACGTCTAACTCAATAACTATTGAGATATAAGATTAGTGAATAATGTGAACAAAAAACATTAATGTGCCACTAAAGTAAATTTCCACAAACAGCCTTTTTTTGGCTGCGTCTGGCGAGAATAAAGATGTCCACAGACGTCGTTCTTTTCTGGCAGTTTTCTCTGTACGGGCAAAAATGTACAGGTAAGCTGATTCGAACCATTGAGTGTGGCCAAAAACCATCCTTCTTACTGGCGTTCAAAATTATCTGCCGCGACTTGATTTTCTTCGTCCGTTTTAAACGTGCTCGTTCAAGTCTGTACGTGTGTAGATCACCGCGGTTAAGGCACTTTCAATCATTGCTGTCGTGACTTTTGCTAAACGTCTTTAGTAATAAAAAATAATAGATGATGATTGATATAAGGAATTTTAAATTTTAATAAACAATTTATTATCGAGTTTATAGCACTCTATGGAAGTCACCCATGTCTTTGAAAAATTAAGTTCGCAGAATACTCTAATTAAGAAAAAAAAAGTGTTCGAAGACATGGTTATTACATTAAAAGTAGTAGTAAAAAGAATCAATCAACAAGAAAATATACTCTCTGCTTTCGTTACAAGACATACAAAAATGTCTTTAATAAATGAAATAAGACATGTGCATGCTCTACATGTCTTATTGCTGCCGTTGTCTTACTGCCGTCGCCACTACCAACATGGTTGTGGTATCTATCACAGGATAATACCAGAAAAATTGAACGTAATAATCGCTTCGTGTGCGGACGAAGTCGTTGTTCGGTTTTATCTGTACGGTTTTACCAGTGCAGATAAAACTGCCTGGTCTGTGGGTACCCTAACAGAAGGAGATGCGAATTTTAAAAAGATTGTTCAAGATATTTCTGGTAGATGTTGAGCCATTTGGACGTATTTCTCTGATTATATTCGGCAGGTTCCGTTGATTACCTTAGCACATTTACCGTAGGTAATTACTAGTTTTGAGAAATTTTTGTTATTAAATTCAGATCGCGACAATTTTGAGTATTTAATCGCAAAAGCCATCATGATAACCGCGATTAGTAACAGCTGAAGTTTAAATGCCCAATAATATTTGTAATAGAAATGCTAGTCACCCAGTGGCGTGTTTCTCTATTCATTAATTCAATGCAATATCCACCTAATTAAAACTTCTGTCATCAAAATACAAAATATCGCAAATGACCATCTTCGTTATTCATCAGGTGCATTACCAGGACCAATCTACATATATCTTCCATATATTTTTAACGTTTTTCGCAAACTTTGTGCCGTCACGAATTGTCCAAAAAATAATATATGGTATATATCGTTCTTAAGATTTCTGACAGTTCAGTAATATATTCAACTACGTTATTAAGCACAAGATTTGTAATCGTTTAAGTATATCTCCTACATCGTAGCACCCATTTTTCTTGAAATTTAAAATAATTTAAAAAAAAAAAGTTAATATGTCAAATAAATAGGATTTCCTCTTAAATATGCTAAGCATATTAACCGTTCAAAACTTATCTAGTGAAATGCATGTTAATCTATACATATAAAATGTAAACATTACCTTGTAATTGTAGTATTCCTATACAATACAATTTCACCTATAGTGAATGTACTAAATACCGTAAATCCCCGACAGTAAACAAATTTTAATTCAAGGACAATTACAGCATGACTAATCGTTTTCTTGCTATAATTAAAAATAAACTATTGCGACCAGTATTGTTTAAAGCGAATACAGTACCTAATTCCTAAATTCAGCGGATATGGAAATTAGGTATATTTTTATGTAACAGAATGAATTAAAATATAAAAGACTAACACATATGTGTGTATATGTTCATAGACTCCGTGCAATTCAATGACTACCATATGGTAAATAGCAGGTTCAAATAAATTATGTTTTATGCTTTCTGGTTTCCTGAAGTAATAATAACTCCGTGTTAACGTAATGATTTATTTCTCTATAACAGGTTTGCGCTTTTGTAGTAGATGGAGTAAATCAAAATGGTGAGATCTTGACTACGTTAAAAAAAATTAAAATTAAGCAAATTATTTAATAAATTAAATTTTATTGGATATATTTGTCTATTTATAATATAAAGCTGATTAATAAAATATTTATTATATATATATTTTCTAGTTGTATTTATTTATGTATATTGACAATTGCTTATGTTTGTACGACTTTATTACAAATACATTTGTTAAGTCATTTTGAGTATCATTGTATATTTTACTTTATTAGTTTTTATTTTTGCATATTTTTGTTCGAAATAAAGACATTCAGTTAACAGAAATTCAAGAGTTTAATTTATTAGCTTTTTAACAAAAAGGGAAATATTACTTCTTTTAGATAACTTACACGAGGAATAATATAATCTACAGATTTTTATGTGTGTTAAAATGTAAATGTAAAAACTAATAATCAAATATTTTTAAAATTGAAAAAGTATTTTATTACATTAACGTTTACGACCTGCTATTAATTGTTTGTAACATTTTTAAAGCAATCTGTTGTATGCCTCAACTATAATTATGAACTCTTAAAAATTACAATTGTTTAACATTTTGATGCATTAAGAAACTCATGTTTCACTCATGAAGATCGAAATATACAAAAATATACAATTTCTCTTTAGTATTTTTATAAACACCTAGTTTGAATCTTCTACTAAAGGTAGATTGTAGAAGTGTCCTGGACGATAGGTATTCGCTCAAGTTATCATTAATATAATTAACAGCGTAATATTAGTTACGGCAAGATAATGCTCTAACAAAACCTCTAAAACACATTTATAAAAATTACATGGTAAGAGCTATAGCGCCACTGTTGACAAACCATACAACTTTGGAAACCGCTGTAGCGTTTCCGCAAAAAAAAAACTAAGTCACTAGTTCATACATATTATTTTATGAATATTTATTTAGAATGTTTGTAATCCATTCCTTTGTTAATATTTCGCAGGCATTTTTATTTCTCACTTTTTCAGACATAAAACTGTTGAATAAATTAATGATGAATAAAATAAAACACAAAAGGGCCACTACTTAGGTAGTGGTACCTATATAAAATAGAAATACTTTAGAAATAGAAATATTATCCAGTGTGTCCGGATTTCCTAAGGACAACTTGCGTAACTTTTGTATTTTAAGACATTTAGCAAAAAGATGCAAATTCAAAAGCTCAGTAAGAATCAATTTTAAATTTTTTTGTCATGCTTCATTTCCTTAACATTGAAGAAACACTATTTTCTTTTATTTGCCGTAACTTTTTGGTTACTTAGTTACATAACTTAGATAGTTCAAATGAAGAATTTTGAGGTGAGATTAGGTTATTAATTTTTGAAGCCCTGGAGGTATTTCTTATTGATAAATCATGCATTTTGCTTGGTGATTTCAATATACCACAGTTCTCCCGTAATTTTAATGCCTGTGCCAAGTCTACTACCTTTAACCGTTTATGCAAAATATAATCATGTAGTTAACTGTGATAGTCGTCTTCTAGACTTGGTTCTGTCCAATACCATACACTCAGTATCCGTTGAACCAGATGAATTTCCATTGGTACCTGTAGATCCATATCATCCACCGATATCTATAGGTGTATGTGTCTCCACTACTGCAAACAATACGCAAAAGTTTCCTTCAAATAGCAATCTTAGATACAATTTTCATAAAGTTGACTATCAAAAACTATACTCTGATATTTCAAATATCTACTGGACTTTCATTGAAATCTGTAAGGACGTGAACACTGCTCTTGATGACTTCTATACTATATTATACAACATTTTGGATGAATCAGTTCCAAAATTTTCAGTTGGTTATAAATCTAAATATCCACCATGGTTCACCAAAGATATTATCCATCACTTGAAATTAAAATTTTACTACAGACGAAAATGGAAAGCCACTAAGGACCAATTTTATAATAATGAATTTAGAAGATTGAGAGGACTTTGCAAATCCCTGATTGGTGATTCATATAGGTGCTACATGGACAATGTTGAAACCTCAATCATGAATAATCCAAAGAGATATTTAGATACATGCGTATTAAACATGGATCTTCCCGCATACTTGACGTTGAATGATTGTACAATGGACTCTCCGCAAGATATAGTCAATGGATTTGCCGATATCTTTTCTTTTATTTATCTTCCTAGTACACCTTTCTGTGTAGAGAATTTCGACTACAACCAATTCCCAGACACCATTAATCATGGATTTTTAATTAATAAACTACATGCATTGGGATTAACTCCGAATCTCCTAATTACGTTTTTTATAATGGATACAAGTCAGTGGAATTCTGCCCTTCATCAGGTGTGCCGCAGAGGTCAAACCTTGGTTCTCTCCTATTCATACTATACATCAACGACTTGCTGACGCAGTTAACATGCCCTGTGCTTACATATGCCGATGACTATAAAAACCTGGAGTGATGTCGTCCACCTTCAAACTAACTTGAATTTTTTAACTGCTTGGTGTCACCAATTCGATTTAAAACTAAATATTAATAAATGCTGCTATATAATATCTTATACACGCAAAGTAAATTACATTTCATCAGTATACTTTCTGGACAGCAATATATTGACTAGAGTCACTGATATTAAAGACCTTGGAGTGTGACTCTCGACTTAGCTTCTCGAACCATATAGACTTGATGTGTGCGTCTGCCTCTATGTAGAACACTGTTGTTATGCGTTGTTGCAAGTTCTTCAGTAACATATAGCTTATGTTACAAAATTGGAGTATGCTTCTCAAGTATGGTCTCCTCATTATTTATATCTACAACTTGTGGAAAAAGTGCAACGACGATTATTAAAATATTTATATTTTAAAAATTCTGGAATTTATCCTCAACGTGGCATGGATTATGATTTCTTGTTGGAAACTCATGACATTCAGGCCTTGTGTTATCGTTGGGAACGCTTTGCATGGAAATTATCCAATGGAGATTGATTGACCTTATCTTCTTTCACGTCTTAACTTCTTTATCCCTAGAATCTCCTCTCGCTTTACTCCGACCTTCTTGCTCCCTTTTTCAAGAACCAATATTTTTTAAGGATCTCCTCTGGTGACGATGTGTAGAGCAGCTAATCTTTATTATAATGATGTATTCTTTAATTCATTAAATCAATTATAACTTTCTTTTTGTAATTTATATTTTCACCGAAGTTTACATATCAGGCGAGACATATTCGCATTCAGAAAAAAACTTCTCTTAAAAGAGCCACAAAAATAGCACGGATCCGATTAAAAATTTAGAGGTTAGATGAGATTACTAAAAATTTACGCAAAAAAATTTGTTTTATTAAGTGCCAATAAAAGTATTTAGATAACAATGTGAATTACTTCAAACCGCATCTTAATATATTAGTAACAAAAAAGTTCCGGTAAATAAAAACAATTAGGAGATTTCAGTTTTTCTTTAATGTTAAACAAATGAAACATGAAAAATAAAATTTGAAAATTGATTCTTATTGAGATTTTGAACCTGCACCTTTTTGCTAATTTAACCGTCTCTCTGTTTTCAAATACAAAAGCTACCCATGTTGTTCCTATGAAATCCGGGCACCCTGTATATGTACGCGTATGTACAAGATACAGAAGTTATGACATCAATAATTTGAATTTATTTTTACTGCATAGTTTGATTTATTTACTGCCCTTCAAAACTTACTTTGTACATTGATTTAATAATAAATTAAGTTAAGAGAAACTATTTTAAATAAAGTGACCTTTGAATTGATTTTATAATTGAATTTTTATTGATTATTAAAATATAGAGTCTCCGATTATATACGCCAAATTTTGTCTGACATGGTTTCGGCTGCAAAATTTGCCTCTTTTCATTTCAATTGGTGCATATTTTTCATCAGTAATCCATTGATATATACAATATTTTGAGTTTAAAATAACTTAACAAAAGAGTCGCTGCCAGTTACCATTTCAAAAATTATATGATAAGAAAATTACTTCTGCCCTAAATTTGCTTTTTCTGAATTATATGCAATGGTGACCCTCCTGCCTCCCCCTCCTAAGGTCATATTATTTTTGTAGATTTATATTGTTTTATGCGAAGTATTTTGTCATTAACAATATCATAGGCGTTCATCAATTAAGGGAGTATAACTCCATCTTTTTCAAATCCAGTCTCAAAAATATTACTTTAAAACTAAACTTAACCTAGTAGTATCCGTACTGAATATAGTCATTAAGTTCCTGATATTAATTAAATTAAAGTTTTTTGCTGAAGAAAACTTTTGAAAATGTTATTTTGTCCAATTTTATATCGAATCGTCAAACTACTGCTTCAATTACTAACAACTATACAACAATAATTTACCGTTCTTTTACACGTTGTCATTCAATAGTTTTCTCATAATACTACAAATAATAAGTATATTTGTAACAAACATGTATATTTATCAACAAATTTGAGAAACAACTTATTGCAGTTACAAAAAACGACTCAAGGGACAACCACCATCATGTACCTTGAATCAGAACAAACTTGTATATTGAACGTGGTAAATGCTCTTGGAAATGCTATTCTTACAAGCTCAGCAATGTCATAGATTGTGTTTGGTTACCCAAGGTGTATCTATTCACTAGTGACAGTATTATAGAGTATTTTAAATACACCAAATACAATCCTGTTAAGCGTCTGCATTTTGGGTAGTAAGTGGATGAAACGTTCTCGACAGTCACGATTGTCCAATGTCAGTATGACAACCTATCGAGGAAACGGTTTCATATGCTACCTGAAATGTTCGAAATACCGTAGAAAGTTGCGTTGAAGACTTCGACATAATAAACGACGGTCTTGAAAGACCTAGGCTTAACCGTCGAAAGTTGTTTGTTGGATCATCCCGATGATTCTGCACACCCCATTATATTATTTAGAATATCTTTTATCAGGTGTTCTTTAAAATGTCGCTTAGGAAATATTAACACTGAGAGAATATGATTCCCAATGATATTAATTACACCTATCATAGATATCCTTTAATTCCTGATTTATTTCCACTTAGAGGTCAATAAAACAATAAATAATTAAATACCAATTTATCAGGAATTAAAAGATAAGTACATAAAGGTAAAAAAATACATATATTAACCTATCGTAGTAACATTTTGGCTCCTTCCACCAATTGTCATCTGACCTAAGTGCTTTATTGCTCTAAAAGTTAGAATTTTTGCTGGAACCGGGACTGTGATTAAATACGTTTCATCGCAATTCCAGATTCTATGTGGTGGAAAATTTGTACGAGTTAACACCGTTTTATAATTCTTATAAAATATCATGACGTTTATTTTATTAAATGGTGTGGATCGAGCTCTGATTGCAGCTTCCAAATTTGGCAGTATCTCGTCTTTATTGCTCTTAAGATACTGTCTCATCCACGCTTTATATCCTTTTTTCTGAAACGCATGAGTTAGGAAATTTTTTATTATTTGCCGCTCTGTACTGAAATAGAAAAAATTGCACTTTTGGTTAACTTATAACCCAAATGTACGGTCGTAATTAAATGCATTACATGCATCAATGTATTTTTCTTATCACCTATAAATAGAGCTGAGTATTGTTTTTCAAAGTTCGGACATCCACATAATTCAGATCTTTTAGAAGTAGTTGCACAAAAAGAGTAAATTAATAGCAAGAATAGGCAGAATAGTTAAGTCTGTTAGAAAGCAAACAAAGAATTGTGTGCCGCAAAATATTGTTTATTATGACAAATATATTTGTTAATATACTTCTGTTTGATTCTTCATTATGTTATATTTTTCTAAAAATGGCAAACCTTTTAAAATATCTATGTAGTTGGTATTTTGTGATAAGTGTTTTAATTAAGTAAATTGTGAACGGTAGTGCATATGTACTTGATATGTATGTAGGTACATACATATGTAAGTACAACTACGTAAACTTTTGTATAAGTTCATTTAACACAAAATTACAATAAGTTGACTTATATTAGGTCTTAGTTAAAAGGTCGATTAAGCAGAAATTACAAAAAATTCAAGTGTACAGATATTGCATTAATATCCATAGCAAATTTATTTTATCATAATTTTATACCACGATACATGTGGAACAATGGAAAACTGCCACACTCCGTTGCCTATGTATTATTTTATTTCATAGAATAATTATTACACAACGACTTCAATTATAATGCTGACATAACTTTGAGAAACAATCGGTAATGGGAAGCAACCTGCTAATTTTATTGTTATTTGTTATTAATCTGCGGCAACATGGTGTTACAGTGTCGTACGCAATGTGTATCGACGTAAGCATAACAAACCTTGGACACCTTTATGTATATTATACACTGATATTATTATGCATTGACTCCGATATATTTACTCATAATGCTTTCTCGATTTTATAGAACACGTTTCGAAACATAAATTAAAACATACCTACTTTAATTTCATGTTTTAGTTTGTTAAGTAACCGATCATTGTATTTTTAATGAAAGATGACATTTGGTAACACTTCTACTTCTATAAGCATTTTTTTGTGTTACGAAAAAAAGGTAAAATAATTGAGAACTTTGATCTTGATAATTATTTCTATTTACGTACACAGTTATAATATATAATTCAAAATTAAGTAATTAAGTAGGTTAAATTTAATTTTGCGACATAAACGATGTATTATAAATGTAATATCGTAATTAAAATAATAAATAATATTAGACAGCAAATATTTCTCTTAAAAACACCTGTTTTCAGATGTATTTCTCTAACACGAAAAGGATAAGATAATACTTCGTTTTCTCCATTTCTGGAACACCTCAAAAACGTGGGACACCCAGTATATGATTGAATGTAGGAACGCTGAAGATTACTTTAACATTATGTTTATGCAATTTCTCTTCAATTTTGTCCGTGCATTCCACACGTATGGAGAATGCTAGGAGAATTTGTTCTTCCTGTTGTTTGCTTGCCATAATGTATACTAATGTGTAATTAGTCGTTTTATTGTATTGTATTCTTGAGAGCTAATATCTTAACTCCGTGCACTAGTGTATTTTTACGACTCTTCCTTCATGTGCCAGGTGACGGTAGATATATTTTTATTGTTTGGTTATCTTTCTTATTTAAGAATACGCCCAAGAATGACAAGGACGTAAGATGTCCAACCACAACGGCGGTCGTCAAAGACTGAAAACAATTTTAATAACATAATTAATGTGGACTTAGATATAACACTTACAATTATTATTACAATATATGGGGTTAAAAGAATTAGAGTAAAGAAATTCACAAATTAAAAGAGCGAAGCCAGTTACTTCAAAAAGCAGTGTTATTTAAATTGTAATTTACTTTGTTTTCAGAAAATTTGTTACGAGTCAGTGTCTAGGTAGGCAGGTAAGTAAAAGCAGGCATCAGTGGTGCGTATATAACCTGTATCAATTTTTTTAGAAAACTACATATGTTCCAAATATGAGTACATACATATTTCCAAAGAAAACATTGATGATTAATTGATGATTTAGTATGTGTATGATCTGTTTGACAGGCAGCAATAATAATACACAACAAGCGTTCAAAAATCAACGACTTAAATGTAATGAAAATCTGTCGTCTGAAATATTCAAAGTGGCAAAAATTTCTAAGAATACATATTTTCAGCCTATGTACATATATGTCTGGGTAAGGTTCTCTGAAGCGTCACTAAAAACATTGGTGTAACGTTTTAGAAACGTCTTAATCTCACAAAAATAAAACGTTATAATTTA
Organism: Holotrichia oblita; assembly: GCA_023690525.1. Lineage (NCBI taxonomy): Eukaryota > Metazoa > Arthropoda > Insecta > Coleoptera > Scarabaeidae > Holotrichia > Holotrichia oblita. Next base: position 116,148,411 of record CM043017.1, read on the forward strand.
AAGTTTCATAAATGTTACAGTTTAATATTCTGCAAACGTTATACTTAAATGTACTGTAAACGTTACATATGAACGTTTTGTAGAGTTGATACTGAAAAATTGAAAACTGCAGAATTTTCTTTCTAGTTTTGCAATGTCAAACTTAATATAGGAAAATTATGCTCCTGTCTTTTCACACGATTAACTCCATTAAGCCTCGACGAGTACATTTAACACTTGCATTCTTGATTTTATTATTTTCAGAAGGTTATATAAACTTTTCGTGTAAAGTGGATACTAAGAGAAGATTTAGAATGTATACATAACTGTACTTTATTCAGGGTGGTTTATCAATGTCCAGTGTGCATGTACTAACACAAATATATTCAATAAATCTAACGTATAATTCTCTACACATCCTTCTACTAGTATCAGTTCTGGAATATAGAAATATTTTAGGAAAGAAATTATTTCAGGTACGCCTTCTTTCATATTTAATCATATTTCTAATAAAACATTATACAGGCTGCCCGCATTTTGTAGGGACAACATGGGTAACTTTTAAAAGCTACCCATATTGTCCCTACGAAATCCGGGCCAGTATATGTTGTGCATGTGTTTATTAATTTGAAGGAAGGGAATACTATAAACATGAAATAATACGTTTCCAGTTGCTGTTTTAAAATAAGCAGTTATTCGAAAAAGCGCCAGATGTTAGAAGGTAGCAAAAAACTGATTCAATCATTCATTAATGGAAAAGATGAAATTAGTTTTATAAGAGAATACAATTCATTAACTTTTGATATTACTTAATTGGCATACGTTAGTTTCTCATTAGGATGTACTTACAAAAATTTCTAACACGTCCGAATTAAATGGATAACAGTAAAGAATATGAAGTAACTTCTTTGCCCATCAAGCAAAAGAAGGTAAGGATGGCTATAAATGAATTTTATAGTTTGTCGGAGTGCTACCGTTCACAACATAATCTGAATAAGCTTGTGGTGTACTATCAGATTGTCCCTTAATATATCTAAGTGTCAAGCCATTACTTTCTTTAAGAGCTCTACTCCACTAAATTTCAATTGCATACATGCTAGACGATACGCCACTACGCCGACTCATCGAAGTTAAGGATTTGGAAGTTATTTTCAATAGCTGCTTTGCATTTTATCCTCATATTAACTCCATTGTGCCCCGCTCCATGAACTTATGTGGTTTTATTAAGCATATTGATCTCTGTCATGTTCCTCGTGGCGAGTTTGTAGCGTTCATTCAAAAACCAATTCCCTGATTTCGTGTAGTGCGTGGAAGGAGCATCCTAGAATAACTTTTTATTATTTAATTGATTACCTAATGTAAATGGACTTTTTCGTTTTCTTTATTAATCACTTTTTTTGTATAATTCAAGATGTAATTCATAAGTTAATTATGTGTATCTTGCTATGTAATTTATATGTACTATTTGGTTATTATGTTATGTACAATAAATAAATAAATAAACAATTTCTTCAAAGTAAACTAAGAATCATTATTCACTATCTATTAAAAAGTTTTATACGTATTAGACGTATATATTATATTTTCACCGTTAAAGTATTCAAAAATGACGATGCCTTTTTAACGTTACACTAACGTTCAGTGTGTAACGTTTAGACAACGTTTTCTTAACGTTTATAAACGTTGAGAGTAACCTTTATTTAACTTTTTAAAAACATTTTCTTGCTACCTGGAGGGATAGCAATTTTTCAATTGCCAACACTTTCAAAACACTTATTCACAACTGTTGTCATTGATTTATTTCTAAAGAATCCAATATCGTCCTTCTTTCCATCTTAAAAAATAAACAAAGAAAACAGGTGAGAAATCTATAGTATAGCGAAGATTGTCAAGCAATATGTAATTGCTTTATTTTTTGAGCAACAACATCATGCAAATGAAGAGGTGCAATGTCATGTTTATACAAAATTTGCTTGAACAAACCAGAACAAATAAACAAAAATCGGCTGATCTAGTATATAATATTCCCTCATGAAACTGAATGTCAAAGTCATTGCACTTGCCTTTTCTGCGGTAGAAGTGTCACAATAAATCTGTTACTTAGATAAAGATAAAATTGTTTGTTCCGGCTGTATGTAATTTCAATTGAAATTTGCAATTACCTGTATGTGTAAGTTGTGAAAACACTATAAATATAAAAAGCAAAGCGGCAAGCAGCTGTCTTTAACTCTAACATTAATACAAATATAAAAATTGAAAAAGATGTAAAAAATGTTATATAAAAGACAATCAAAGCCCATGAAAGAAGGAGAAAAAACGAAAATTAATTCTAGCAAATACAATAGCCTCATTGGCCACAGTCTCAGAATTTAACATTTCCCAAAATGGTTTTTTAGTCACACGATTGTCGCTAATCTTTTTTCGAGGCATTTCTAGTAATTGCGCCTATTTCTGGTTACTTCATTTTATGGGGTGAACACTAATATGTTCATAAAGGGATATTCAGAATTTGTTACACAATTTCATTACCGGCACATTTTACGCCTATTATGTCGGTTCCATTTGTTCGCACATCCTGCATTGATTAATTATTTGCTTTAAGTATTTATATATTAATAATTAAAATAATAACATGTCATATAGAATTATTAAAATGATTTTAAATTACTTAATCGCAGCTGTATTAGATCTTGAATGTTTTTACTATAAAATATTAGATACATTGCATCTATACTACATTATCTGTTCTGCATGCACAATTACTTCCATGACAATAAAAATTATAGCAAGCTGTAGCGTGGCTGCCTGCAAAGATTCCGACGATGGAATTTAGGACATGCTCTGTATCTGGTGTCACTTTCAAGCACAATTTAAAAGTCATACGAACAGTTACTTTCAAATGAAGCCTTATTTTCTCACCTTGTACTTGAAACTTCCAGTAGTAAATTATTATTTATTTCAAATAGATTGTATGAAAACCAGAGTATATAATTACAGTATAATAATCATATAACTGCAATCAAATAGATAATAATGCAAACGGACGCATAAAGTATGTAAGTTAGTAAAATTGTCTATGCAATGCGATAACAATTATAATATCGAATTCTTATGTTATTCTGTTCTATTGTTATAGTTTCTGAGAACACGTTTTATAGGCTGTTAAGGTGACAGTTACATAATATGAATGACTATTATTTCATAAAAGCTACGAAAGGTATGCTAGTAATAAGGAAAGGTACAATTTTTAAATACTTAACTTTAATTTTGATTCACAGCCAGCAGTACTCACAAACATTGATATTATGTTACATGTTACATTTCGCAAACATATAGAGGTTCACTAATGACTAATACAAAGCGAACAATTTAGAAATCTTTGAATCTATGACGTAAACAAGGCTTAATATGATAAGTCATTTGGATTAGATTTAGTATTTGAATGTGATAGATTTTACTCACTAGCACCGAGGAACAGAAAAAAGACATATAATTCTGATTCTTAGTATTCTTTTCCTAAATTTAAATATGATATTGGCTACATTATGCAAAGTTTTAGAGACACATGCATTTATAACATGAAGTATTTTAATATACTTTCTATATTCTTGACTCTGCAATTTTGAAAGATTCTTTTCAATTTTCTGTTATATTTCGCACGTAGAGCAGCCCTCTTAATGATTCAACAATCATCGACCAACATCTTAAGATTCCATTCGCTTTGATATCTCTTTTCCATCGCCGAAATCCTCGGATGAAAGAGTCCTTCGTGCTCACTACTTGCCAAGCTGCTTTCTCCAATGGATTCTCTCTGATACGTAATGGAGAGAGATACACATTTTCAGGATTACATAATGTATCATGTTTCATATTTATCTGCCCAGTAATGAATGATTCCCTAAATATGAATCATTAACTTTTCTAATATAATGTCTTTTCTGTTGCTACTACCGCATTCATATAAAAAACAACAGAACTTTATATAGACAATCTATAGACCAAAAGTAAGTGTAATAACCTACAGACCACCACAAACATTCCATTGATACGCCGCGTATTGAAACTGTTCCAATATAAATTTAAGTCTTTATATATCTTTGTTTTATACTCGCAGAGTTAGTCACAGGTACTAATGAGAATTTATTGGCGTTATGCAGAACCACTGATTTTAAACTAACTTTAGAGGAATCATTAAACAGGCACCATTCTGTTAGATTATCTTCAGTGCTAAATAAGACAAGATAGATAGATACTGATACACTGATAATCAAGCCGTGATAAAAGCGCTCACCGGGATTATTCAGGTATGTTCATTTACCCACTATCTCAAAAAAAAGCCGTGAGGTTACAGAGAATTCAGTATACTGGCCTACGCATATGTTTAGGGGCGACGAAATCTACACCAACTCTAGCTCTTTTGAATGAGGCAGCGGAACTTCCAATACACCTACGATTTAGGAAGCTGGCAAATAAATTTTTACTCACGGGAATGGAACGTAACAATGCAGCAGGGAATTTCCTAATGGAAACAGCGTTACTAGCAACTCGACCTAGATTCAATATCTGGAGAAAAAAGAAGCCGCCCATGTTAATTCAACTGTCAAATGCGTAAAATTTATACAAAGGGGCACTAAACAATAACGATGGGTTAACGTGTCACAAAACTGATTTCTTCCACCAAATAAAACCTCTCCCTACACCTTTAAAATTTGCACATGTCTACAATATTGTCAATCTTCCCTGTAATATAATCAATCCCGCTTTCAATTCTATAGTACAAGCCAAGTGGCCAGGTTTCTCATCAATACATACAGATGCCTCCAAAAGTTCCAATCCTGAATCGGTAGGAATCGGCGTGTTAGTAAAAGAATTGAATCTTCGACATGAACTCAAATTGGACCCAAGAATTAACATTACCAGTGCTGAGATGATTGCCGTCTTGGAAGCTCTGAAAATAATAGAAGAGAGGAACATCAGAAAATCTTTGATTTTTCCAGATTCCCAAAATGCTTTGTTGGGAATCAACAATACAGGCATCAACGCCTCTCTGGGCCAAATAGTAGCAACAATTAAGGTAAAGTACCATATGCTTACAGAAAGAGGATTTATTATAAAATTCATATGGATACCTAGCCACAGAAACATTGAAGGCAATGAATCAGCAGATAGCCTTGCAAAAAATGCGACTAAACTTAATGAAACCACTTCACTGTATAAAGCGACTGTACCAGATATTCTTACGACATGCCATAAGGAAATAACTGCGGCTTGGCAAGAGGAATGGGACAGATTCACAAGATCCAAAGCGAAAGCGTATGCCAAAATATGTAGCAAGGTTAACATAACACCTTGGTTTGAGAAATGTAACCTACCTATTTCTCATATTGTTACATTTACAAGACTGCGATTTAATCACTGTCACACCCCTTTCCACCTAAACAAAATTAAGATCAAGGATTCTCCTAATTGTAGTTGTGGTAAAGTTGGTGATCGGCAACATTTATTATTTGAATGTCCAGACCAAACTAATTTATCGAATGATCTCTACAGGAAACTCAAATCAGCCAAAACTTGCAATCACCGTTAAACGTGTTCTCCGTCTTAGAAAATACAAACAAAGAAACGATTATGAATGTTATGGAATTCTGAAAGAAGACCAACCGTTAACTTCAAAATCCTGCTTGCACAGTAGTTAGACAACTTGCTTTGCTTAATTTTGCATGCTACTGTAGCTGAAGTAGAAATAGCTTATCATATTAAACTTAACTCTATCATATTCATACGTCCCTACAGATATCCTTTCCGAATTTAAACGTGTGTGCGTCAACAAAAGACAATTCTATGACTTTATGTTACAAAAGTGACTGGCTGAAATGGACCAATCCGGAGGCCAATTAAATTGAGAAGAAGAAGAAGAAGAACTATTGGTACTCGTGAAACACAGATCATGTTGATCAGTGTAATCGGTAGGATCATTTTTGACATACTGCGTCTATGGATATGTGCTCTCTGAACAATTTTGATTAGACTGTTCAAAGAAGGCAGTACCTATATTAAAAAATATTACATATTTCCACTTGTTTCTTTTAACTCTTACCTCGACAATTTGAGGATAACATTATTGAAATATATAATTTGAATGACATTTAAACAACAAACAAAGCATTTTAACAGACTGCTAGTAAGTAAAACCATAAAAAATTATAAAAATACGTATAATTATACAGTACGTTGGTTAAAATAATAAAATTTCAGTTTGCCATTAGTAATATATTAGAATTTTCAAATTATATTTACAATACAATAACTGTGTGTCTAAAATATAAATTTTAATTAACTCAGCTTACTGCCAGTGCTTTTTGTTTGAAATCAATTTTCGTATTTCCTAACTAGTACAAAACTAGTTTTAAAATTAATGAACCGTATAGATTAAAGGTATTAATTCTTCAGATAATATACCTACATTGAGATCTTTATATTACAATAAGTGGCGTACCGTTGATGGAAGTTTGATGTGTATTGTATATACGCAGTGTTTTACTTCTTGTTATTTAACAGAACCAGTTCGATGACGATCCCTGTAGGATATAGTTAATTAGCTTATCCAGAAAATTTGGATACCGCAGAATTAAAAACGAAAATAAATAAACCAATTTAAAATATTGATCCTTTTATTTCATTAAGATATCTCGTACACGAACACACTACTAAAATTTAAGTTCGTATTTCAAGAGAGAAAGATAGTGTAGATTGACAGGTAGTGTACAGCTCAGTGTGTATTTTTCATTAACGTTAATTACGGAGTATTGCCAAAATTTATCTTTAGAATAACAGTGATAATATTATTTAAATCAACAGCGATGTATAACATTTCTTATTTATCATTTTTTTTGTAATACAGATCTGTTTGACTGCAATTATATATATATTGAAGTTTTTCATTAAATATATAAAAATTTTGGTGGAATAATTCCCCCAAAAGAGTACTTATACTGCAAGATAAATGCTAATAGGAACCGTAGATTTAGTGTAGAAAGTTTATTCAGGAAGTAGGTACACCCTAAATAGAAAGCATTCACAAAAATTTGCTAGCATTTTTTACTGTTAAGAGTAATTAATTGCTATCGAGTTACAAATAAATGTGTTCCAATGGTTCCAATATCACAGTCAATTTATCCCCTGCATAATTTTTCTCTAATTTGTCAGTTAGCAAATTGAATAAATAGAAGAAGAAAAAATCTTTCTTTTACATTATAGTTTGATGGTCGGAGTGATAAGATCGACCACCCAACCGGAGTTCACGGGCGTTTGAGTCCGTTCGAGGACGTTATAGTATACACTGCAGTAGTTTTTTTTAAATGTATGTAACAAAGTCGTAAAGCAATGTAACACAGACACACACATTTACATAACAAACTCTGAAACGATAATTACGATAAACGATACGACTTGTGAAGCTGCTCAAACCACAATGATAAAAATAATTCTTCTCGAATAAGTGTGTGATTAGAATTAGTGCTGCAAAATAAATTAGAGATAGAACGGTGACTTGCTTGCTCCAATGTCTTGGCGTACGCTGACTATTCATTAATAGTCATTAAACGATCTATAATTACTTTATTTCTCAACTACCTACATGCTTCGGGTGATTTCCTAACGAGAAAATATACAATATATAATACATATAAGAATCGGTGATCACATTTTTTTGTCAGATCCATATCTAAAGCATACGGTAAACGAAAATTTTTTGAAAACTCATTTCAGCAACATAATGACTAGGCATGAACAATATGATTTTTATGAATATGATATCCAAGGTATCGTGGAAAACCAACATTACAATGAAGGTCAACGCAAATGGTAAGAATGCTATCGTAACGACATAATTGATCTATTTAATATCTTGTTAGATAACGAATTTTCAATTCAGAGCTTAAAAGTAAACATTGGATCTATTCAATATACTTGCTCAAATAGCAGTACGTACGTCACCTTTGTGTATTTGACAATTGCGGTGTGAATACCTCTTTAATAAACCACTGGAAGTAAGTCGTATGATACATATTATTGTTACTATTAATTACTACTGCTACCGCTCCAACTAATCTCCCTACAGACGAAAGGATCGGTTGTACAACGGATTGTAGAGCAGGAGAAAAAAGTATCCGGACAGTGCGCGAAAGAAGGAGGCTTCTTACTCAAACCCTACGGGAACTTTATTGTCCTAGAGTGCATACAAATAATGTCTGTGCCACAGACAGTCCATGTAGGTATACTAAGTCAATAAAGTACCCGTGCATTTTGAGTGAAGGGCGTCTTTCTTACATGCACTGGCAGGATACTTTTTTCTCCTGCTGTACAACCGATCGTTTTGTCTGTAGGACGCTTTATCTAGTCGCAGAATTGATTCGACGGTTTAAAGCAGCCTACAGATGAAATGATCGGCTATACAGTTTGTTGTACAACCGCAGTTGGCTCGACGGTCTACATGCGGAGGAAAAACAGCGACTAACTTGTCTCTACGACTTTATTTTTAACTTGTAGTACGACAAGTAGTATAACCGATCGTTTCGACTATAGGCGCCTTAACAGTGGTTATTTGGTTATGGTTTTTTGGTTATGTTTTTGTATGAAAACCTTTAATTTAATTCTTTTAAATGACGATGGAGTAATAAGAACAAAAATAACAATACGCGTGGTACACAAAAGAAATAATTAACAACAATCGAACTGATTGTATAAAAAAAACTAAAATGATATAGTTGACCTATACTGTGCAAATACAAGCAAGCTATATAACGTTATAGCTATAAACATGAACAATGCGTAAATAAAATAATGATATAGTACCATAAGCTACAGTTATGTTTCAATAATTTTATACCGAAAGTAACTGTTAAAAATTCGATGGCATAATATATGGGAGATTTATCCAGAATCTTTATTTTAGATCTTGCATATTTATCCTACATTACAAGAACGCGTGTGACATGTTGGCACATTGAAATAAACTAGTGCTAGAATCGTAAGCGGGTCAATTGTACTCGTTTGTCTAATAAATCATTAATAACAATTATTATTTATTATTATTATATTACGGGCCGATAATCCCAGCAGTTAGGCGGTTAATGAGCGACGCAAGAGATCGTTAGGATCCAATTCTACGAATGAACGGTGATATTTCTCTCGGAGAATTGTATCCCGATCGATCGACCATTCACTGTAGAGGGCAAAGCGATTAACAGCGCAGCATTATAAACGGTAAAATTGTGCTGTAACAAAACCATTGAACATAATTACAAACACACAAATTAGATAGCAAGAGTTGTAGTTGCAGTGGCAGATTTCCAGGGATTGAAATGCTGGCCGAGGCGTTATGGCGCATCTGGCTAGCCTCGGTTCCTCGGTCGAGTGTCAGTTGGTGTGGGAAAATAATTAATAGTGCAGTATTACTTACGGTGACGTCATGTTATATCAAAGCCTAAAAACACATTTGTACACAGAAAAGCAACAATTATAGTTTGATAAGCAATACACATTGAAAGCCACTACAGCTACATATATACACACAGATAAATAAAGTAGATTTGACTCTGAGACACATCGAAATACATTTAAAGTTAACAAGTAATAGACAAGAACATGTCGAATGCCATTTTAAAATCAGTATAATTTACATTAATCTAACGTGCCATCGAAAAAAAAACATAATTAGTGTAGGCTATGTAAATGTTTTTGATCGTTGCTTTAGCCACTACCACATAATGACATTTATTATTTGACATTTTAAATGTTTTATTATAACCAAAGTTTATAACCGCAAATTAAATGACAAGGAATAAATGTCATTATGTGAAAGTGGCTAAAGTAACAATCCATTCACATAGCCTACTCTAATGATGATTTTTTCGATGTGTCTATATTTACGTTTATCTAATACATTCGTGACCTCCTAGTCATAACAACATGGTAATAAGCTGACTAAGCTAACATTAATAAAAGTATTACTTGTAAGATATTTGATAATTGGCGTTATTCTAAAGATTTTCAGTTGTCCAGTCTTAATGCATTAAATAGAATAACACTATTAGCGGAAATGGGGTAGTTTTGACAATGACACTGGGTATACGAACATTACTCGCACTTAAGTTCATTCATAGTCTATTCATACTGTACAAGCTACATATATATCAAATTCGCGGAGTACCTACTATGGAGATCTTGCTTATTATAAAAGAAACATTATAGGCTTAAATATGGCAATGCTATGAAATTTTGGTCTGAATAATAATCTTTCAAAACATGTTGGATTAGTTAGTGTAGTGGATTAGTTAGTTTTGTTTTTAATTTTAGTTGTCTTGCATAGTTAGTGAAAGTGTTGAAAAATAAAAAGTACTTTGTTAAGGTTGGGACAATAGTTAACTTTGTAAATTCATAATCCGCGTACATTCTTATAGTATGCGAACATAGTCGTAATGTTGAGCAAAATCTAAAGGATTCTCAATTTAATTGATTTTGAATTTATTATATGAGTTTAAGGTTTTTTTATTTACTTGACAACAGCTTTGTTAACCTATAAGTATCATCAATGAATATTAGCTAGACGAACTGGTTGACCATTAATTACTCATCATTTAAAGCAGACAATATGTCAATAATAGCTGTTACATCTGTGGCTATCTGTCTACTACCACAAAAAGAATTTGATCTAAATGAAAGCGAATATACTTTTTTAATGCAAATAAAATTACCACAGAATTACATAGAATAGATATCTACCGAAATAATTCCATGTATGTAGCTAAAACAGTTACTGTAAGCAGTATCAACATTATTGTTGTTTTCTTGCGGACCTTGATAAAAGTATTTTTTTCATTAGTATTGTATAGTTCGTTGTACACTTAAGCTTCTTTAATATTCTAAAGAATTGCTGTAGGTACTTGTCTAATTTACATGTAAGACGTATAAATTTTGCTAATTTTTACGAATGTATGAAACATATGACATATGACTTTTAAATTACGCAATTGCGTCTAGTATTGAAGTCCAGTTGCCGTTCAGATGTGCAGTAACGCATACTCGCACCTGTTTGTTTACGGTAATATAACAGTTCCCGAAACATGTGATTTACATTTATAAAGACTTCACGTGCACGGCAAAAGATATATGCATCGTTACAAATGTTTACGTAAAAATGTCAACGGTTTAGAAAAGCAAACGGCATTAATAATTTACATTTATGTACGCTACACATTTGCATTTACCGAATCGAATATTATCGTCATAGTAAACCATTGAATCAGTAGATTGAGACACAAGGTCAAGTTTAATAACGTAATTGTCATATCGAACAATGAAGTATCAACGAATAAAATAAATAAAAAAACTGAAAAGTCGAAATGAGTATGGAATTTAATGCATTACTTTTAACACACAATTTTGCTGGCCATCAGAATGTTATATATCGTTGTAATAATGCTTTTAAAATTATTGCATTTTAAACTAGATTATATTTAATTTACATATCCAAGTTTCGATTCACATTTCGCATACATACATATGTATATATGTAAGTACATGCATAATCTACAGTTATGTAACGCATTTCCTTCTTATGTGATTCCTACTATGTAGTATATATTCAGAAAATATAATTAATATTTTTATATCCTAAAATACACTTTTATGTCCATTTTCGCAGGATAGATTGCTAAAACAAAACAAATGACAAAATATACATCTTGTTGCATTTTTTTTTGTCAGGGAAAAGTCCTTTACGGGCACCGGACCAGGCTCTCGTTGGCTGGTAGTTTAGGACTCCCAGGTTTAGTATACCTACTAAAAACCCCTCATTGTTCCACTATCCCGCCGGAGTTGGGGGTGTCTAGGTGTCTCATGTATCTCACTGTATTTGCTGTATCTCTCTCTCACCACTATTACTTCTCTGATGTAGCTGCTGACTGCTCTTCAATTAGCTTCTATTATGTTATGCTTATTCACATTTTGGACTAGTTGTTCCACCAGCATGCTCCTGCTTGTCCCCCACCTATCACACTCAAGCATCACATGCTCCGGCGTTTCCTCCTCTCCGCAGTCCAAACAAACGTCGTCCTCTGCCTATTTAAACCTCTTGAGGTAAGTTTTAAAATTGCCATGACCTGAGAGAAACTGTGTTGTTGCCCATCTGTCTGAATTTGCACTTCACCCGTGGTTGTAAGTCTCTGATAAGGATTTCAGTCCATGCTGCCGAGGAGTCCATGTTTCCCATTTACGCTGCCATCTCCTTATCGTAAGTTTTTTCTCTTCTGTCATTGAGTTTATCTGTTACCCGCTTTTCGACAGAAACAGTTGCTCTAATCTACAACATATTGCGGGACAGTGTCTACACCCCGCTCAATGCCTTTATAAGAGGCTAAGATAGTATTATTAGATTGCGAAAATATAAAGAATAAAAGTGCGTTGATTGAATAGCTAACCAGTTATCATACTTTCGATTTTGAGAATAATGAACGAATTGATATAAATTGTAAAAATCGTCTACTTTTGAAAACTTAACATTAAAGAATCAGTTAATTTTACGTTGATTATTAGCAACTTATATAATATTTTGCTCTTTGGCTATATTTGGATTTCAATTTAAAACAAAGGAAGCATAACAACACATTAACAGTTCAAGAATTGGAATAATAATATTTTAATACACTTTAACTTTTGCTACCTAAATCAACCTTTGTATAGAATAAAAAAATGATTTTGACAGTGGATTGGCTAAAATGTGTAATGTGATCTTTAGATTTTACATATACAACTTTGATTTTGTTTGTTTAAATTAATCTAGCTTCTGTAGAACCAACGTGTATTCGTTCGAATATATGTGTACCATTTTTTCGTCATAAAATCTGCGTTTCTATTCATCCTTTAATTTTTTTAATTCTACAAGTTATTTCGCTATTCTGGATACTGATGAGCTAAGCCAGGCTCCTTTAAATAGGTAATTAGATTTGTCTCGAAAAATGTGCGCCCTGTATTTAGGATACAAGTATCCTGAAAGAAAAAGTGATATTTTGACTAATTTAGATGACTTATTTTCACAGCAGTTTATGCTTTGTGCTCTGAAAAGTCAATCTCATATTTGAAGTGACCATTATCGTTGAATAACTCATAGTTAATCCAAATTAGAAGATAAATAAAGGTTTTTTATAATTATTTGTTTATAAAATAATAGCAACAAACAATGTCCAACGCTTGCTGATCTAGAAGTGAAGAATGTAGGTCTTGTCGATATGGGTTTAGTTCTACCAGAATCCAATTCGTTGAGCGATGAAGGCAAGACGATACTTTTGGTCTAGTAGAAATAAGTGATATTCTATATACTTTAGAGGTGCCAGTTCAATGAAGAAGTTAATAAAATTGAAATTGCAGAAATTAAGGTGATAGAAGATTAAAAAAAGAACATTAAAATCTGATGAACCTGAGAAAACCGCTTCAATTATTTAAACATTTTTCGGATGACGAATTCTATTAATATATCCATTGTGAAACAGTTTATATTTTGCCAATAACCACCAGACAAAATGTTGCAAAGTTTGTCCTATTATTAAAAAAATCAACACGACTTTTCAGCAGTGGAAAGTACTTGATATGAACGTCAAATATTACATATTCAATTCATTGAAACAACTTATACATGATAACTAAAATTGGTTATAAATTTTGACCATTGTCTAGTTCCAGGGTTCACTGTTATAATTATGTGATTTTACCAATAGAAACTAGTTGACTCATTAAAACCAAATGGGGTTTGTAGACACTGATGCAATACAGAAAAATGCTCACAAAAACTGTCAAAGCGGGAAAAGAACCACGCGACTCCTAGAATTATAGATTCATTATGAGTACTAACAAAGACTATATTGAGCCAATAGAATGTACCAGGTCGGAGCACAACCAGAAATGCAAAAATAAGTGTGCCTCAATCAAATCTGATCAAATCTTGTAACCAAAATATGGGAAGAGTTGATGATCAATATGACTATAGTAGAAAAATACACAATTCAAGTACAAGGAATACAATAAGCATAGAACTTACCAAATTCTGAATTTTATATAAAATTTTACATAGGGTAAGTCGTATGACATTTCTCGACGTTTTCATAGGTTACGTCATGGTAAGCCATATATGGAATTTACCATTGACTGCTATCAGATCGAGACATCTAGCGGGAATGACAATCCACGAATTGTCCGAGCTAGATCGATATCTGCTGTACCGACTTGTGTTGTGTAGTACCTTGCGTTGCCTTGCCTTGTCGGAGGTATTATACAAATAAGTTGAGAGGTGAAAAGCAATGAAATTAGATCTTGCATTCGAAGTTGCGCTGATGAGACCTGGAAGGTCGAAATCACGTGGTACGCTTCTAATGCTTGATGTATTCTCATTGCATTCGTTCGCAGTGTGAATTCCAACAATATACAATGGGCGCCTATTACAGGCATTTTTTTAGTTAGGGTAAGTAGATCAATTGTTTGAACTTTAGAAGATCAGTTGCTGTCCTATATCTGAATCTCAATAACAGTATTTCTAAACGTAAGACGCATGTTTGAAGTAGTTTTACAATTTAATCATGAAGAAAATCGAAGTTGTATTATTAACCCAATATAATACAATATAATAATTATAATAAGAAAAATATAGGGAATGTGACAGTGAACCTACAAGCAAATGATTTCATAAACACAATTTAATTTACTATACGCCATTCCATTCCCACACTACAGACTTCGGCATGGATACATTGGTTTAATAATTACAGAAATATTATAATATTGGATACGAATATACAGTTTTTTTGAAAACTAATCTGTTGTATTTGCTATATAAATTAGAAAAAATAAGCACAACCACGCCTGTTTACTATCCGCACCAAACGAATATATTAAACAAATTTCCTTTAGAACATGTTCTGACCATAGCCGCATATTAGGACGTGTTAATTTGCAAGTAACTGTTAGACATGTGTGATGTATTTACGTGCACGGGCACCACACTATAATATTCCACATATAATCAATAATTTTCATAAAAAGGTAACATCTTGGATGTTCCGCATTTAACAGTTACTTTGTTAAACACGTAATGACTCTTCCGTTTGATGGTTTCCCTTGCAGAACGAAAGAGCTAACGGATCTCTATAAGCCAGTGAACCATATGCCCTCTATATGTTTTATCCTAAAAAATTACTTGATGTTGTGCTTTTAAAATTTCCAGGAATTATTGTTAAACTTATTTATTTATTACTATTATTTATCTACAGTTCATGTAATTTAAAAATGCAGAAAACAGTTAAATAAGTGCAAAATAGCAATATGGTTTCTCCAATAGATTCATTAGGGACTCAAACTTTTCATCATGTGATCGTATTTGTGAACCCACAAACATTCACTATTTAATTTTTGCATTAATTTTAGGAAACTTCAACTAGATGAAAGTAACAATTAACTACGAGATAAATCTAGATAATATTTATCAACATCTAATTATGCGAAATATGGGAGATTTAAACAGAATATTTGGTTTAGATCTTGGCACATTTACTACGTTACATGATTGTGTATTATGCATTCGCACATTAACATGAATTGATGTTGGGTAAGTCAATTCTATTCGACAGGAAAAGTTTAGTAGCAGTCTAGCACTGCATCTCTCATGTTGATTATGCAAGGACTCCAAGAGATGTTCTTCCAATAAATATATGTGTAGTTGAAATTGTATCCAAAGTAGTTACCACTTATTCGATATGATAGGTAGGCACTTTGGAAATTATTATTATTATTAAACAAACCAAATGAAAAAGCCTAATGATAAATCTAAACTTCATTCGAGAAATACAAATTATAAATAAACATAGGAAAACGTTGATAATGGAATGAAATATAAACTAAATTAATCTATACTACAAAACAAAACTAAAGAACAACTAGAACGTTAATTGAAATTAATATAGCAGCAATTTTGCCATTAATAAAGAAAATTGCTACTACATTAAATTAATATTCATATAAAACTACAAACCCATACTCTAAAAAAATACTTAATATATATCTAAGGATACGTACAGATAAATTTAATTTTGAAATTCGGAAGGACGCCTTGCGATTAGTACGCAATATTTCTTCAAATAACATATTATAATAATAATTTTATTTTCTTAACTTATTTTACATAAAAGTTAGATACTACAATATAATTTACGGACTGTATTATATACGAAAAGCATTCTAACGACAGCCAACTATTCCAAACGAATATCAAGAATTTATTACGCATTTCGATCATGCTCCACACTGCATTTAGCATTCCTATCCGTGCACCAAGTTCATAATTAGTGCGCTGAATATAATATATTTGTAACAGGTTCGATTTCGAACTAGTTGATATCTCAATGTTTAAGTAATATTATACTGCGGTTGTCGTTGGAATGATTTTATTTGCCATCATAATTTATATGAGTTTTAATTGTTTACACGTGCTACTAAAATACTGTTCGTTAAGATTCGTGAAAATATCGTATCAATATTGATTTTATATAGTATATTTTATTTACGTATGTAAAAGTGAAGTAAATGAAAGCTTTATATCACAGAGAATGATCCTAATTCTATCGTAACTAATGAAAAAAAAACGTCTGTTAAAAATTACACAAAATAGAGCAATGAATGTAGCTAACGTGAAATTCATTTGTGAAAATAAAAAGCTATTAATTATTTTCAAATTGTTTAGCATTCTCTACCTATTCTATATTTATGGGTAATACGCCAAATCAACCTTTCTCTAATTTATAAAGTTCCCCAATAAATCTTAAAGTTAAACACTATTTCATCTTCAAAACAGCAAACACTCAACATTACACCGACATATTTTAATACCAAACTTGTCATTATCAAGCCATAGTCACACAAAATTTAAATTTAACAATAAGCACAACAATTTATAATTACTAATTAATTAATTTTTGCATTTGTTTAGTTAATATGGGCTTTATTTCAAAACTATGTTGTGCAACCATTAAGTTTTAAATAAGCCAAATGCTTCTGAAATCTAGTTGAAATTGATTTTTTTTTGTTAGTCCGACATATTTTTGATTACAACCATTACAATTTATTAATTTCTCTAAAATGTTTTCTAAAGGTTCTTCTTTTTCGTTTAGGTTGCCGATAAAACTCCAGAAACATGTCCCAGAACCATAAACCATTTTTAAATTTAGTTTAGTTAGTTTAGATCTCTTTCCAACTTTTAGTAATAAACCGCTAAAGATTCTACATCTCTGAAGATGTACAATCCTCTCCTTATATTTAAATTTTGGAACCATTACACTGAGACACATTTCTTCTAAATTTAAGCTCATTCTTACACCTTTGCCTGTTCAAGGAAATGCTAAATGCTAAATTCATAAACGGTTGCCCATATTTGGTGATTTATGAAGTAACTTCTTGGAGCGGATCCTGGTAAGGAACGTCCTTTTATTGATGCAGAATATCTTATACTCCAATTGCGATCGATTGAGGTTAATACAATGAAATAATATATGACGGTTCTGCTGGCGATTGAAAAGCTTAGTCCTTCTATTGAGGAAGCTCACTTAACTGTCGTTACGAATCATTATGGCTTAATAGTATCCAGAAACTCTCAGGTCATTTGGTAAGGTGAATCAGGTCAGTCTACAGTCGTATCATTAATTGGAAAAGTATAGCTTGTCGGTCTTGTTCCAGTTAGTGAAGCCTTAGAAGTTTTTGAGGTTGTGTAAAATAAGTGATATCAACCAATGGTTGAAAAGATTCGACACAGCTACAATTGATTAATGTAGTGCTTTATAAAAACAACGGAAATCCTTCATAGTTTAAAAGCTTGCACTTCTTTAAACTCATACACTCAAAAATTACATTTAGTTGTCTAATGAGTACATATGGTTTTGGAAATTAATATTTTTGTTTTAGTTTAGGAAATGTTTCAGGTGCATCGTTTTCAAAAATTACCATGACAATACGAATTGGTACAAAGTTAATATATGAAGTAATCCTTCCTGATTTGATTTCTGATTCTATAATGAAGCCAGATGCTGTACAAGCACGATTACCAAATCCTATATAATTCCTTTTTGTACTATTTAGGGACCTGCATCAACACCTAAATTTCCATAAACATCAGTTCAATAACATAAACGTACTGTAACTGGAAAACTTGCTAAGTGAAACATTTGATTGTGCTACTTTGTAGTGCATTAATACAAACATGATAATGTCCGATCCGGTTCGATAAATCCTTAATTAAATTATTACTGAATTGTAATAAAACATGATAAAGAGGAAGTACAAGGGTTAATGAACCTTGCTATCTTTCGAATGTCTAATTTTCATGTAATGGATCAAAAAAAAGTAATTCATAATGTGCCGAAGAATGTTTTTATAATAAATATTATACAGGTGTCTCCTACATCTTAAAGCTATAACAGGATTGATGCAGACGTTAAATAGTTTCCATTCATAGCGCGTATACGGTTCTTTCGCACAGTTAAATAGCGTATTTGTATTTATATTTATAGCAAACTATAACGAAGAATAAATAATTCCAATACCGTGAATCACACTTTAAGAGATATAATAATTATTTTTTGTGTAGTCTATTTCGAACTACAGATTTTGCATGCAACTTTCACTTTCATTTTTAATTAGTTATACTTCATTTACTGCATCGAAATTATCGTGCGAATAAAGTATTCATGCTATAATTTTTCTAAAGTAGAATAATATTCATGATTTCGTTGTACTATTGTCTCTTCTTGATTCATTTCTATGTAAGTTGCTAACATTTTTGTTTCTTAGAAATTTTACGTAGAAAGTGTAAAATTGGGATCTCTAATAGTAATTGTCAATTAGTTGCTTTCTACCTTAATTACTACGGTTGGCTTTAAATTAAATCAAAGCATAAAAAAGCATTCTTTTTGAAAATGGAATATAATAAGCAGAACCCTTGAACGTATTTTATATATGATAAATTATTTCGTCCAGTTGGCAGAGTAAAAACTTGTAAACTAGTAGGAAAGAACCGCTTTATATACGTAGGAGAGAAAAGAAGGCTGATGACCCGATAGCCCCGGGCATTAAACCGGCTGAACACGGTTCTGGTTATGAAAATATTCAATTTCTACAGCAATGTAAATAAAATACTCTAGATACAATCTAGTTTAAAATATGAATGCGACTGCGAAAGAGGAACACATGTATCAAAATAGGATATATTGAATCAATTATTTTGAATTTAATCCCAGATGCGCTGTAATATGATTAAGTACGCATTAAAATGCATTATTTATTGAAACATTAAATGGAGGAAGTTGACGATACTACGATAGTTAGTGGTACTAATTAGCACACGTAAAACCTATTGATTAAAAAATATACCTTTACAACACTTTTGTTATTACACGGTGTCCCAAAAATACACCGACAAACTTTAAGAGGTGGTAGAGGACATCAAAACAAACATTTTTTGTTTAGTAAACATATATATTAATTGGACGCAACTACTAACGCAAATTTGTCGATGCACCTACGGTTTTTCTTGACCAAGAGAAACATTTCTTTATCGTAGTAAACATTCGATAGATGTCGCTTTTGAGATAGACGTAATTATTTGTGATATTTAGTTGTCATCATTACATTTACTTTACTGATTGTTAATATAAAATTTATATTGAAAATGAATGATAATTACTCATTTGAAGAACTTGCCGATATGCATCTTGCTTATGGTGCAGCACAGTTTAATGAAAAAGAAGCAGCACGCTTGTATGAACAAAGGTTACGGCACGTCGGCAACCTCGTCATACAACCTTTGCTTCCATCCATCGTCGCCTTAGAGAAAGTGGGAACCTAAAACGTCCTGGTGGTAGTGGTCGTCCGAGAACAGCTTGTACGGTTCAATTTGAAGAAGAGGTTCTACACCGCGTTGAAGAAAACCAATTTACAAGTGTTCGCGCAATTGCACACCATATGGGATCATCGAAGTCGACGGTACACCGTGTTATTCATGAACAACTTCTCTACCCTCTCCATTTACAACGCGTACAAGGTTTAAATCCTGAAGATTATCCACATCGATTGGGTTTTTGCCAATGGTTTTTGGGTCACAACGAACCTGATTTCGGGAGAGTAGTGTTGTTTTCTGATAAGGCATGTTTCACGCGCGATGGTTTTTTTAATAGTAGACACAGTCACATTTGGCATGATGAAAATCCTCACGCTGTGGTTTCTAGAAGACACCAACAACAATTTAGTGTTAACATGTGGGCTGGTATTGTTGGAGAGAACCTAATAGTTCACTTGCTGCCTGCTCGTTTGGACGCAGACATTTATCTGAATTTTCTGCAATATTTTGCCTCTATTATTGGAAAATGTTCCTTTAAACATTAGAAATAACGTTTGGTTCTAACATGATGGGGCACCTCCGCATTTTGGTTTAAACGTGCGCCAACATCTAGACCAGCAATTTCCCCGCCGATGGATTGGAAGAGGAGGTCCCGTGGCCTGGCCAGCGTGTTCTCCCGATCTGAACCCCCTGGATTTTTTCCTTTGGGGTTATCTCAAATCTTTAGTTTACGAAACGCCTATCCGTAATGAGGAAGATCTCTTAGCAAGAATAATGGCGAGTTGTACACATGTAGAAGCTATTCCCGGAATATTCCATAGAGTCCGCGAGTCAATGAACCGACGGTGCAATCTTTGTATTCAATCAAATGGTCAACATTTTCAATAGTTTATGTAAAACATCATTTATTTGTCCATAAAAATAAGTCCAACATGAACAAATAGTGATTTATTAATGTTATCCTAAACATTTTTTGTAATATAATACCAAAACCATTTTTCCTTTTTTATTCTACAACGGCTTATTTGCGGACATATGTTTACTAAACAAAAAATGTTTGTTTTGATGTCCTCTACCATCCCTTAAAGTTTGTCGGTGTATTTTTGGGACACCCTGATATAATCATACCAGTTGCCTAAATAAATAAAAAGTAAGTGCCCTAATGTCTAGTTGCCATTTTTTGCAATTAGAGCCAAGATAAACAGCAATTTTCCGATTTGCTAGGAACTGGTCAAGTTTTAAATACAAACTTATTTAAATGTTTTCAAAAAATTGTGAAGCAACAACATTACATTAATTACAGTTACTTTTTTATGTATAATTGCCACGACAAGGTCTGATTCGATTAGGCATGCTCATACGTGAGTCATATATATATGATTGTAAATAGTCACATCATATCGCATCATGACATTTTTATTCACTTTTCACTGTTGGAGATGAGCTTATTGCTTTTGGTGAAACCACAAAATGGCTTTGGTCCAATAAATCGGAACGCCGCACCTTTCTTTGTATGACCATCGGCAGTTTCGTTGCCCTCACACCTCCAATGATCTGGTACCAATCTAAGTTCTGTAACTCATTTTATTAAAAAGATTAGATAAAATTAACTCAATAATTACGGTGCAGTGTCATCAAAATTATTTGTGTTGAGAAAACATGCAGAATCGTTTCGTATATTGATTCTAAATTTTTAATACTCATATCCGAGTAAAAACGAATACTTTTCAACGCTTATCAATAAATGCAAAATTTGCTACATGTACCTACATAAATTTATTACCGTTAGAGAACAAGTGAATAGGGCAGCGATGGTAATGCATGCTTTGATTTAACACGTACTACGTTTCCATTAAAATATATACCTGTCCACCTATGATATATCAAAATGCACGAACCTATCCAATTATATTGCGATTGATGTTAGCTTTGCTTTATATTTATGTCTTAAAAATTACATTAATATACGCATGTTCTTCTACAATCGCTTCCGCATACAGATACCATAACAATTAATTAACCGGTGAAGTTTTATTGTAATAAAAAGAAGAGGTGATGAATATTGGTTTTCAGATGATTAACTGTTATTAAAATACGTCACGTAGAAAAGTTATAGTTAAACATGTATTAAGAAAAGCAAAGGGTTTGGATATTCAATTAAAGATGTGGCGTCAGCAAGCATTTGTACTTAGCAAAAGAATTTTTTAGAAATAAATATCAGTATTTATTACAATCATTACATTCTTTATCTAGAATTTATTTCTATTCATCTTCCGTAAAACAGATTAACACCATATTCAAATAGATGTATGTATGTTGTCATTGGAAAGATGTATCATTTCTATTTGAATAATTGATAGCATCTTGTGGTTGGACTTTTTGTGAATAGATGGCAGTTCAAATATCATCGTCAAAATACTGAATTAGTTATCTTCATGTTGATGGTTTCCTCTTAACTATTCATTTAAAGCGATAACGTTTGCGATATATTTTTCTCCAGAACGGATAAATTACGAGGAGTGAGGCATCCGAAATAAGGGTTGTATATTGTTACGAATAATAGCCCCAATACAATTTTTTTATCATTTTCATTGAGATATCGCTACAACTACTGCATAATAATATGTGCTAGGAATTATGCTAAATAACATCCTTCTCCTGTAATGTAATAAGTGTATTAGTTAAAGTCGTAGATTTTTCAGGATATTGTTTTTAGAATTTACGAATTACAATGTTACTAGTTTTGCTTTCTTAGCCTACAAATTATATCATACTCCATCTAAATACATCTAAGTTCTAACTAATTTAATAAAAGGTACAGAGGCACAGAGAATTAAACTAACTTCAATTAAAGTTCGAAAGCATTTAAAAACTTTACTACGTAAATAATAAATAGTGTCAACGAAGTTCTTTAACTCGAGTTCATACATTTCTATGTATGTATATGTAATACAGTAAATGTACAAGTGCTACATATTTTAATTGAACTGAAATCCCGTTATAATTCGTGCATTTAAGCCCGTGGCAAAAACGCATTTGTCGCTCATGTTTCATCAGATATAAACGCGCATTTCCTGATGTCGTGAAGCAATTTCAGACTATGTGTTGTGAAGTTGTGATTTAGAAAATTCTTCTCTCGTGTCCTGTCTTTTCTTTGCACGATGCCAGTATGAGCCGCGTTTATCGGAAACCAGAATTCATAGGAAGTCGTTTCAATAAGACGATCCGTGTTATTCAAGATCGTTTAATATACCCGGTGTTTAGAAGAACATGATGCTGACTAAATTAAACGATATATTTACGACCTACAGGATATACTAAAAAAGTATACGACCGCTTTTACAAATACCAAAGATTATATTAGCAAAGATCTATTTAGATTGAACTTGCACATTCCTTGAAAGGTGATAATGGCATGAATAATTGCAGGTAAAGATATCAAATGATTTCACTAGGGGTATTCATTCTCGACGATTTGTTAGATATATAAGTTGGAATACTACTTAAGGATATTATAACGTTATCTTACATGTTGCGTAGTATAGACATTAGTACTTTTTTATGTCTGTATAAAGTAGAAACGTGATTCAAACCGTCATGTTATACAATTAAGGATAATTTACAAAAATCAAGCTAATATGACAGAAATTAAGAGCGAAGGTGTCGCATAGGTCGTTTTGTAAATGGTAGTGGCTCCAGTAATGAAGCTGTTGTAAGAGTAAATGTGAAACTAATTATTAATTAACGAGTACCAATAATTGTACACGTTTTTGAAGTATAAAATAATTTTTCGTCCATTTGTCCATTGTCAAATTATAGCTCATGGAGGATTGTAAATATGACGAAACCAAATGGCACATCGCTACTGTTATACAGCCCAAAACATCGATAGACATGTATAAACATAAACTGTTAGTGTCGCACACATCTGAATAGAATACTCGTAATAAGGACAGAAAAGAACACATTAGACAAAAATGGCCTAAACGCAAATCATTCATTTCGCTGGACATGACTAACTTGCAATACGTAATGAGACCAGTTCCTCATTGGCAAAATATGTAATATTAAATTAAGAGAACTCAGATTCTGATAGACGTAAAAAAGAATATGAAACAGATTTTGGTGGTGAACTTTTAAACCAAGGCGTTCTTTGAAGTCTTATTTATTGACTCAACGCGATCTCATACGAGATCTAAAGTTATCCAAAAACCAGTTTTAAATGCTTAGTTCTTCAAAACAATACAAACATTTGTATTTATCGTATCGTCATTTGCAATTTACAGACTTTTTTTTAATGAAAATGGCTTAATGATATTGCTTTTCTGATGGAGACATTTGGTATTGAACATAACCTGGCCGAGAGGCAGTGGCTCATTGATTCCTCTAAACTTAGTTTAAAAACTGTGCTTCTAGACAATGGCAATAAATTTCCATCATCCTACCTGGGACTCAGCCAGTATGAAGGAAACATGAAAAATTTAATTTATATTGGAAAATCTTCAATATACAGTGTATGAATAGAATAGGAGTGCGATATGTAGATTATTGAACTTATTCTTGGTCTATAGCTTGGCTATACAAAGTACTGTTATTTTTTATGTGAATGCGATACTAAGAACAGAAAAATATAAGGTAATAGATGGATGGCCTAAACGTGAATCATTCATTCCTGGACAGAAAAATGTGAAACATCACGTATTGTGCAACCCTGTAAATGTGTACCTGTCCATTACATATCAAACTACGATTAATGTAGAATATTGTCAAAACCGTGAGATATTCCTGGTTTTATGTACGTAAGGTAGTTTTCTAAAACTAGTGATACAAAAATTAAACTAGGAATATTTGCGGGTTCATAAATACGATCAAAAATACACTATATTTAAGGAACCCCTACAGAAAACAGCCTAGCAAGCAGCAGGTAAAAGGCGAAAAATTAGTGTCAACGATCTTATAAAAATTTGAGTTATAACAAGTTCTTAAAGTAGATTGGCTTGAATGGAAGAGTTAAAGCAGAGATTCTACTACTTTGCAACCCCGATTCGGTCATTGCTTCAAATTGTGTTCAGTTTCGGCCTTGTTGTATTGTAAAAATATGTAAGTTGTACAGTTTTCTACTGTTTATGTATAAATCTCTTTTAAAGTTTTGTGGTTTTACATATGAATAATATTCTGTAACTGTAATGAAGTTTACTGGACAAGTTTTATATAACAACTTATGTATTTCATTAACTCGCTTTAGTAAAACTTATTTTCGTCATAAATTTGTACTAAAAGAAATCGGTTTTCTAAAACATTCTTCCTAATTTGTGCAACCACCTTGCCGACTACTCTTCAGCCATAAATAGTTTATCTGTTGCAACAGATGTGCACTAGGGAATAGTTTAAATGATAAAACAGATTTAGTAAATCCACAGTCTTGGATCGTACTACATATGTAAATATCTCTAGATTCGTTACATTTTCTATCACTTGCATTTGCTTGTAAACATATTTCTCAAGAAAAAACTATGTTAATTTCCAATATAGGCGTCTAATACTAACGGATCTGTCTACTTCAAGGAAAGTTAGGTGCTCCAAATGCGAAGCAAAAAGTGCAGCAAACAAACACCAAAGTTA
This sequence comes from Holotrichia oblita, assembly GCA_023690525.1. NCBI lineage: Eukaryota > Metazoa > Arthropoda > Insecta > Coleoptera > Scarabaeidae > Holotrichia > Holotrichia oblita. Next base: position 116,173,939 of record CM043017.1, read on the forward strand.
ACTGTACTATAGGCATAGCGGAGTCGAATCGAATATCGATCGAGAGTGAGTAAGAAAGCGGAAGCAATACACGTACATATATTTATATTCAAGATCATTAGTAATTACTAGCATGTAGAGATATGTTGTCTGAGTTCCGTTGCAGCCAAAATGAGATTAACGAAGGCTATTCCAGTCTATTATTGTAAAGAGATTGATTGAATCTTTTATTAGATGTGTACTTAGTGAAAATATAGCAAATATCTTACTATTTTTTATTACTTTAAAAATATGACAGCTTTATGCTGTTTTATGGACTTTACAAATGACATCTTCATAAGTGCTATGCATATAACATGAATAAAAGTAGTAATCAAAAATACAAATACACTTGTTTGATCATTAAGTTGCATGTCAAATTTTAAACATAAACTTCAACAATTTGCATCCTGTATTGTCTAAAGCTAAGGGTCTTGCTAAGTTATATGAGTATCCTCTCAAACAAGTTTGACTCGTTATTTAGTAGTAATTATATTTCTATGATGACTAGGTGCAATCACCTCTGGCAGTTGAGAAAAGATGGATCTTACTTGTTTCTATATTAATACCGAAATGACTTGATAGATTCCTAATTAAAAGTATACTCGTAATATTATAATCAAACTTTAAAAACTCAATAACTAAAGATTTATAACTTTTTATGATAGACAATTATTTAGTTAATTAATATAATAGTTGGAAAATATGTTTACCCTACTTTACTCATTGTTGCAAAAAGAGATTACGATCTAATTCAATAAATCATTTGGCTACCGTATCTAGTAATAAATAGTTTTGAACATCATGTTATTGAAATAACTTGGATTATAATTTTAATTATATCTGTTAGTTGGAACTACTCTGAAATTCAATTACTGTAATGCCTTTTTTATCAGAAAATATGATTACCGTTTACCGAAAATTATATTATAGTTAATAGTTTGTTCTAATTCTCAGGTATTGCTTAGCCATGTCGTAGTATTTTCGATAGTATTACATTAATACGTAACTGTAGACCAAATAAGATAACAAGTCCCACTAGACATTATTACATGGAATTAGTATTAGGTACTGGTGTATCTTTTTCCTTGCGTTTTTGTTTTCCACATTTTCCTCACAGGAATGTTACCGTGTATCTTTTGTAAATGCAAATTCTATATACAGGGTGACACGTGTCATTACAAAATACATACATATACAGGGTGCGCAGCTAAAGTATTGCACCAAGTGGAATAACAGGCAAACACTTAGACATTTAGATTTGATATTTGGTAGCGTTAAACTGTATATGATAGTCAAGAATTTTGACATAAATTTCATTTGTTTTGTGCAATTGATGTGGGTAGGACGACGCCATCTTGCTTTTCTAAAATAGAGAGTTTAAATTTAGAGCATTTGAGAGCTACTTACCCCCAAAATACAAAGACATACATTATAAAGTTGTTTATTGAGAAATAATTTAAAAAAATCGTGAAAAATTAATAATGAAATAGAAATATAGATAAATAAACAAACTCATAATAAATGTTCAAAATGCTACCCGTTCACTTCTTGACACAAATAAAGTCGTCTTACAAAAGCATCTAATGAATGATGCAGGTATTCTGCGGGAATATTTGCTGTCACATTTCTAATTCGGCCTTCTAAATCATCTAATGATGTTGGTTTAGTAACATACACCAAACTTTTCAAGTGTCCCCAGAAGAAAAAGTCCATTCTAGTCATGTCTGGCAATCGAGGAGGCCATTTAATCTGACCTCTTCGCCCAATCCATTTTTCGGGAAACGTCTGGTTCAAGTAATCACGGGCTGGCCAAAGCAAGGTGGGCACCGTCTTGTTGAAACGAGATGTCTGAATATACAAGTGTTGTATTCACTGGATTAGGCTTAATTTTCCCGTATTCGTGGTACAATTTGATTTTGTAGTAGTTCCAAGTAAGTAGTTGATGTTAGAGTTCTACGTAAAATGGGCCAAACATTAATCTTTTCTAGATGTTGTGTATGAATTTCGAGGCTTACACATGCATTATTAGCGTGCCAATATCTACAATTATGCCTATTTACATAACTGTCTAACATGTCTTTGTACTTTGGGAGTAAGTAGCTCTCAAATACTCTAAAGTTAAACCCTTGATCCTATTTAAAAGAAAACAAGACGGCGTCGTCCTGCCCTCAATTGCACAAAACAAATAAAATTTATGTCAAAATCTTGGCTATAATATACAGTTTAGCGCTACCAAATATCAAATCTAACTTTCTAAGCGTTTGCCTGTTATTCCACTTGATGCAATACTTTAGCCGCACCCTGTATATGTATTTTGTAATGACATGTGTCATGGATCAATTTTGGATTGGATTAAGTATTGAAAAGTGAAGTGACAGATAAGGATTATTTGGAGAAAAGTAAAAAAAAATTAAAAGTACTTTACATAATACACAGAAGAGAACTAGTTTATTAAAATAGTTAAAGTTAAAGGAAGGATAAATAAGAGAAGGTAAATAAGAAACACTACGTATTTTTAGCGCCAGCAATATGGAGCCTTAAAAATGAAAGGAGGACAAGGACAGACAATGAGCACATCAGAGAGTCAAGAATTACAAGAAGATGTTGTTACTAAGATGAGGAGAGATGCAGAGGATGCTGCAGACACGAATCAGACTCAAGAAGGTTATTTTTCCACGGGTAATTTGTTATATTACAATTATTTCTAAAAAGCTCACTATTCACTAAAAATATCCACATATCTCTGAAATTAACCATTTTCGATATAGGAAATGATTAATAAAAATGAAGGTGTATAAACTATCTTTCCCTTTTTTAATATAAAATACAGGTGATCCATAACGAAAAAATAATGCATCGCTCTATACACAGTTTTCGCAATATTGGAAAAATATTACTTTGCTATAAATCTGTAACAATATCAAAAGGTATGCCAGTAAAACAATAATTTCAAGCTGTTTCGTTTGGAATACGCAGAATGTTAAACTATAATTTTTGTACAAAACTTTTTTTGGTATCTTCATTATTACTTTATATACTTATTGAGTTTTGAGGCACGAATGTGCCTCCTTTATAGTTTGAACATGGTCATAAATGTCTCTCTTATAATAATAAATGTTTTTGAATCCTTCTGGGTTACAAATAACTAGTGGGGAGTTGTGCCATTAACATCAACACAGCCTTTTCCCAGTCTTGTTGATTAGCTTTCAAATTTTCACCTTGTTATTTCTCACATCTTGGTGCCAATAAAACACTTGTACATTCATATACAAGCTTTGGTGGAAAAAGAAAAAATTATAATACCACTCCTGCATGTAAAATTCGAGCCCATCAAAGAGTTTGTTAAAGTACTAGATCAAGAAAGTAGCGAGTTTAATCGACAAAGATTCCCAGAAATACCAGAGAGGAAAGAAAAGAACGTATTTTTGTTAATCATGGAAACAACAGCATGGATGTCCATAGTACAAGTTTTTAATAATTGACATGATTAACGTGCTGGCTGTTATATGTCCCTTAAAGTGCACATTCCAGATTCTCATTTGATCTTTTATTTCGAAAATATCCACAATAGTGACGAGAACGTTACCAAGTTAAATGCTATCCTGAAATATTAGTTGAAATTTCAGGATTAGTATAATTTGTCATGTTCTTGAGCAATCATTGTTGGTCTCGCGGGATCATATCTTCTTTCAATTCTACTCTCTCCAGTTTTTGAAAATTTGAATTTCTGTTAATAGTAACATAAAACACGATTTGTATAGGCCATCTATTTTCTCCTTTTTTTCAATTATACTTTAACAAAATTGTAAAGGAATTTTCGGTCAGCCGACAAATTTGTTAAATCGGTAACTGGTTTGAACAGAAGACTAAACGAAAGAGAAGGCAAATTATCTAATGAAAATCTAGATTTAAGTAGCTAGGATGTCATGCAAAATACGTTCCAAGACTTGTTGCTTGTCAAATTAAAGTTCTTTGTAATATCATAAACTGATCGTTAGATAGCGATTGTTACTATTATGTTTAACATATTATTAAAGTCAACCGACATTTGATCTTGGCATACAAATTTTCTGTCTGATATATTTTAGCAGTTACATTAAGGAAATACAATACACATTGTGCGACACCTCCAGCATTATCAAAGTAGTACGTATCCGCTGTAGAAATCAGGCTTTGACAAAATGAAAAAAAAACTATGGAAGAAAACCATCTTCTGACGGTTCATACATTCTCTTAAATCTCTTCTCTTAAATACAGTCAGTTAGTACTAAATTTATTAATATAATAATTTAGCAATAATAAATAAACAACTTTAATAAATACTAAGCTAATACGTGATCTAGAAATTATATGACTAACCTCCGATATAAGCTATTCCTATCGTTAAGGTCTCTTAGAAATCTCCCAAAGGGATCGCGACTAATCGTTTATATACCACTAACGTAGAGTGCAGAATATTGCTAAAGAAATAGGTTATTGCTCCGTGTACATCAGGTATTTATTAAGCAAGGTAGTCCCTTTTTACAGCGTAGAGCTTTTTGTGACAACACGACCGGTAGCAATTTTAAAGTAATAAAAAGAAGCTTCAGTAATGTCCTTTGTCCGGCCTTTCATCTCCATGTCTGTCGAGCAAATCTGTGCTTTAAGTTCTCAACTCAACAGATACAAGTGAAATTCTCTGTTTCTTGTATTGGTTCTGTGAACGTTAGATAGCGCCTCGCATCACGTAATTAGAATGGAAACAGAACGGACGACTCGCAAACGATGGGAGCGCGATTGTAATCGCGTGGCGTGTTATTTTCCGGCCTCAGTGGCGTACCTCCCCGTACCCGGACGAATCTTCACCGGAGCGGAACGACGGCAGCGAGAGAAATGTATAAGCTATGTATCATTCGTTTAACCATATACCTTTAATAAGTAGTTTTTGCACTACTTACTGTATTGTATTGGTTTCGGGTCGGCGTTCACCCTATAGCGTCGACCCTTAAAACTCTGCGGCTGCACTACCCCATCCCTGGTCTCATAGTTCCAGGGTAACGGGCGTGGCGGGAGTAAACTTCGTATATAGGGGAGGATGCTTGGGCGTAGGCATGGGCATACGCTCCGGTGTCCGGCCGCTAACCTTCGGAATATACGGTGGGTAAGTGAGGCACCCTACGGCGCTTACCTAGAGAACTCTGCAGCTGCACTACCCCATCCTTGGTGGCCACACTCAGGGAAACGGGCGTGGCGAGAGAATTTGGCGAAGATAGTAGGGGAGGATAAAAGTCGGTTCGCCGAGGAGTAGTCCGCCCGCTGGTTGTCTGGTTGGGGAAACCTTCGGTTTCATCCTAAAACAACTCGGTGATTCTGGGACCCTACGGTTTCACTGTAGCTGCCGCGGATACTTGATCGCCGGAGGGCGAAAGGGTTGGCGCGGTTGGCATTTTGGGGTAGGGCTTTTGCCCGGCCGTCCCCGTAGTTCAGGCTTAATTCACGGGCGGGCTGGTTGTACCTCACGGCCAGATTCCGTTTCCCACGCTTGGCCGATAGTAGCCAACCGCAAGGAGGCCTAGGCCCCGTGGGTTTAGATGTGAGGTAGGAGTTCGCTAAAGCGTCTCCAACGGTGACCCGTCCAACGTTGACAAGAAAACTTGTCTAACATGGGTAGCACGGGGGAGAGGAGCCCAACAGTTCGCCGGGCCTCTCCGCGAGGTGTCGGTCTCGTGCGGGCAACTGGTTTCGTGCCTCTTTGTCCTGAGGAGTGTGTGCACTTTCCCTGATTGCCGCATACCTAACGGTCGGTCGGCAGCTGGTGCTCCTTTGGGGTCCAGCAACCACTTTCGTGTATTGGTATATATTTAATAAGGTGTGGACTCATGTTAGCATAATAGTAAGTATTAATTTACATGGTGCGCCAAAAGTTCTATTATTTTCGAAACCAGATAAAGTTATCCTATTAATAATAAATATACCTATATCTACTAGAAACACTGTCTGATACAACCGCTGCAACTTTTGCTGCGTAGTTTGTATGTAATTGTGTTCAATGACTTTGTGACAGTACTATCTTGCCGTGTATAATGCCACACTGATAATCACCTTCCTCCCAACAGCCCGCAGTAGTTCGATGGGGATACAATTCTCTGAGAAAAATGTCACCGTCCTCGCGGACAATTAAACCCAGGCCCCATGTGTCTGTCACAATATTATTAACAAAATTTCCATGTATACAAGTTTCGTTGCGTGCAAGAGCTTGTCAATGAAATTTGTTACAAGCATTTCTAAATTCCTCTTAACGAGGAATATTTTCAGCAAAATAATGCAACAATTTATAAGACAGGGAAAATGATGAAATTATTGCATGAATTCTTTGATAATCGGGCTTTCTACTGTGATCTTCGGATTTGACATTAAGAATTGTTTTATTTATCGAATCCTAAAAAAATTAAACATCTGCAAATCGGCCTCATAAAATTGAAGCACTTACTGAAACTATCTGAAATATCTGTGAGGAAATTACATCACATAATGGAAGAAATGCCTCCAATAACATGAAACGAAGAGTGATATTAGAACAAACATTGACTAGAAAATAAAGGAGCTTATTGTGAACATTTATTATAATTGTTTTTGTCATTAAACATTTTCGACCTTTTTCATTTAGTTATTTATCAGAACGACAAAACCTAATCTGAAAACGGCATAACTTAACTTGCACAAATCACATATTACTGATCTATGATAACCTGCACCACCTACACTTAAACGGTAACTGACACTAACGCCATAGGATAAGTCAACTAAGTTTAAAGAAAAATTTTATGACCTTCTAGAGCGTAAAAATATTTGATCAAATGGTATGGAGTGTACGCCAGATTATTGTGCAGCACTGTACCCCGGTGGTCAACTGAGAATGTTGCTCGGCCATATCTCAGGAACGGTTTACAGTACAGCTTTGAGAAACAAATATTACTGACTAAAGTGACGCCGAAAAACATCTGGAAATTATTTATAAAAGCGTAGGATGACCGCTAGATCGTAACTGATCACCACAAATTTTAATTTTTGTTTTACGCAAAATTTACCAACTTAAGGTCTATCATAAATATGAAAAATCGGATTCTACAGAAAATTTTGCATATTTAACATCGGACATTTTTTTGTATTTTGTCAAATAAGGGGAGGGGAGAGGGTAAAACTTCGTATTGAAGGACCGCTTATAACTTCGGTTCTGTTGAACCGAATTTTGCAAACTTAGTCTCGTTGAAAAAGCATTACTTCTCCAATCTAATACTTACAAATTTGAACCAATCTAATAAGTGACATGCATGCTAGAGGATGCTGTTTAAATTTTTTCGGAAATTTTGTTTTTTCTCGAAAATATTAAATGGAAACGTATACTTTCGACAGCAAACTAAAAAAGTAGGCTAACTTACCACCAAATCAGCGAAAACCGGGTACCGCTATGTTTTGCCAATCCGAAGATATCTTCAGAAACGCGTGGATGGTAAAAATTCCTTGTATAAATTTAAATTATTCTGCTTCAATATTGTTTTGTTCATTACCGTTGGAGGGCGTTAAGGAAAATTAAATATGTAAATTTTATGATTTTTGAAAAGAACAGTGCGTGGAATGCTTGGCGGCCAACAAAAATAGAGTATCATGGATTTTCCTACACCTACTGCTAGTGATTCAAATTGTTTAATATTGTCTTTATTTCTGTCACCGCCTTGAGACCTTGAGTTGGTAAATTTTGCGTAAAACAAGAATTACAATTTTTGGTGATTAGTTACGCCCTCTAGCGGTCATCCTAGGCTTTTCTAAATAATTTCCAAATGTTTCTCTGGGTCACTTTAGCCAGTAATATTTTTTCCCAAAGCTGTACTGTAAACCGCTCCTGAGATATGACCGAGCGACATTCTTAAGGCTTGTTCGTTGCATCTACACTAATGTTGTGATACTGATAAATTGAAAATAAACAGACTTCACATTAAACAACTTTAATTCGATGAAATCAAATAATGTATAACAATCTTCAGTAGAACAGTTACAATGTACTAATTATAGATTTGATTACAATACTTTACTTATTGACTCTATAACAACTTGCAAAAACTGTTAATTTAAGCTTAAAGTATGTGGTTTATATACATAAATATTAATTACAAATTAATGACAAGAAAGTGAATGTGACACTTTACAAAAATAATATTTTCTAAGAAAAGAATGCAGTTAATTACCTTTCTAAAATGTGTACGTGAGTTTTAACAGTTTGATAAGTATATAATTGTTTAACGTGTATTTGTATAGTTTTATAACACTTCCCCCTTAGAATGAAGGTGATGCTGGAAGGTAACGCCTTCATTGATCGTCAAACATATGCGGAATTCGAGTTCGTTCAGTGGACTCTTTTTCCGTATTTTTCGTCATGGATCGGGTTACTCGGCGATTTTCGGCCTGGTATATTGGTGGTGCGGTCGGAGTTGATACGAATTCTTCTGATTCTTCAATATCACTTAACCTGAGTATCGTAGCACTAGGATTATTTGAACTTTGACACTGATTATATATGCGTACTAAACATCCATGATGGTCTTGCTTGCCTTTGCATCGGAATAATTTCTTAAGTAGATATATAAGTCCAATGTAGTTTAAGATTTTGTATAGGATAGTAGTTCCTATTATACCAATTATAACAGAAATTAGTATTGAAAACCAATTTGAATACTGAATAATCTGTTGTCGATTTAGACGACTGTTAATTTGATCGTTCAAATCATCTAATTTATGTGATGTTACTTTCAACTCATCGAGGCGAATATTTGAAAAATGAATAGGTTGGAAATAGAACGTTTCTAGAGTTGAATTATTTTGTTTTTCAGTGCAGCAGTTATCTTCTAGTATCGGAACATTTGGTACTAAATTTTCATATATGGAACTAATATGATGAGAAGCTATCAGTTGAATGTCGTTAGAATAAGCTTTACAATTTGTATCAAGTTCTACTATTCCGATTCCTTGGAGTTTTTTATCACTCATAGTGGTATTAGGACATAGAATAGTAAGAATCGTAGGTTCTGATAATACATAAATCCATTTGTTCTTCGTCATCAATTCATGCCAAATTCTGATTGTACCAGAAATAGATTTTGTGTGACATGTTTTTGGGATTTCCGTTAAATATGTAGTTATTAGAGATATCTCACAATCATTATTTCCTAATGTGGAATGTATCTCGTGTTTTTCACATAGGTATTCATTGTGTGTGAGTTGAAAACAATCTGCTAAAGAGTTTAAGTGAACATACTGAGCTTTGTTCTGGGTAAGACCAATAAATTTAAAATCTGGTTCAATATACGCAAACGTTTTTTGTTTGGATGAGGAATAGGTAAAGGAATTAATTTGTATAAATTGAAGATTGAATTTGAGGTTAATGGAATCTTTATAACAAACACAATCTTATTGTCATTGTAATATACCGAAAGTTTACTAATTTCGATTAATTTTGAAGCATGTTGCTCGTCTAATGATATTGGGAATGTTAAACCTTCAGTTAAAGAATTTAGTTTTGTACGCAAACTTGAAATTAATTGAATAGGTGTAATTACAGAAGGATGTATCACATTTTGTTTTGCAAATAATACAGCATTAATGAGAATGTCATATTGTTCTGACAATTCATTTACTAAATAACTTAATAAAGCAATATGGTTTGTCGCTAAACTAAGTCGTTCCAGACTTTTGGTACGATTGCTAAATGAATTTGCAAATTGATTAAACTTTTGAATATTTTTGTTTAATTTTAAATTTGAAAAACTGTCATTTGGATTTGGTAATGTTATTTCGTTAATGTTATACTCTTTTAACTTTATTTTTAGATTTTGAATTGTATAAAACAGATCGCTATATTTTATAGTGTCATAATGACGCAATTTAATGAATGAAACAAAAATTAATCTATCATCTGACAATGAATTCATTTTAACAACTGAATATAATTCATGTTCAGTATTCCTTAAGATTTCTACATTTTCTATCACTTCTGTTTCTGATTCATCTAATTCAATAGAAATAAAATGTGCAATATGTCCTTTTACGTCTATGATTGAATTGTTTACTTCATGAACGTTTATATTTTCACAGGTTTCAGACATTTGTTGAAATTTATAAAAGTCGTTAAAAGTTTCTGTGTTTACTAATACGTTATTTACAGTAGGAACAATACGTGAAAGACAATCCGCGTTAGAATTTATTTTACCAGATTTGTAAACTATTTCATAATCATATTCGGAAAGTTTTAATCTCCAACGGACTAATTTTGAACCTGGATCTTTAACTGAAAACAACCATGTTAGAGGTCTATGATCGGTTACAATCTTAAATTTCCTTCCGTACAAATAAGATCTGAAATGTTTTGTTGACCAAATGATCGCTAGAAGTTCGCGTTCAATGGTTGAATAGTTACATTCAGATTTATTTAAAGTACGAGAAGCATAAGCAATTGGAAGATCTTCACCAATTTTTCCCTGTGATAAAACAGCACCTATTGCAAAATTAGAAGCATCTGTAGTAAGGACGAATTCGCGACTAAAATCAGGATACTGTAGGATTGGTTCTGACATTAGTTTTTCACGTAGAGTATCAAATGATTGTTGTTGTTCAAATGTCCATAGAAAAGGAATGCCTTGCTTTAGTAATTTTGTCATGGGTTTCGATAAACTGGAAAAGTTTTCAATGAATCTTCTATAGTATCCAGCTAATCCAAGAAATGACTTTATATCTTTTGCATTTTGTGGAATTGGAAAATCTTTGATGATAGCAATTTTTTCTGGATTTGGTTTTACACCATTTTCGGAAATGACGTGACCTAGATAAGTTACTTCCCTACGCATGAATTCACATTTGTCAGGCTGTAATTTCAGATGATTCGTTCGCAATCTCTCAAGTATTGAATGTAATTTATTTTGATGATCTTGTATCGAATTGGCATAGATTACTATATCATCAAGATATACAAAACATTGTAGTCCTTGTAATCCTGTTAGAACATTATTCATTAACCTTTGGAAAGTAGCAGGAGCATTTTTTAATCCAAAAGGCATTCGAGTGTATTCGTAATGACCTAGAGGAGTCGAAAAGGCAGTTTTAGAACAATCTTCTGATTTAGTAAGGATTTGATGGAAACCTGATGCTAGGTCCAGAGTAGTAAAGTAAGTAGAATGACTTAGTTGATCGAGAATATCAGTAATGTTCGGCAATGGATAAGCATCGCCCACTGTTACATCGTTCAACTTACGATAGTCTATGACTATGCGCCATTTAGTATTACCTGATGCATCGAGTTTTTTGGGGACTACCCATAAGGGAGATGACCATGGAGATACTGAAGGTCGAATAATACCTTGCTTGAGCATTTGGTCGATTTGTTTATTCACTTCAACCTTGTGAACTTCAGGATATCTGTAGGTTTTAGTAGAAATAGGAACTTTAGAAGTGACTGGAATTTCGTGTTGTATTGCATTCGTATACGTTAGCTGGTCGCCTTCTAAATAAAATATATCACTATATTGAGTACATAGCTCTAATAATGCAGCTTTTTCTTCTAGATTCAAGTGATTAGTGCGAATACTGCTTTTTAATTTGCTTACCCTATCTGAATAATTGTGAGAGGTAGAAAAAACGAAGCTCTCTTTAGACAGTGGTTCAAGTTTAATGAAAGGTTTTGAAATCGTTTGCCTAGAATTGGAAGAATTTAGTATTGTTGCATAGGCTTTTGAATTGGATCGGACTTTTGTGATAGCTTTGCACAAGAAAACGGAATCCGATATTTTAATTTCAGGAATAAGACCTTCTTGAATCTCAGGATTTAGGATATCAATTTCGATGAGCGTTTCACTACGAGGTGCTAGAATTTGTTTTTGCTCGAATGACGGATTTAGAAAGAATAGAGGCATAGAAGAAAATGAATTAGTAATGCATCCATCCTTGAAATTGATAATAGAATTAGAAGATTTAAGATAATCGTGCCCGATTATTCCATCGTGAGGTATGTTTGTTTGCTCTGCAATGACATGGAATTTATGTAATGTTTCATTTATTAGGATTTGTGTAATACCCAAAGTTTCATTTACTTTTTCTTTATTTATACCTCGAATTTGTATTTTTTCATCTTTATTTAATTTGAATTTGGGTTTTAGGCTTTGCGCCTTTATGATTGAAATGCTGGCTCCAGTGTCTATTAAGAATTTGAATACACCGTTTTTTGCGATGTTGGATCGAATTTGTATATAGGACATAGGATTGTTAGAGAGCAATATATTTTTGATTTCTGAGTTTAACATATTAATTAATGGCTTGTCACCTGGAACGTTTGTTCCTGGGCTGAAATTTCGGCGGTGACTTCCGAAGTTTGATTTAGGTTTTTTGAATTGTTATATTGACGTTTTCTACATTCGTCGATTGTATGCCCTTTGTGTTTGCAATATTTGCAAAATTTATATTGTGTTGGAGGCGAAGGTGTAGTAGAATTATCTTGTAATTTTGTATTGACATGATTTATGTTATGTTTTTTAAAGCAATTATTACTATCGTGCCCTGATTTCTTACAGATTTTACAAAATTTTGAAATGCCTTGTACTGGTTTCCTATATGGATTTTGTGAATACATGGCTTGTATTTGTTCCTCGTTAAGCGCATACGATATTGCTTCATTTAATGTTTTTAGATCGCGAGTGCGTAATTGATTTGAAATTTCTGGTTTAGAATAATATATTAATCGATTTAAAGCAATTTGATTTAACATAGATATTTGACCATCTAAATCATTGATTTCTGTGCAATTGTGTTGAACAGCATTAATAGCTCTTTTTAAAGTGGTTTCTATTCTAATTGCAAAATATTGAATTGTTTCTTTATGACTTTGTTGAAGTCCCGTTAATTCATTAATAATTTGTGCATAATGTTTCTTATCTTGATACATAGTTTTTAAAAATTCTTTTAATTCATCCCATGTTTTAAAAGATCTATTTATGCATGCAGTTTTAGCTTTACCTCGTATTTGTGTTTGAATAAAAGTGAGTAGAAGAGGTTTTTGGATACTACTGGCTAATTTATACGCATGATTGCAATCGGTTAGAAATGCACTAAGTTCATCTCTATTTCCATCAAAGGAATGGATAAATTTGAATAGAGTGGATGTGGGAATAGTTTCTGCTGAAGAAGAATTATCTTCAGAGGAGGAGTCCACGTTAGTTTGTGCATCTGGCATGATAACTTGATATAGCTCAATATGAAACAATTAAACTACTTACAGTGAAATAATGTATGATATCTTCATGGAAATATCTTCGAAGTCGAAGGTCCGATGATGAGTGTATCCTCGGTTGAGTGAGTTGGGAGTTCCTCTCGCAGGTTTGATAGTAGCGAAGTATTGGAATACACCAGAGTTATTCCTGTTGGTCTTCTGTCTGTCTACTATCCCACTTCTGACACCAAAATTATGTTGTGATACTGATAAATTGAAAATAAACAGACTTCACATTAAACAACTTTAATTCGATGAAATCAAATAATGTATAACAATCTTCAGTAGAACAGTTACAATGTACTAATTATAGATTTGATTACAATACTTTACTTATTGACTCTATAACAACTTGCAAAAACTGTTAATTTAAGCTTAAAGTATGTGGTTTATATACATAAATATTAATTACAAATTAATGACAAGAAAGTGAATGTGACACTTTACAAAAATAATATTTTCTAAGAAAAGAATGCAGTTAATTACCTTTCTAAAATGTGTACGTGAGTTTTAACAGTTTGATAAGTATATAATTGTTTAACGTGTATTTGTATAGTTTTATAACACTAACTACAATATTGTACAATAGGGCAGGAATTGTAATATAAAATGTGTTCCTATTGTACAATATTGTAGTTAGTGTAGGTGCAACGAACAAACCTTTAGTTGGCCACCCTGTACATGCAAATGTACCTATAGTGTCTTTCTCATGCATACATAGAAAGTAAGTAAGCACGAGCAAAGTTAAGTTATATTTTAAGCGATACATATACGCATGCGATTTTAATATGGATGAACGTACGATACATATAAATCGTAGCAAAGTGGAAATGACGTGAGAGGAGCAGTAGGGGAAAGCTATGGGAGGCATGCGGAGAGCCCCTCTTCATGGACTGACAACTCCGGCAGCGTTTCCCGGACATGACCGGCTGATCCAAGCGGAACGGCTGCATCTTACACGGCCATTGCCAAGAACATGCCGGGTAACGTAACCACATCGTCGAATAGCATATGCTATACCATTGACACTGTATGTATACCAGATACGCATAACATACATGCAATGTGAATCTCGCATTGAAACAGATTTTACTTCTTGCAGCAGCATTACTAACCGGAAAAAATACTTAGACGTGAAGTCGATAACTTGCAGAATTCAAAGTAGCGATTCACAAACAACGTCATTAGAAGGAAGATGTTACAACTTACCTAATCTATACAATTAAATTATTATCATTTAATAGAATATATTCATAAAATATTTCTCAATATAATTTTCTGCAGCTTAGGTCTGTACAAGGTCTTGCAGATCAGACAGTACACAAAATAGTTTCTATTCTCTAATAAAAAAAACTATGTTCAAATTTCTTGCTCTAGCTCCCAAATTAATTCAGCATACTGGTTACCGGTACTCGACATAAGACGTCTTACACAAATACCTATCCAACAACAATTCTCCAGAAAATTTTAAACCAATAAAGAAAATTTACACATTCTTATTAGTTGGTTCTTATTTTTTGTACATCAGAAACATTTATGCAAGACCAGAATGCTACGATTTTTCTTATTTTCCACCAGAAACAGTTCTTCAGAAATCGTAAAGATCTTTTTCGTTGGCATTATATATGCAATTTGTAATTTGTGAATGTTTGTAAAATGCTTTTGTGAAAAAAATCGACGTGTTTCTGAGTTTGTTAAAAACTTTGCTTCAAGTTATTCAGCCTAACTTAACTCGACGCATCATTTGCATTAAAATCCATTAGAGACTCTTAATATCCCTCCCTATTACCGATGTCGTTTTTTTTATTCACTTATTAACAAATTGAATGTTTTGCAATGCCACGCTTTCTGTAAAGAAATCATGCAATTTATGTAAAAGTTTATAATTATAACAGGCTTCTAAATATACAATGGCGGCAAATACAGACAGCTTAATTACTTAATTAATAATTTATTAACAGAAAATACAGATAGTATTAGCAGTTTACACTAATAGAATAAGAAATATAAATAGGTTAAAAACCCAAGACTACAATCATCTATTTCTTTCCTAATGTTTCTACAGTTTGAAAAAAGCCAGAGGATTTAAAATGCATTTCATGTGTTAACAATACTGAGGCTCAAATCGAATAAACGCGTAGTATGTAGGGCAAAAATGTTGTCAAGAATGATCCTTGTAGAAAACATACGATCATATCCCACAGTAACTACTGTAAGGACAGACTGAGAATCACTGGTTGTGTAATTTTTTAATTGTTATATATGCATTTTTTATGTCGTTATTCGTAACTGCTTATATACGTACGCAAACTATAATGTGCCGGTCAGTTACAAACCATTCCTTCTTGGAATAAGTTGAAGTAATCAAATATAAATAGTTTCATTATGCTTTCAAATGAGCCGCACTGTAAGATGTGTCTAATTACAGTAGAATTTTGATTTATTCTGCTTTGTTAATGTAACATTCGGTAAACGTACTCATAATACAATAAACTGCTCGGCCTTTTTCCGAATCATCTTTCGGCATCGGTCTAACACGTTCAACAAGTGTTGTTAACAAATATTCAAGAACACACGGCGAGTAGTATATTGCCTGCGCTTTGCAATCTGTCGTATTCAATTCTGTGCGCAATAAGCAACAATACTGTTATGACATGAATATCAGCTAAAAGTTTTACATACACAGTATACACAATAATATTGCAATAAATTATGTATATTCAGTCTAAAATCTACTGAATCTAATGAAAAGTGTTTCTTTAGTTAACTTGATCTGAATGATTGGTCGATATAAAGGCTTCATTTTGATATTCTGGTTACCTATGTATGTCATTATAATACTAATGACATTACACAATTCATTGAAATTTGTTTTTTTAATGTTTAAATTAAGACGAAACTACTCGCTTAGGTCGACTAGCCTTAATTTTATATATTGCATTGCATCCTTCATTGTATAAGCTTAAACTCTAGAGCACAAACATCCGCAAACAAGACCAATAAATAATGTAGAATACAAGGCAAATCGTTTGTATATACTAGAAATAAAAGTAGGTTCAGTACAGAATGGGCCCGGTATAAAGACTTGAATGTTCACACGTGTTGTTGATCTGTTGATGTTATAGTTGTTTGAATTTTTCCATTGTTTTCGAAATTCCCGAAAGTAAAACTATTGACCAATAGTTGCAAAATCTGATATACTGATAACAGTGTGTTTCAAGACATTAAGAAACGCGCCAGTAAACGATAAATGTATTATGTAGGCTTCTTCAATTAGATACTATTAAATGGAAAAGTTATTGGAAACATACCTTATTTTTTGTTGATAACAATTGTTGCCATAAAATCATAGATTTTTTTACAAAACTAATACCTTAAATTAGGTGTACCACTGAAGGTGTGAAATGTGAAAATATGAATGAAATACCTTCATATTTCATTTCCAGATATTTTGTTTTAAATATATGACATATTGTAGCTGAATCAAATCCAGATGAAACTGATAAAGAAAGTTGTAGTTACAACTAAAGGTTTAGTTATGAACCTTTAGAAAATGTTCCAATGATGGTAGTTACTCTTTTTCTCAACGCTTTCTAGTCACTAGAGTACTTTTTACGTTACATAACAAGAGATTTTCCAGTTTGGGTCTGTGAGGATATAATAATATCAATTTCCCAACGCAACAATATCAACAAAGAAGTAAAACATGGCAAAACTGCACTTTTCCACGCTGGATGTAACTCCAGCAACATACAAATAGATACATTCATTAACTAAACCCTAAGGAAACCACTATCATTCTCCTCTACGTTCACGACGTCACGGATCGCATTGATAGAATTCTTTGCAAACAAAATAACATTAAAGTCATCTTTAAACCATTAAATAAAATATCCCAAATACTTCCTTCGCCCAAAGAAACTCGCTATGCTCTCTCCAGTAAAGGTATTTACAGAATTCCCTCTGATTATCGTTCAGTATATGTAGATGAAACCGGACGGTCAATTCATACTAGAATCAAAGAACACCAACGGTAGCGTAGACACGTTCTTCCGCACACTCAGCCTTAGCTGAAGAGTTTTTCGGCACAGGCCACAAAATTTGTTTTGATCAGGTATCTGTTGTAAGCAAGTTACAATACTACTTCTCTGAACCGTGACGATGGTTACCCACTCTCCAGCATCTGAAAACTCGTTCTTTTCACTTCATTAATCCGTATTCACTGATCCACGTCACTGTATATACATATATACCCTCGTACGCCTACTTTCCCTTGTCAGAAGGTTTTCGCCTCTAGCGTGGTTTACACGTCGAGTTACCGTGACCTTCTGGCGCCCAGGCGGTCCAATTTAGTAGTTTGTGTTTTTTGCATTTTTATTTTGTTTTTGTATTGTGCATATTTACACTACTATGACGCGGTCAAAATCCGGAAACCCCCATAACAGAGACACGGACTCTGGGAGCCGCCGATAACAATATAGCTACTTCAGGCGAACACATACAGCTACATGAAAACAAAATTCATTTCAACAAGCATATATTCCAGAACAATCATCTGCTAGAAGGATATCGCCCAATTAAGATCTAGTATTACATACTAGAATTAGCAAGGGTTAAAGGAAAAGATAAACCAAATAGATGAGTACATTAAAAAAACTAATAAGATGACTCGAGAAGAAACAAAATTTGTTATTAATCTAAGCAAATATTTGATAAAAAAGATATTTATATAATTATAGTAACTTAACAAGCTCTCAGTACAGATATTTACAATTTGTTTTATGCATTAGAGGTAACAACATTAAATCCTAAACATTTTTACAGTGAAACCAAACGAAACTTAAAAACAAGAAGACTTTGGACTGTTAAGTAGTCGCATGCACTTTCTTATTTCTTGCTTGTTGTGTTTCATTTCTGAATTTTTTACTACTAGATAAAGAAACTCAAGCTTTGTAAAACTTGTGCTCTATTACTGTTTAATTTTTTTACGGCATAAATTTTATAAAACGTGCGTTTTGTAATCCATTTGTAGTAATATAGTAATTCAACATATAAAAAAAAAACAATAAAGACAGAAGAAGGAATGGCAAGTTACACGGTAATAGAGGTAAGTATTTAGAAGTACTGCGATGTGGGGTATAATACCGCTTCATTTTTTATTTTCTGCTTACTGTACATATGTTAAACGTTAGTCTATTCTAGCGTCGACGCTAGCACAGCCACAACAACATTATTTTTGAGTCTGGTGATCAGACCATGTTTACTACATATTCTTTTGGTTGCTAAATCCGAATCCGATGCCAGAAAAACCACAGCACGTCAATGTTTCGGCATAACTTCAAGAAACCCTATCATTTAAGGTATTTAAAACTGTAACGTTTAGTTAAACCCGACAACCTCATAAATCATGAATGCAAGTATCTCGTAATCCTATAATCCCACAACCCTATTACCCAATAGTCATTAAAAAAACTGTAATCTAAGCTATTCAATACTGTAGCGTTTTGACTGAAGTGGTACACTAAAAAAGCAATCAGTTAAATTCCATAACTCCACAAACCCTTAACCTACTAACCTTGAAAAAGTTCGTAATCTAAGCAATTCAACACTAAAACGTATTGACTTAAGCTATAAACTAAAACACCAATCCGTTCAATCTCACAACCCCATTAACCCCAAAAAACAATGATGGTATCGTCGGCATTAGCATTAATAAATTTCTTTAAAAGTCGTATGAACTTGTGTTCGTATGTTTTCGAAGAGCATCTTTTAACAAACATGTATGATCGGGAATAGAATTTGGAAGCTGTAAAATACGCTTCTGGTAAAAGACAGTAGACATTAAGCTGGCGAAAAAAGTACATACATACATAGTATTAATGTAACATAGAAATATGTACAATTACAAAACAACTAATAGTGCATTATCCATTTTAGAAAAGATTATTAAAATTCAAAAACCTGCTAATGTTCAGATTAGTGACAGCGTCAACATTTAAATTAATATTCATGAATACATATCCGCCGGCACATAAATTTAAGCGTATAGTTACTATCAGCAGACAATACAATCTGCGATAAAGAAATGAAACTACTACTTAATTTGGTTACGTAATATTTGTATAAAAGTGTATGTAAAAGTTTTTAAAGCAATATCCGCTAGTTACAGTTCGACTAGCAATTTATTAGACAAAATGTACAGTATACCTAAAACGCACATTAAAAGAAATCTTTATTTTTCAATAATAATAAATATTAGAAACTTCGTAATAATGGTTCATAACGTATCCTCTTAATTCAAATTTGGATATAACTTCTATACTCTCTACTAATCGTCAGCGAATCAATGACTTATTTTTTCCATTTCTTAAGATTGTATTTTAAGTATTAGATTTTCTTGATCGTTCACATTTTTCAGGTTAATAACTAATAACTCTGAATTCTTGTATGTTTTGTTAAACTTTTATTTCACTACATTACGAATTCTCTTTACAATAGATACTTGGATACAACCTTCCCCTTTTATCACCTGCTGATTTTGTCAAACAATTTTTCTATGGATTATTATAATAATTTTTTACGATGAAGAATCGAGTGAATCATCTGATTATAAATTTGATGGATTATTATTTATTCGATCCTTAAAATAATTCGAATCCACCCATTCTATGTTATTTTATAACTTGTGAATATTTCTTGCTTCAAATAAAAATTAATTCTAAAAATAACATCCTATATCGCAGTCTGGTTTTTGATTTACATCTTACAGTTAAAACTAGCCGTATAATTAAGCTGAAACATGAATGGTGGGAGAATCATTTCTGTGTCCAGTCAATGGAAAACGACTAAAATATGTTAGAATTGTATGTAGATAGGAACGTAATCTTCGTACCAACGTATTTATATCTCTACAAAATAATCTAAGAGATTATCGTTCATTAAAAAGAAACAAAACGCGACAATTTCTAATTAAAATTTATCATTAGTCAATATAATTTCATTATATCCAAGTTTATTGTGCGCATTTAGATTTCAAAGGTACTGCACAATGCGTACCTATATCGCACTTCAAGTGCTGCACTAACACAAGTAATTTAAGATTTCTCAATTAAATTTATAAAAGTTATCAATTATAATGATTAGGGCTTCCTTGTAAATACGTATCTAATAAAACAAGATTATTTTTGCACATTTGCCTCTATACATTATTTGGTAATTTAGACTTATGTATTTTGACCTTGATGTCAGCTCACTGCAAAACAAACGATGAATTTTTTTAAACATGTTTATCACCGCTGCTCAACAATTACAGATGTGCTCAACAACCATAACGGACTTGTTAAAAATAGATTTAGATCCGTATAAACATACAGACGCCAACAGTAGGTATAATAAAAATGGTTTGATTTAAAAATTAAGACCTACATATATCATTGATCATTTAAGCATTGGTTCGTCAAAGCTCAATGTGTCCATTAATATTGAAGATATAAAAAAGCATTATGTACAAAAATTACAGACAACACGTATACAAGGCAATTTAAAACACAAATGCATTATTTTCTCATTTTTTATTTATCAACCTGCGTTTGAAAAAACAAAGTTGCCTTCCATCTAGGAGAAATGGAACATCCTGTATAATCGGCATTGTTTTAAGTGTGCAGATCTTGAGAAAACTAAACACATCAAATAAAAAAAGATTCAGTTATCTCTCATATCAAGCAAGATATATTGGACATCCACGTGCTAGAGCTGGCACCCTCTATATTAAGTAATACAAACAGAGGACTATACTATATTATATACCATATATATCACGGTTTTTAGTTTTAATTAAATTCACAGTTACTAGAATGCCGTATATCTACCTAATAAACAAGTTTAACACTTTCCAATCTAATAATTTCGGATATATTTAATAATAGGTGTAGACTATTGTAATATGCTTGCCTATATTCTTAGTGCGAAATTCACTATAATAATCTGCTTTAAAAGACATAATTAATTGAAATAATCGATGGTTTTAGCTGTTACTTTGTAGTACTTTCTGTAATATAAAATAAATAATACTTTACTTTGTTAAACCACTTTATTTAATATTGTTTACTGCAGTTTCAACCTTCTTTGGTCAATCTCAAAACTAAAGGAAATTACATATTTTATTATTTTGGAGAAATAAGTGAATCCATAGCTAAGATACTTTCTAAAAGTAATTTAACAGTAGCTTTCAAACCCAATATCAATCTGTGTAATGTTTTATTTAATGCCAAAGATAGAATTAATCTCTTAGATAAATCTGGTGTATATCAGTTAGAATGTAGACTACGTTATTTTTTAAACTGAATGATCTGAAATGTTCTTTTAATCTAATATTAAAACTTCATCGAAGAACATTTCAGATCATTCAGTTTAAAAAATAACGACTCCACATTTGCTACACATCTTCTCGAAAACAATCACAAAACAGATAATAAAACATAAAAATATTACACATAGCAGAAAAAGAAAACAAGCTTAACCTTCTCGAATCAATAGAATTTTTTAAAGCATGCAATAAATCAAATGTGACAGTTTTAAACGACCAAACTGACCTCATGTATACACCCCTTTTCTTATCTTTGTAACAAATTGTAGGATATATAACAAATAATGTGTTCGCATTATAATTTACTTTAGTTTTGAGAATGACCAAAGAAGGTTGAAAATGCAGTAAACAATTTTAAATAAAGTGGTTTAACAAAGTAAAGTATTATTTATTTTACATAATTTATTGATTTAACTTTGACCGTTTGTTCCCAAAATGCTGATAGATACATAACTTAAAGGATGTATGTATACATATATCTACATGCATATAAAAATTAAAGTATTCGGTGTGTATATTTAGTGAAGTTTTTCAGCTGGAAGCAAAAATCGTTGGTTTTTCTTTGCATAGATATAACCATAAATATTCATAAAAACAGAAAATATTGTTCTAAATATTTTGCATACCCCACTGTCAATTCCTAATTTAAAGTTATTATATTTATTTGTGCTATTAATCGTTAGATAATTACATTTTATCTTGTTTAACGTAATAGTATTGCAGTTCGTTCACATATACTCATCACCATTAAGGTCAATTTACACACATCAGTGTTGCGTCCGTTCAGTATCAGTGTGAACAAGTCTGGTTGGACCTTTAGACACTATTGAAAAACCTTTTGTATCTATAGTCATATGTATGTAGATGTAATAGGAGTACAATATAAAAGTATTTTACAATATAATAAGCATCTAAAAAAGCATACTCGATCAAAGTTATAGTATATTTAAACGAAGCCTATTGTTTTAATTTTCTGAAATCGCAATAACAAATTAACCTACTTGAGCAAAAATCCAAGTAATAATACATAAACTTGAAATAATTTAATTTACCTAACAACTTTCGTATCTCGTAACCGAAAAAAATACCTGTAAAGAGATTAAAATTGATAGCTAACCCAAACTAAAGACAAACAGAAATTATATCACGCTTTACTACTGGGTAAGATCCCTTTAACTTTTTACAAAATTTATAAGTCTACAGAGCATACTTTTAATCAAGTCTCAGCAAAATTTTACTCTAACTTAATTGCATATTTTTGTTTGAAGTTTTTGGTTCACTTCAGTACTTCTAACAGGTACTCCCTATCACCTTTTTTATCTCATAAAATATAATTAATTATTTGCAATATGTTTCAGTTAATATTATTTTAATTAGTCTCTGAATATTCTTATATTTTAACTAAAAAAATTAGAATTTAGATACCTGATAGGTTAAACCCACTATAAACACCATTTGAATATGTTCTAATAACTGCATTATTGATTAATTAATGCGAAGGAGCCACATCGTGTCTACAAGAGTAAAGCAATACCTCTCTGAGAGCAGCTCGCTTAAGACAGTCACAAAACGAAAGAAAACAACAAACCCTGTAGCAGCGAAAGCTTTCAGCGGACGTTGTTCGAAGCTGCACTGGCATAGCGCCAAACTACTGGTTAAGGAAGTTGACCTGCTAAAACTAGTCACAGTTGTAGTATGGATTCTAGGCCCTCCCGTGGAACCAAAGAAAATTCTGCATCGACTTAAAGTGTAAAAGTAAAATTCCAAATGAGCTCATGGAGGGTGGTAAACACCAGCTCGAAGCGACAGCATATGGTGGTAGCCATAGACGAGAGCTCGTGGAAGACGCTACACAATACTTTTAACGGTAGATTGCACCTGCATTTCTCCTCCGTGTCGTTCCGACTTCTGGAATGAAAGGAGAAGTAAAAGAAGCAGAAAAAGGGATGGATACTCCAGGGTACCATATTTGCAGGGCCGTAGCTAGAGGGGGGCTGGCCAGGGCTAAGCCCTGGTAAAAAAAAAATTGAGCGCTGCCCAAAATTACGCGCTTTTTGCATCCGTTTATACGCTTGGATGTAGCACTGCAGTTATTGAATCATCTTTTTCAACATTAACAGCAATCAACCGACCACAGCGGTACTTTATGAATCAATCCCGGATGGCCAATTTAATTTATTTGGCTTTTGAGTTGAAAATAACGAAATGTTCTGATTTCGATTTGTTCGTAAGAAAATTTAATATAATAATAATAATAGGAAGCAAAGGAAGCTTTAACTATTTTAAGTTCCCGTCATTTATGTTCTAGCCTACTGTACATTTTTTTTGTATTTATATTTTATTAATATCCAAATATATATTTTTTGTACCTGAAGCAGTCAAACTTAATTTAAATATTTTAAGCCCTTTTAGAGTCCTGTTCCAGATAAATAATTAATATTTTTGACTTGGTTGGCAATAATTTCTGTTACCTATAAAAGAATTTGTATTCGTTTTTACTTTTTTTAAAAGCTCGGCTTACTTTTCCGTGTGATAGTTATTTCCAGCGCTCGATTTGAGGAGGAACGCGCCGGAACGACGTTCCGGAACCTCTCTCAGTCAAAAAAAAAAATGGTTGCCTTATTTTTAATGTAGGTAGGTAATCAATAGAGGTACGGACGTGAGAGTTTAAAATTACGTATTAGGTGTTTAAATAACGTTTTAAGAAGCTAAAAATCGGACCCTGTAGGTTGTAGTTCCGGCACCTCAATTTTTAAACATCGAGCACTGGTTATTTCAATTCATAATTTGTATCCTGCGTTATTATCGAGCTGTTCGCTTATGCTTTAATTTTGCCTGAACGCGTATGTGAATGCGATATTATAAAACAAAATTGTATAATGAAATACGGGCCCTGATGAAAGAAGAATCAGCCCTGCTGAAAATTAGGCGCTGGCTACGGCCCTGCATATTAGACCTCCCTGGAAAAGCAATTGGTGGACCTCCTGCAGACTCCACCAGGCGAGAAAAAAAAAAGAATTCTTGTATGAAATAAAATATAATGTATTCCAAGCCAAATGTGCGCTCAATGATGTATGTAAGAAGGAATTAACAACTATCAAGCCATTTTTAGTTGCTTCTTATAATATATTCCATTTTTAAAAAAGACACTGAATAGGTAGGTATTTGAAAATAATATAATAATATAGTGCAGTGGGAGAAGATTGCCTACAATGTTCTCTTGAATAAGGTTTTATTTTCTATAACCGGATATATTAGGATATAAAGTATTACAGGAAATATGGATATATTTATGATTGTGAATAAATGTTGAAAGTATATAGGTATTCATATTTTTGCTATATATTTTTAGTATTTAATCTACACCTATCAAAATGTGAGTTTTAATTAAACTGTTAGACAGTAGATGACTCTACTAAGTAGTCGTTGACAGATCCTTGTATTGTTATCTGATTTGTAAACACAAATGTGGTTTTTAGGTTAGGTTATTATATTAAGTACGGTGAAATACTTTTTCGAATAATAATAAATAGAAAATAAGACATAACAATAATTGTGTTTAACTGGACGTAACATTTTATCTAAACCAAGATTTCTGCTTGGGATATATCCTTAGTTATTTATTATATATAATATTGTAAGAATGCTGCTAAATCCAAGAGGATCAACAATTATATCCTTAAAATCATGGACAAGCATTCTTTTTAAGTGTTCTCATTCAGACAGTTTAATACAACATACAGAAATAAGTAAGGAATCGTATTCAGTTATAGATACAACATCTATTCCTAATGACGATTACATTGATGTAAAACTTCCAAAGAAGTCTCCGTTAGAAAAATGTTCAGAAGATATATCTCACATTGCTCCATACTTGAGACCTACTTTCAATTTTGCAGCATATATAAACCGTTCGGAAACATTACAGCAACTTTTAAAATTAGGTGTAAACTTTCATAAATTAGAGCAAAAAAGAAATGTTCCTACATTTATAATGGGATTAGATTTTGAAAAAGACATCAAAAATCATGTATTATTCTTTCTTGATAGAGGATTACAAACGGTTGATATAGCAAATATTATCACCAGAAATCCATTTATACTACGGCAAGATATTGAGGATTTAAAAGTTCGAATAAATTATTTGTTATATAAAAAATTTAATGAAGATATGATATTAAGAATATTATCTCGAAATCCATTTTGGTTAATGTTCAGGTAATTTTACTAAAGTTTCAATGTTGAATTCCATTTATTTATTGTTATAGCACAAATAGGATAGATAGAAGATTAGGGTATTTTCAAACTACATTTTCATTATGTGGAGATGAAGTAAGAACTATAACTTGTAAACAGCCAAAATTAATAACATATTCTATAAAACACATAACTTTAAATCATTTCTCACTAAAAGAAGAGATGGGATTTACAAAAGAAAATATCAAGGAAATTCTAATTAAGAAGCCGAAAACATTTATGAAAAGTATGTACAAATGATTATTTCTCAAAACCTATTTTACCACTTTTATCTGTTCCAGACAAAGACAACATGTTAAAAACATTTGATTATCTAGTAAACACAATGGATATTCCTTTAGAAATGATTGTAACATGGCCTGAAATATTGACTTGCAGAGAGTTTAGACTTAAACACAGACATTTATTCTTAAAAACATTGGGACGAGCACAATATAATCCCAAGCTACCCAATTATGTTTCATTGTTGACTTTAGTATCTGGTGAAGATAGTAATTTTGCTGTTGATATTGCGAAATCTTCTTTACAAGCATACAATGCTTTTTTGAAAACTCTGTAATGTACAGTGTGTGTTGTAATTAATGTCTTCTGTAATGTTTAAAAAATATATCAAAACTGTATTTTCTAAAACATAATGGATGTTGATCCACGAATACTAATCTTGATGAAATTTTCATAAGCAAAAGTTGATCTTCATATGTATATCACGTTGGTATAAGCGGGACATCTTCCAACACACAGACATTAGTTTAAAACAGATTGTACATGTGTAATAAATATTTATAATGAAAAATGTAAATAATTGTACAGATTTTTATAATTAAATTTGTTTTGAAAAGAATATAAGTACATATATGCACTTAAGGACAAAAAAATGGACAGACTGGACATTCGTAGTAAAATGTCTAAAAAAAACATCACAACTCTGAAAAAGCTTTCGGCAGGGTTGAAGCAACAGGAGCGCCGAGAAACGAGAAGTGACTATCTAATCAGAAGATTAGTCGAGCCAGCTAGCCTTATTCAAGTATAGTGTGGGCTGACATTTCTATGGACACAAACTGAGCTAGTTTTTATTACAACTGGCGACTACCGACCAATACATTGAAGAGAGACTAGAGAACTAGGTTGTGCTTTATGTTGATTTTATTGGGGAAACCTTCATGCAAACTTGAACTTGAATCCTCTTGAGCCCTGGTGGGCTTCAAACAGCGCTTACGGAAACATGGGACGCCATATGGCAAGACAGCATAGACAAACTTATTCGATCCTTTAAAAACCCTTTACAAGTGGTAATTAGGGCAAGAAAGAGTAACACTACATGATGATATTACTGTTGTGAATTAAAAATTTTAAGTTTTCCTTGTCATTTGTAGTTTTAGTAACCTACATTATTTTTTTATGCATACAAGGCGTAAAAAGAATGGGTACTCATTTTAAAATGAAGGTCTTGAACGAAGGTTTTAAAAGCAAAAATTAAATTTTATTTTTTGTACTAGATACATTTTACTGCGAGTGTGTGGTTTGGGTCGACTGTTTTACTCACAAGTAGTTTTTTTAATGATAGATGCCTAATAATCATAGATTGAAATAAGTAAGCGATTAACACAATCTCAGTTGAACAGAATTATACACACAAACTACGCAGTAAAAGTTGCCTCAGACAAGCAACACAGCTTAAAAAGCCGTCACCGAAACTAGCACCCACCACACATAAAAATAAATTTTAAAAAACAAAATATAGTAGTAGTTTGTCGTTAGACCGTTTATAGTCATCTAGTATAAGAACTCCCACAAGTACAAGGTTGTCTTGTATTATGTAACCCACAAAACATTTTAGATGCTATAACACATTGGTTGCGTTCACTTACTACATAGGTAAGTCACCGGTATGTAATAATGAGTGAAGTACCACATTGAATAACTACATGCCAATGGTACAATACCTACAGTGTAAGTATTCAGTTCACTAATCGCTACCTACCGACCTACGTGACTTACCGATGTGTTAACTGAACACGACCATTGTGAAGAACTTGAAGATAACTGAAACGTATTTTTCGTGACGAAAACTGAAATTGAGATTTATAATAGGATAATAATGCACAGTGCTAAATTTATTGTAAAGAAATCGCCATAAGGAATACCCAACCGTCTAAGACATTTCGGTACGAGATTTGTCAATACACCCCGCAGTAGATTTTGTAATAATTAATAACATAATGTAACTTTATTTATTTTCAGTTTTAGACAAACAAATTATTGTTGCCAATCTTCTTCTATATTCAACAGGATATACTCTTCCTGTTAAATGTTTTTTTGAAACAGACCTGTAATGTATTCATAATTTTCATACAAATTGAATTAAGTTTAAAATAATCCTACACAGCACATAATGTATCCTGTACTTCCAGTAGATATATCTATTATGGATATCCAGAATGTCTATTGAATGTAATAATATATCTTATGGATGTTTCTTAGATGTCCAAATGTCCGCCTAAAATATATCCATTTGGTATATCTAATGGATATACGTCTAATATGTCTTAAATACATTATTTGCAAATGTCTATCTGATATGTTTCTGATTTATTCTGCTGATATATTTTAAGCTATGGCCGGCGTTGCAGGTGGCTTACTTAAAGGATAGATGTAAACAATGCTGTATTGTATTCCAATTGGTTTGGAAAATTGCCTAGATGATTTCAAATGAAGTACGTAATCTTAACCAATTGGAATGCAATACAGCAACTGTTTGCATCTACCCTCTAAGCAAGCCATCTGCAGTGCGGCCATAACTTAAAAGATATCCATGAAATAAATCAGATAGACATACCTGACAACGTATCAACAGTTAATTAAGGAATGCACTGCTCTTATAACTCAAAACTATATGAAAAAAAAAAAACAACATAATTATTATAATAAATAATTACGAATAGCAATCGAACGGTAACTAACCATTCGCATGCCAGCACACCGATGTTCATTCGCCGATGGCTGATGCAGGGTGATGTATTGCTCGATGACTGCGCATTATCGTCAACTTACGTATAATCTTAAGAGCCACCTATGGAATAACTATTACCATTAAATGAATATCCATGATTACATGTTCGATAGAAATCCAATGTATATGCAAAATCAAGTTGCATTTATACCACGAAATATATATAATTTACAAAAATACTACTTTTTAGTTACAAATTTCTGTTCCAGGAATAATTTTGATATCTTTACATTTCTTTAATATGTAATCTAACAGCTTCTGAAATGATATTTTATCGATATCCATATAATATACACACTGGATATGGATGTATTTTAGACATTGTGATATCCACAGGATATCTAACGGAACAAGTGTGCTGTGTGAGATGATATTCAATGATTTGGCGCTATTATAGTGTACATACAGCTTATTTTTACAGCCTACGCTAATATGAAATAAAAGAAATAGACTAAACATAATAATACCGTATAATTAAAATAAGAACACTTCTTTTCAATCAGATCAATTCGATCAGAAGTTCTTCTTTTGACGCAAGAACTGCCTGCATTACTTTCTTAATTGGCCTCCGGATGATTTCCAATTGGATTTTGCTCTGGTGAAATAAGATTTTCGATAACTGATAAGGCACTTTGTGCGCATTCTATAAGCGTGCTCACTCCACAAATATTTGAGTGGGCTAAGAGCTATAGATTGTGGGGATTATGGCGGCAATTCTTACTACAGTGCCTATTTTACAAATAAGAAACATAAAACAGTCAACTGAACGACCTCCATGGTTAACTGGATATACAGATAGACTGAAGTTATAGTGAATATAGAAGTACCGTACTACACACACTAGCGCATGCATATCTACATATACGTGTGATTTAGAATGGTAGGTGAGATCAGCTTGCTATAAGTGGAGATAGATTCGTTGTTGCTTCAAGTTCAGTTTAGTATGCAAAGATTGATATTGCAAAGCACACGTTTGCTTTTAAGAATCGCCGTCGCTATTAGAACGTACGGCCTAACTATTTACTTTTGTAATGAATGTATGTATGCATTAACATTGAACTGAAACAAAACTCTTATTCCGCGCGTGCCATAATACAATCTGTATTTTTTCTGGGACAGTTAAAGGCATTTTATTTTAGTTGTCAGAGTTTGTCCAGACACAATACCACACGCTATAAGCAGCGACTGCTGAATGCTCCTTTCCTCTTGCCTCTCGCATAGTACGAGTGGTACCCCACTACATTGCCGATAGCTCCTTCTCTCTATCACATACACACGTACATACATACATGTTTATGTGTGTGCATTTCAAGCTTAATATCTACTTTTATTTGCGCCAATCAGTATATATAACTTGCATACTGACTTGATATTTTTCTTGTGGGGATCTTTTGGCGCTTTTGTTAAAAATCCTCTTCGCAAAAGCGATTTTCTAGTTGTGGTACTCCGGCATAGACCAGTTTCTGCTGCTGTTAGATAACAGAGGAGGTCCCAATTATAACAATGTGTTTATCTTCAGTTTGCCGATATTTATCTGGATGGCCCACAACGGTAACGGTCTTCAATAGCTCTCGTCGGCTGAAATTGTCGACGCGTATTGCGTACGGTGACTTTGATTTGTTGCGATCATAAACTCCGAATAACTTTCGTTAGGTCGAAGCACTATAGCAGTTCTTGGCTTTTTATATAGCATTTTTACCGATTTATAAAATAAAAAGAACGCTTATCTAAAACACTGCATTTTTAATCGAAGCTCGTTCGCAACTATACTTGCATGTTGCATAATCAGATTAACCAAGGCGAAAACTTTGTAGCACCCGGGAAATTATTGCAGGTGAGCCCGATACTTACCCTGGTAATCCCTTTTAATAGCTATTTAATGACAGCAAAGTAAGATGAAAATTCTAATATTATTCAGAATAAATAATAATTGGAAAATCACTTATGTGCTCTAATTCATTGAGAACAAAAAGTTAAAGAATATAGTTCTCGGTTGTCAGCGTCTTGGTTATGGATAGCCGATCTATGGTCGATTATACTTCAATATCACAGATACTACACTATACGTTCTTCTTTAATCTAAGAAAATACCAGCGATGAAATCGGTAATTGTTTTAGAATTTGGTATCGTTTCTACCTTAAATAAGCATCATCGTGTGTTCAAGATGTGAATATACTCCGACGTTTCGAACAATGTTGCGTAAAGAGTATGTGTAGTAAATACTTATTATTACGTGCGTTTAACTTACTTAATTACAATTTCTTGCGATAAAGGAGTAATACTAATACAACCAAATACATTTGTACAGACACACTTTATTCAAATAGTCATTAGATACTTTCAAAACTTTATAAACACTATATGTTCGAAAATATAAATAAAATTATAAAAATAATGAAATATAAACGTATGCTCGTATATATAAAGTTTTAAAAGTTGCAACAACTAAATAAAAAAATCAATGAAATTTTCCCAATTCTATTTTTTTCTTGATAAGTTTAACAGAATGATACAGAAATGAATCAATAAGTCCGGCTACTGTATATACACCACCAATTATAGCGCAGACATTCGTCAGAAAATGTCCTAGAGATCGTTCTCTCTCAGTATATTTAACCATTAATGGAGAGAGTTCATATTGGAAGAAGATGCCTGGCATTCCAGATTCCCCAGATGTAATCGAAATTACTTTATTGTGTTTGGTTACAGAGAATTGATTAGTATGAATTATGCTACCATCGCTCTTAACATAAGATGTCGGAACAATTTTAATGTGATATTGGAACATAGTAGAGCCTGAAAAATAGAAAACTAATTAATTTTCTATTCAAATGTCATAATTTTAAATAAATAATAAAAATACAAGCGGTTTTCAGTTAATTAATTTTAGTCATATAGTTCAAGTTTTAAATTACGCGCTAATCAACGTGTGACAGCTTCCATAAGAAATGACTTCTTTGTAATATCAATTGAAAAATTCTAACAATTTTTGTAAATATAGCACATAAACAAGGCCACTATACAAATTTTTCAGTAAAAAATAAGCAATATTAACTTGTTAAGGTAAGAACAAGACCTGAGGTTTAGGAAATGTACCGTAATCTATTTTGAGGTTATGTTTAAGTAGATATTTTCAAGATGCCTGTACCCGGTGGAGTATATCAACAACAAGGACCGTCTTGTTTTGATAAAATGAAAATGGGATTCTTCCTTGGATTTTGTGTTGGAATGGCTAGTGGAGCTTTATTTGGTGGTTTCTCTGCATTAAGGTAATATCGACCTACTTAAAAGTCCAGAATATATACATTATTTCGTAGATCTGGATTGAGAGGGAAAGAGTTAGTGAACACAGTAGGTAAAGTTATGTTACAAGGTGGTGGTTCATTTGGGACATTTTTGGCAATTGGATCGGGCCTACGCTGTTAACGATATTGATCGACCTCTTGGTACTTAGCACTTGCGCAAAATCTATTCATTCTTTTGTATAAATAGTAAACATGTGATTTTTCTTTATAATACTATATATAAATAGCGATATGGTGTAATAATTACATAGTTGATTTAATTTATAATAATAATACACTGTATCTATTTGTTTTAATAAAATTTCTCAATAAAATTATTAATGCTAGTTTATTAAGAAACCTGAACTTACCTTCCGTAGCAATAACATGTGTATTTCTTAATGGATTATGAGATTCACTATCGATCATTGTGCCGAAAGATAAATTTCTGATTTTGTGAGAAGTATTAAAAGCAGTTGATGGGAATGGCTGAACATCATGTACATGTACATGGTTTATAGTAAAACTTTTCCCGGGTGCTATGTGAAAACTGCCACTCACTCTATTAACGAGTAATGAACCATAGATCTGGCAACCTTGCTTAAAAGCAGTTTCTAACTTTTCATTGAAATGTTCGTCTCGACATTGTGATATATTTTCTGGATTTGGAGGAAATGCCCATTGCCTTTCTCTATATGCTTCACGCACTTCTTCACAAGTATTACAACAACTAAAATAAAATAACATAAAAATTTAAAATAAGATCAGTCTTGTTGATTTACCGGTTGGGATCTAATGCTGCTCCGTAACAACTACCACATTCAGTTTTATTTATAACTGCAACCTATATGCACAAATAATAAAATTTCTTTTAAAAACATGTATGCAAAAATGTTATTTACCTCCTTATCTTTACTTGTTATATCTACTTTTACTGCCTCTTCTAAAGGAATTCCATCCAAACCCAATCTTCGTTTATAAATATAATGATCAAGTTGCAAGTGTTGTTCTCCAGAAGAATCCATTGCATCAAGAGCTAAAACTACAGAAATACTTGGATATATTACAAAACTGATTATACTGTAACTTACAATCACATGAGACTCTTGACACTACAATATCCAAGTTAATTTTAATATTTGGACTACGGGATGTATCAACAAATAGTTCTTCAGTTATATTTGGTGTTAAATAATTCATGAATTCGATCCAAAAAAGCATTGCCATAATAACTACGCTAACAATTGTTACTGTAACACGTGTTTGAGTTAAATTTTACATATTTAATTACAAAAATGCATATGCATTTACTTGCTGCGCCGCCAAAGGTTTTGATATTAAAATCCTCTGGAGTTTTTGGATATGCATCCAAACGTCTTAATTTTTCTATAATTTCCGACATTCTTATTGTACTTTACAACCTGTTGCCTGCTGTTATATACGGAATATTACCTTTTTCAAGCTATTAAATTTGTTAATTGTCAACGTCAACATAGCAGACAATATAACCTCAACTGCTATCAACTACAATACGTCAAAACTGTAGATAAAAAAGGTATACGTCAAAACAAAATTATCCGTTCAAAACCTCCACGACACAATTACTGGATTTAATGTTCCTTTTCATAGCAGATTTTTCGATTTATAAAACAATGAACTAAAAATCAATTTATTGGGAAACACAATTTTCGTGTTCCAAGTTTGAGTGGAAATAGATAAAAAAAAAAAAAAACTATTGTCCTATTTATTTGCTACTGGCATGAGAAAAATCTTTTTTTCATAACAGAATCACATTTTCTTGTAATGACTGTGAAATAGGTACCCTCATCGTGTATATACTCATAATTACAAAAAGTCATGTAAAATAATTAAAATGATTATTCTTTATAAATTAGTTATTTACGATACAAGTGTTAAAGGTGCGATTTCATTTCACGAACTTTGTGTATTTTCCCAGCAAATAAAAATTTTACAATTAAAAAAAAATCGAGGGTGGGGGTAGTTTCTGAAAAAGAAGAACTACAACAAGCAAGCTATTATCGCCATCCTTTAGTACCTACTTATAAAACAGTTATATATTTGTCTTAACTTTTTTTCGATGTCTTTTATAGTTTTGGAGATATTAAAGCAAATATCGAAAGGTAGGGTTGGCTTTAGGGCGCCCCATCCAGGGCCGTTCCTAGGGTATCTGCTTTATCGATAACTAAATCTTTTTTGAAATATTTTTCTCTTAAATGAAACAGGGATTGTAAAAAATATTTATTTTATTAATTTTACTTGTGTATGAGATTGAACAACAAGAATAATAAAATGATATTGTTGTATAAGTAAATTCACCGACGTTGGGGATAACTTTTTAGAATAAGGGATAATATTTTGTTGAAAAAATGAGGCAATGGGTTATTTCTTTATTTTCACGTTAAATAGAAGCTGAATCATCGAATGTTTGCAAGAGGTTCTGAGAACAACATTTTGTTGAAGAAAGTGACAAATAAATTCAATAGCAATTTGTAATCATCAAAAAAATAATTACAATTAGAAATACCACCATTTCGACTTATCTACTCTCAAATAATAGTCTCCGGTTCTAAAAATCCCCATTAAAAACTGGTTTTTAATAAGGTTTTGTTTTCATTTTTGACATACCACATTCTTACAAGTCGCCATATTTAAAGTTATATTAATGTATCGTTTTAGTTTATTTTACAATTGATTATTTACATTATCATTATGATATGATACTATTGTAATAATTAATTGTAAAATAAACAAAAACAAAATTCATTTTTAGTTATGATATGAAAATAAATTACCTACTATTTTGAATTTTGCCGTCAACAGTTCTCACGATCCAATAGATGGCTCTAAATCATGGTACCACCTCTTATTTAGGGAGATTTCGCACCGTGTATATGTCGCCTGTGGAATTCCACAGTACACGGAATCCCACCCCTGTAACGTCATCAAAGTAGCGTGTTTTTTTTGTTGTTTGAATTATAACCCAGATCTAACTTAAGATCTGAAATATATAGCTGGTATTAACTCGATCACAAGGTAGTGGTGTCTAAATAAGATCAATTTTTTATGTAATATAAGGTGTGAACGAGTAGGGATGTCAATAATTATGTGTGTTAAATTAAAAGAGAAAAATAAGTAAGCGCGACTAAACAAATTCAGTTTTTTAGGTAATTTTGATGTGTGACGCGAATTACTTAAGTTTTAATGCAAATTTCTGTACCGTTTATAAACTGCTAAATTGGTACGCATAGGAGTAGTATATTAAATTCTAAAATTAGAGAAAAAAGCTTTACATGGCGGTTTACAATTTAGTGGTCCCCGACATAATGTAGACTGCTTTTATTAATTAATCTAAAAATTGTTATTATAATTATGAAATTGTTCTTATAGTTAAAGCTGCGTTTAATTTTTAGTCATAAAAAGTTTATTACATTTCAAATACAGCTATGTTTATATGTATTAGACACCCAACCTATTCCGCTGTATTGGGTATAATTAATATAGAAGGAATAAAACAAAAAACCGGTTAGCAAAAGTGTTTTTAAAGATACTTTATTCGCAAATTTTAATATTTGGTTGTACCACCTTTAGCTTTAATGACAGCATGCACCCTTCTAGGCATACTGCTAGCTGCAAGTCTGAAACATTCTTCTGGAGTTATTGAGTTCCAAGCATCTCTAATTTTTGTTTTTAAAATGTCTTTGGAAGTACACTTAAATTTTGATACTTTAACTTTAAGGATACCCCACAGATGTTCAATTGGCGACAGATCCGGACTCTGTGCAGGCCGCTCCAATACTCGAACGTTGTTTTCCCGGAACCAACTTGTCACCGCTCGTGACTTATGGCAGGCCGCGTTATCTTGTTGGAAAATGTAATCCCGGACGTCTTCATCAAAGAGTTGTAATGCAGACGGCTCCAACACTTCTTCCAACATTTCGATAGCGGTGGCTATTCATGCGGCCCTCGAACAAGAATAACTCCCCAACGCCTGTGGCAGTCATGCAGCCCCAAACCATTATACTATACCGCCACCAAACTTAAGTGTGGGTATAAAAATTCTTCATTATACGCCTCCCCGGTCTTCTGCAAACGTACGCAGCACCAGGCTGTCCAAAAAGCTGTGTAATAAAACAAGAAATTACTAAATAATTTTATGTTTATTTTCTAAATAAATGCAATAGATAGAATTGATTTCCTATGATTATAAGGACAACAGACAACATTTCGAACATATCTCTACTATGTTGGATTCATCCGACCACATAACTTTAATCCAGTCATCTACTGTCCAATTACTGTATTGTTTGGCCCACAATAATCGATTTTTCTTGTGCTTTTCTGTTAAGTATGGCTTTTTGACGGGCTCTGCATCCACATAAACCAGCATTATAGAGGCGTCTTCTAACCGTCTGTGCAGATATAGAAATTGCATGTTCTATGTGAAGCTCGCTTGAAAGGTCTCTGACGATTTTTTCCTATCGCGCTCCGCTCTAAAAGCCGATCTTGCCTAGCCGTTGTGGAGCATCTGCCACCGCTTTTTCGTCTATTCCTCTATTCGTAAACGATCCAGTGTCCTGTATCGTTTGATAGTCGTCCGGACCGCACATCGCGAACACTTCATTTGTTTAGCTATCGCGGCTAATGACGTTCTGCGAATGCTGGCCACGTTCTGCTTGTGTTCATTCCCGAATTTTAGGCATTATGTTCTTTATTACACTAAATAGCGCTATATAAAAGATATTCCAATGCAGTATAATCACTTACAACTTACAATAGTAGTTTTTTCGTCGAACGCACGATACAAACTGATACCCGTAGACTACAGATTATCCCTTTCTTACCTGTTGTTTACAAATAGGTACAGGTTTATTATGCAATCGCCTTTATTACCCTATATTCAAATATGTATGTACCTCATTTATTTGCTCAAGAATTTCTTAGAAATATGAATAATCGGATTTTACAGGGGTGTCTAATACATATCAGCATATCTCATATGTGTACTTATTACAGAAATTTTATTATCTGGCAATAAGAGACGATCCACATACTTTTCAAAATTAAAATAGAATGGTACCCTCTCTAAAAACCAACTAAAAAAAGATATGCTATTTCCCTGTGAAATAGCACAGTATTTGTTACTTTTGTGAAATAGCACAGTATTTGTTACTTTAAAGTACCATCTTAAAATGCGCGCGACTTTTAAAAATCATTGTGGGAATTTTTGTATTAATTTCGGTTATTTTTGATAATTCATGTCTTTCCATCTTGTTAACGGGCGAATTAACAATCTTGGCGATAGTGAAACGCGTTCAGTTAATAAAAACTAATGTTTATCACATATTTGTTGGCAAATTTGCTGAAAAATAAATAGGCAATACTGCTCTTAATTTCACCTACATCTGCAATTCGCAAAATTTCGTGTATTTAATAGCTGTATTGTCTATTTCGATGCCACTTCATTTAACTATATATGATTATTTTCATTTGGAATTGGTTTTTTATATAAACACATTTATAAAATATTTTTATTAGAGAGCAAATTCTATTTCACATTTTCACGAACTTTTACCTACAATTTCATCATTTCCTATCATTAGTTGACACTAATTCCAAACAACACAAAACTTCAAAGTTTAATATATTTGGGGCAGATATCAACAACTTTTTGAGTAACATTAAACAAAATGTTATAAGTACTATTAATCGATTACTAATGGTTGAAGTACACATAAAAAATTAACAAAAAGTTTCCAAATCAAATTTATTTAAAAACATGGCAATTACCCTAACTCACCTTAACATAAAATATTAGCTTTGAGTATCATTTTTTCCTTGTAGAGTTATAATGTTCTCCTAACCGATCAAATGTCTATGATAAGTTAAAACTAATGGTGGCCCATCAAAATTTTCTCCCTGCACAGTTTCGGTCCAGATGCCTGGATTATTTTAATAGGACATCTTAATACATTTGATAATGCCTTCAATTCCAACTGCCCACCCCAGAGTTTTGTAGATGCAACATCTTTGCAATAACTTTCAAATTGTTTATCATCTACAGGTTCTTTAATCATTATACATAAAAGGTAAAAAGTCTTCTTTGTGTTGTCTCATAAATTCAGCTGTCATTTTTCTTAATTTAGAAACAGTTGATGTTTCTCTACCTGTAGTCTCTAACTGATGATTTACAGCACAGTACAAACAATTTCCATCAGCTGGGATATTAAAAATGTCCAGATCATTACTTTTTAAAATTTCTTTAATCGCTGCTGATTCTAATATTCGTGGTCCTTGTTTATTTACCTCTTCTTGTTCTAATATTCTCTTTTCTCGTTCTTTATCTTCTTCATGCTTTTTATTTCTTCTTCTTTGTGCCCTTGTTACTTTTGTTACCATTTCAACTTGGTCTTCTTCTACTTCAGCTTCCATATTATTATTAATTTGTTCTGTTTCTTGGCTATCACTGTCACCATGGCTTACAATATTCAGTTCTTTATTTTGCCTCTCATCTAAATCTTTTTCCATTTGAGCTATAGTATCTGCTATTTCTTTTTTTTCCTCTTGTCACCCTTAGGGGCGGTTTTCTTCAATGATTGAATTTTAGCTTGCAAATCTTTTCTTTTTGTCGATGCTTCTTAAGTAATTGTTCTTCATTTAATATCTCTTCTGATTCCATATTTCTAAATGTGTAAACAAGTAATTAAAGTAAGCAAAAACTGAGATTATAGGTTATGGTAACCGGTCACGTTCGAACTTTTCCAACACTGACAACAAATATAGATCGTCAAAAACGTTATGTATCATTAATTGATAGTTTCTGCATTTAAAAACAAAGCGATAAATCTGAGAAAAATTACGTGGATAATAGTAAATAGTGAACATCCATTTTAATTTGGATAGTATCTGATAGCATAACCTGAACTGTAACTGCTTTTAACTGCTTGTAACTATCTTCAATGCGATAGACGATTTGGTCAAAATTGGAATTAGGGATTTTAATTATTTTACCATAATTTCGATCAACTTCAAATTCCCATTTGACAACTCTATCATTGAAGATAGATAGGAAACTATTTGTACTTTCAAGAAAACTTGTTCTATGTAAGCGCTGCAGGCGGTCAGCGTCGAAAGCTTTCATTGAAACGCGGGTTGTTTAAAAGTTGTAATTTTCGGTTTTAAATAAATTCAGTATTAAAACAGCATGCACAATTGTCACCGGTATCAGACTGTGCTAAAATATTAGCGATTGAAACGACTTGTGACGGACACAGTTATAATGTTCAGCCTGATACCGGTGACAACTTCTATATACCGTATATTAGTATCAGTTTGTGTTGGTTAGCATATTAATACCATAACTTCTTGCCATTGATGACTATATTTTTCGATATGAATCTAAAACGGTTACGACTTATCTATTTCATTTTGGAAGTATCACTGATTAGTCTAACAAATAGTAAAATAACTTTAGATATGTATATATAGTGTATAATTTTATTAGATATATATCTGCATACAGATTAAATGTAAAATGATGTTCTTTAAATTCATGCTGAATATCTGGATATAGCACAGATGGCACCACAACCGGACAATTCACAGTGGATGATGTTGCTGATAAATGTGCACCACTATTTTCCATTGTGCCTAATAAACATAATTTAAAAGCATAAATAATATGTTTAATGCCATATATTATATTATTACCTTGTTCAGAGTCTAAGTTAATAGATCACTAACTACAATGGCTTTAGACTTGGATGGTTGTTCATTTGTATTATGAATTTGCACTACAATTTTTTTAAGTACATAAATTAAACTTAAAAATGGAGATATATAATAAAATGTGTTTACCAATAATTAATCATACATACCACTGAATATGGAATTTTTTTGGATGGTATTTCTGAAAATGCTGGTAAATACAAAGTAGGTATTGCATTACTAATCAAATTATTTCTGCTTCTCATTTAAATTTATGCGACTAAAACTACTAAAATGTATGTCACATACTCTATAAGTTTTGTACACTTTGAGTGCGTTTTCAGAACAATCTGCCATTACCAATAGCTTGGAAATCCAAATATTATAAACCTATAAATAAATTAAAATGTAATATAACACAGCTTAATATTTAACTTTAGTTAAATTACTTCCACTTCTTTATAAGGAAAAAGTATGCATCATTACCCTTTTTCTTTATTAGGACAAAATGGTACACAACATGTATGCACCATTATATATGTAATATAGATATACAAAATATGAAATATATATCATATAACGTTAGTTTAGACATTTAAAATACAAACGGTTTTATCTTATAGGTTAGAAACTTGCCCGGATAAAGAAGAATATACAAGACAGCGAAAATTAAACAAAATAAAACAAATTAACCTCAATTCGGGAATAATTTGTTTACTGACCTATTCCAATACCAAAACACGGCGATAGTGCTGCTGCAGTTGGTCAGCGTCGTAAAAACAGATTTTCACAAGATCCTATAAAGTTACATACCCGTGCATTGAAGTGATTTGGTATCTGATATGGACTTTACCGATATTTATCAAGTCATTGTAATATCGCTATATTTATCGCCTTCTAATAGATTAAGAAAATTGCCTTTTTCCTTTTTTAATCTAGTATTTTGTCAGGAGAGCCGGTACATCAAACTTCTTTCATCGTTCAACTAGTAATATCACAGAACACAGTATCTATCCTTGTCTCCTAGAGATATCTTACTATATAACCTCCTGCTCTAACACTGTGACATGCTCATGATTTCTTTATGCTTTTTGGAGCTTCACTTGATTTGACAATTCGAAAGTATCGGGTAATGAAGTCCAAAGGTCAGTTTTGAATTTATTTTATAGCAAAGTATTTTATAGGATATAGAGCCCGTGAATTCATAATCCAAAGCGGTGTGCTCATTTGTATCTTTCTCTCAAAATGGCCAGTTTACGAATTGTTGGTATTTTAGGTAAAATACCACGGAAAAGTATAAAGTTGGGCAATTCAGGTATGTATTTTCTTAAAAACTCGGTGTTAATTAGAGAAATATTAGCATTCATTCAATTTTTGTACTCATTGCAGGTTGTACTTTGCTCTTACTCTCTTCGTGTAATTTTCATATTGTTTTTTTTTAGTTCATGTTAGGATGATGGCAACAATTAGCGAAAAGAAACATGCAAATTTAAAAGTCGTGGATAATGTTGGAGTTGTTACATTAAATTCACCTGGTGCTAAGGTATGACATATTTGAAATAACTTCTTAATATATATTATTTATTTATTATTTTTGTAGGTAAATTCCTTAGGGAGAGAAATAATGAGCGAGATGGATTCAATTTTGCATGAAATTGAATCAAATCCTTCAATACATGCAGCAGTATTAATATCTGGTAAACCAGATTGTTTTATTGCTGGTGCCGATATAGGAATGTTGGCAAAATGTAAAAATGAAGAAGAAGTAAGACAAATATCCAAGACTGGCCATCAAATGTTAGGAGCAATAGCTAATAGTAAAAAACCAGTAGTTGCAGCGATTCAAGGTGCCTGTTTAGGTGGTGGATTAGAAGTAGCATTATCATGTCATTACAGAATAGCAGTTAAAGATAAGAAGACATCTTTAGGGTTACCAGAAGTTATGTTAGGTCTTTTGCCAGCAGCAGGAGGTACACAGCGATTACCAGCTATTACTAGTATTCCTACCACTCTTGACATGACTTTAACTGGCAAACAGGTAAAAGCTGACAAAGCAAAGAAATTAGGTATTGTGGATATGCTTGTTGATCCTCTTGGACCTGGTTTGGCACCTCCACAAGTTGCAACACAGAAATACTTAGAGGATGTAGCTGTTACAATTGCTAAACAACTTGCAAGTGGAAAGCTAAAAGTCGATAGATCAAAGAAAAGTTTAATGGATAAAGTACTAGGATTTGCATTGCAATATAATTGGGTCAAGGATCAAATATTTGGAAAAGCTAGGCAGCAGGTTATGAAAATGTCAGGAGGATTATATCCCGCACCATTAAGGGTGAGTTATGTTTTGTAATACTTGTTACATTATCAGATTATATTATTATTCTTATCTCAATCCATGTGTAATATGTTTTTGTTGACAGTACAGAGTTCAAAATTCACACTCATGAAACTTTGATTCACCTAAACATATTATTCCTTGATAATTTCTGTAGAGAGGTACATTTAAAAAAATAATAATTTTTGATTATTATGCAAAGTTATGTATTTTAATTTAGTTTACTTAATCAATTTAGATACTTGATGTGGTACGAACTGGTATTGACAAGGGTCAAAGGGCTGGTCTTGAAGCCGAAACTATTGCCTTTGGGGAGTTAGCTATGACAAACCAATCAAAAGGGTTAATAGGTCTATTCCAAGGTCAAACTGAATGTAAGAAAAATCGCTTCGGTAAACCAGAACATCCAGTTAAAACTTTGGGTGTTTTGGGAGCTGGATTGATGGGAGCAGGTATCGCACAAGTGTCTATTGACAAAGGTTATACTGTTATTCTAAAAGATACTAACTCTGGCGGGTTAAATAGAGGTCTAGGTCAAATTCAAACAGGATTACAGACTTCAGTGAAGAAGAGGAAGATTTCAAGGTATATATACCTATATTATATAAATATATAATTATATTATATAAATATAACTAAATTTCATGTATAAAAAATTTTTAGCTTGGAAAGAGACAAATTCTTATCATCACTTGATCCTACTTTAAATTATAATGATTTTAAGACTGCTGATATGGTGATTGAAGCTGTTTTTGAAGATATTAATATTAAGCACAAAGTAATCAAAGAACTGGAAGCAGTAGTACCGCCACATTGTGTTATTGCAACCAATACTAGCGCAATTCCCATATCCAAGATTGCGGCTGGTGCTACTAGGCCGGAGAAAGTTATTGGTATGTTGTATGTTATATTAATGTTTCAATCTCCCTATTTTGAATTCATATGCTGATATAGTTTTGTAAGTATTATTTTATCAAGTTTGTATAAAATTTGTGCTATCTTTATGAGTTTGTCGGGAAAGTCAACTATACTAACCATAGGCACTGAAGCTAGTGTAACTATTTTATTATTTAGTATAAACAATCGTGATATAGGTCTTACCACTTTACTTGTAGAAATTCCTCAAAGCATCTTATATTTCTTTTATCTCTTCAGAGATAAAACAAATGCCCAGATAAATATTGTATTAGGGATGTTCAGCAGCTCAAGTTATTTTAAAAATTGTATTTTTTTTACAGGCATGCATTATTTCTCTCCAGTAGATAAAATGCAACTTTTGGAAGTCATTACCCACCCAAAGACCAGTAAAGATACAGCTGCTTCTGCAGTTGCTGTAGGTCTTAAGCAAGGAAAAGTTGTAATAACTGTAGGTGATGGACCTGGTTTCTATACAACCCGAATATTAGCAACTATGTTATCAGAAGCGATCAGATTGTTACAGGAAGGTGTGGATCCTAAAGACTTGGATAAGTTGACGAAGAAGTTTGGTTTCCCAGTTGGCGCAGCCACTTTAGCTGATGAAGTTGGTTTAGATGTTGGAGCTCATATTGCAGCAGATTTAGCAAAAGTAAGTTTTTAACAACTATAAAATATTAACATATACATTTTTTATGGTAGACAGTGTTTCTTTTTAAAAGCTTTATATTATATTCTTATTTGTAAGAACTTTGTCGAATCGGTGACAGTATTCAAAATTAACGTTAAGAATATTTTACTAAATATCCGTTTATTCCCGTTTTACAGAATTCAATTATTCAAACGTTTCGTAAGAAAATATCTAATGCATTTTTTTTGTTACAAGGCTAAGTCATAGGGTATTGTGTTTTAATCATGCACTAATAAATTTGAAACCGTGGTTTTCATCTTTAGTAATACTGCAAACGTAGCTGACAGGAACATCAATATACCGGGTGTCAACGAGATCATGTATCAGCCCGACATTTATTTATT
Organism: Holotrichia oblita; assembly: GCA_023690525.1. NCBI lineage: Eukaryota > Metazoa > Arthropoda > Insecta > Coleoptera > Scarabaeidae > Holotrichia > Holotrichia oblita. The sequence continues at coordinate 116,218,172 of CM043017.1, forward strand.
AGTTAAAATAAAACTTTGAAATTCGGACCGTATATATGAGTGATTGGTGGGCTTCTTCAGGTGTACTCAGTTTTTCTATAGAACTTTCGGTCAAACCGGAAATGACGTTAATTTTGAATTTTTAAATACAACATGTATTATTTCTGTTCATATTCTGTTTCCTCTAAAAATGTGCCATCTAGTGCAGGTCAACTTTTGACATTTCTGTCAAAGATGGCGGTATCTGTTAAATTTATCCATTAAAGTGAAACTGCTTCGCAGCAATTGTCGAAATGTAACAACCATCAAAGTTAGCTTTGAAAACAGTTAAGAAACGTATTCAAAATTCATGGTGCACAATGTAAGGATTGAACGATACCTTGAACGGGCCTGGTTAAACATATTCATATGAATTTTATGATTCTTTTTGTGATTTCGTAATAGACCTAGCGCCCTGCTAGGTCTATGACAAAGATGCCCTCCTGTCTTCAGAGAGTGCCATCATCTTTGTTAAATTGTTTAATTTCATTATTGTATCATTTAAGCTGCGAGCTGCGTGTAATGAAAGATATTTTATTTATTTTTAGGCATTTGGAGACAGAATAGGTGGTGGCGATTTGAATGTTATGAAGGATATCGTACAATCTGGTTCCTTAGGTAGAAAATCTGGTAAAGGTATATTTGTATACGAAAAAAATACCAAACATCGCGATGTTAATCCGGAAGCTATAGATATTCTTAAGAAATATTCCCTTGAACCAAAAGGCTGTTTTGAAGATGAAGATAAACAATTGAGAATGGTGTCGAGATTTGTAAACGATGCTGTTTTGTGCCTTGAAGAGAAAATTTTGGCGAATCCTCTCGAAGGAGATGTAGGGGCTGTATTTGGTTTAGGTTTTCCGCCATTTACCGGAGGACCCTTCCGTTGGGTGGACCAATTCGGAGCTGGCAGACTAGTTGCTAAAATGGAGGATTATCAAAAGTTCTATGGAGCTCCATTCAAACCTGCACAAACATTGGTTGACATGGCAAAAGACCCGTCCAAGAAATTCTACCCGAACTGAACCCGTATATTTTGATGATTTTTTAAAAGAACTATTTCGTACGATTTTTATATCGCTTAGGTTTAAGAACACTCTATTATTATAAATATATGTATTATTATTGTTATATTGGAGTTTTATTTATTACAACGGAGATATGCAGGGTTAATATGAATCCTAATATGAATGCAGATTATAAACGATGTTAGGTGCAGTCGACCTGTTAACAGGAAGTAACGCAGCGATAGGCCCAATCATTGTGAGGTCGGAAGTGATATAAATTAGTTTGACACCATCACGATATGTACTGGTAGAAAGAAAATACTTTCCAGACTTGTATAAAGGTGCATAGGTACATACCTAATAAGTAAAATTCGAAACAAAAATTTTATTTATGGACAAACGAACGACGTTTGTATGATAAAAATGTAATTTTTTACACATACAAATTGGTTAACAATAAATTAAATCGTCGTAGTTAATGAAAGATTTAGTTTTACGTCGCAAAATTATAATTACGTTCAAAATTTTACCTTGGGTACTAATCTAACAGTCAGTGGCATCGACGGTGCGTTAATGACTATCCCAAATTATTTTTAAATAATTACATGCGCCGAGGCTGTACCTGATATATACTGTTTTTATAAATGTAAATTTTGCTGTTAGTTGGTTTTTACTTTATCCCTCCCATTTGTATCTAAAATATTATAATTAGTGGCCTAAATAAGGCGCCCGCAATGCAGGGAGCCCACTGTTGAAGTTGCCACACTAGTAAAGACATTTATAGGAATATTTCCGCTTTATCCTTTATGTATAAAGAAGTATGTTTTTCTTGGTATGATTAAAACAAAATTTGTCCACATTCTATGTAAATAATCCACTTTGTCAGGTAATTGAAGCGGAATGAAGGAAGAACAAACTCCTTTAAAATCCTTACATCCTTATTCTAGTATATGTTTTGGTGTTATAGTGTAATGTTATTTATTTTTAATAGAAATCAAGTGTGAATTCAATATCTTTTTTAGATAGATACTCAAAAATCTTCTATTAAAAAATTATGTTAAATGTAATTCTATTATAGGTTGTACAGTGGCCAGCTTTTAAATCGACACCACCGCAAGCTAACGTCGACCTTATCTACTAATAATAATGTCTACTATAAATCCTAACTGTTAACCCCCTCTATTGTTAATTTAGGAAATTCTAACGGTTATTATGTTGTCCACTGTACCTAGATCAGTGAATCAGTGACCTAATATAAACATTTACCGATCATATAACCAAATACTATATGAATATATGTATTCTTTAAGTGAAGTATAGATGCCGCCTATAGCTGAATTTAGCAGATGCGTGAGACCAGACAAATATTGTCTATTACTAACCAACTACTGAATGCAATTATTCGTTTGGTCCGCTAGTTGTTCGCGTGCGTCTCTTGCTCTTCCTCTTTAAAACTCACCGGGCTCTAAGCATACTGTAGCGCCGCTCTATACTTTCCTAATGGAACTACACTTCTTTGACTATATTAAATAACAAATATCTATTTGTGTTATTTTGTATAACTTTATTACAGGAATCTGTAATTATCGAAGCTCAATAAATTCAACGCTTGTGGCATAGATGGCGCGTGAAGGGGGTTAACAAGTAATTTTGTTAATGGTTTTCTTTTTAAATAGAAATAGTTCCGTATTCATCACTTTGATTATAATCTTTGATTGTAATGTATTACGCAAAAGAAAAGTGAATTAAATTTGATGCTATACTGAATTTGTTTCTTGTGCATTGTAAACTTAATTTACTGTACACAAATTCGAGGTTGAATTGTTGAGTCAGGTGGCAATATTTTTAGTTTTTAATCGTCTGCTATGATAATCTTCTATTATTACATTTTAGTCATTGCAACTAAGCATCCACCACACTTTAAAAAACGAAATTTCTATAATTCCATTTAATTTTGTAATTCTTCTATAAACGTTTAGCAGCGGTATGAGTTGGGAATTACCTAGAACTACATTTCTCAATATAAATAAATCGCAGAGGCATTCTTTTGTTCATATCACACTTAGATGATGGTAGATACATATGTAGGGGAAATAGCTGCCCTATAAAACGTATCAATACATCCTACGTAATCAGACATTACCTTCCAGTGTAAAAAAAGCATCTAACCATATTCAAAAGTTTATTTATTGTAAAATACACAGAGTTATTCACTTGTAGTGAAGGATAGTGTCATCCGGTCTCATTGGCAAAATAGTTTACGGTGTTGTATCACTTTCGGTTTACCGGAAGATTACATCAACTTTCTTAATTTAAATAGCATAGGATATTTTTAATGTGCTTTTTAGATTGCGCATGCAATTTTGCATCAAAACCTAAGGTACTATATACCCAAAATTAGTTGTTTTTGAGTTTTTCAAGTTTTTTTCAAAAATACGGCCAATTGCAGTGTATATTGATGTTTCTGGAACCATTCCTGGTGAAGAGTTCATATTCGACAGCTTACTAACAACAGTTATATCTTTTCCATATTCAGAGAGTACAGTCTCTTCTTCCGCGTGACTTTCCGCGACGCTTAGTCCTTTGTGATTGGTTCCGACAAAAAATTGCCCAAAATGCGCAATTTCTTACCTACATTCTATTTACTGACGGGGCAAACTTCTCCAGAAATGGTATTATGAATTTCCACAACTACCATTTATGGTCAGATGTCCTGTTCGACTTAATGGTGCGTCATATCGGCTATTTCTTGAAAACGAGTTGCCTGGCCTTTTAGAAGAAATTCCATTTTTGATCCGAAATGAAGTTTGATTTATGCATGACGGCGCTCCAGCACACTTTAGTTTACAAGCTCGGCAATTTTTAAATAGGACATATCCGAATAGATGGATAGCTCGAGGAGTGGAACTTTCGAATCAGCCGTGGCCTTCAAGGTCACCTGATTTGAACCCTCTAAACTTTTTTCTGTGGAGACATTTAAAATCCCTTGTTTATACTACGCCAATTCAAGATCTCGATGACCTTAGCAATCGCATAATTGTTGGATGCGAAACAATTCGAAACACTCCCGGACTTCTTCAGCGTGTGAGTATGCAATTGAACTGGAGAATAGAAGGCTGCATATTAGCTGATGGTGGTCATTTTCAACAGTGCCTTTAGGGTTTATTGTAACCGTTCCTTAAATTTTTGAAATAAAAATTTTTTTTGTGCGAAATAAATCAGCCTGTATCTCTACAACGGAGCACTTTAGGACATATGTTTATAGCAACTTTTTTTCTCGAGATTACCCAAGGAATCGCACCTTAAAATTTCTCGACAAACTTATGTATTATTGTATTTTTGAATATCAAAATAATTGATGTTGTACACATTACTTTATATCTGACAAGCAAAATAGCAAATGAAACACATTACAAACAGTAAACGATATTTTAGATTTATTTTTCATTAATGGGAAATGTAATAGAAATGTGAATAGTATACCTATAAGTATATCGAGTAATTAACGACAGGTATTCAAATATGAGCAAAATGAATTGAAATAAATCCCAATACGTATTTGCGTAAATTCTTCCAACTGAATTATCAAAAATAGACCGTCTACAAATCAAGAAATCATGAATTCATATGTCGAGTAAGGGATCCTTTAGGCAAATGACCCAGATGTTATTCGAAGAGCTACAACTATAGGAGAGAATTAACGCAAATACGATTAACAAAAATGACAGACCCCAAAATAGGTAGTAAGTAACTATGTAAAACAAATAAGCTACGCACCCTTGCTCCCGTAAATTGACGTATCTGAGCATTTTAGGAACGGAGGCTAATTAAATCGTTAGAACTTATTCATCTTCCATTTTAGGTACTTATAGGAACACAATACAGATTAAAAGAAAACCTTTTGTGGAATCAGAATATCTAAGAAAATGTATGCCTTTCCATTTAAAAAAACCTATTTTCTGAAAATTGAACTTATTTGTAAGCAACTAAGTTTTTAAACACACTTTATAACTATTCAAAAATATTTTCACAAGATAGTTCACATTCAACCATTTCAAATCATAAAATTTTAAAATTTCGTTCCGGTTGTAGAATAGGAATTTTAATAGGCCATTCTCACCGATCACCCCATGTTATGAAATATAAGATATGTATAACATCGAACTGCTGGCAACAAAACAAAAATAATTTACGTAGCATTAGTACTATGCAAATAAAAAGAAATTCCAATATTCTAGATATGCAATATACTATAAATGTTCTAAATGTTTTCCATTTTATTTTTTATTCGAATTGTCGCCATGTTTTTTGTTCAAATTCTTCTAGTATTGCTGTTCTGGCAGTCTTCTGATTTGAATTTGTAAAGTATATTTCTATTTTATTAATTAGTTCTTCTTTTGTGCTTATTAAACATGTATTTAACGAAAGCTAGTAATTAAGAGACTTAGGCAGTCATTTTCAATGTGCATCCTGTAAAACAGGCATCATTTATTTTCGTAGATTTGTATAGAAAACTAGAAGAGCCTAGTATAATTGGCATCATTTATCCAGTATAATAAAATAATCGTAAATATTCAAAAACTATTACAGAAATACCCTGACTAAATCTTGAAAGATATATTTCATGCACAAATTCTTTGAAATGTCAACTGCTTTTCTTGGGGGATGCCTTTTGACATAAAAGTGGTCGCTGATTATATTGCCTTTTCGGGTACAGGACTAACCCTTCAAAATTTCCGAATGGGAATATGGATTAAGTAATAGAGACATTGGACAAATTTCTGCAACATCTGAAGGCAACACACGAATATTAACTTCACCAGGGAAATTGAGAATAATGGCACCTTACCTTTTCTCGGCGTATTAGTGAAACACAACGACAGCAACAAGATAAGCCTGTGTACTTATATCATAAGCACACGCATACTGACTGATATCTACACGTTAATTACGACCCATCATCACTCGCAACACAATAGATCTCTTACAATAGACCATCTGAGGTTCAACATACACACAACGCATTACGGCAGAACGGTTACAAAACCAAGGACATACGACAAAGACGCAAAGAAGTAGGAGGATATAAGTCAATAAGAGCCAACAACATACGCATATCTACCATATATTCCTGGACTAACTGACAGATTAAAGAAAACCGTAGCTGACAAGAATATTACAACACAGTTCAACACTGTCAAGAAGATCAGCTGCCTAAGCTACACACCAAAGGCATATACGAATCGAATGTTCTGAACAAGCTGACAACGTGATCAGCGAAGCGTCAAGTGTAAACTTGAACAACTGTAACACCCAGAAGACTTCAACGTAGTAAACGACGGTCGTGAAAACTCAACTATAATCAAGGCAAAAAGAATATTGCTGGACATTCTTTATGAAATGAACTTTTGACAGTTATTTAAGTTTGTTTTAATATTTGAGGGATTTTTATTAGATTAGAAAGTCTCCCTTTATAGTTATCGATGGCTATGGCTATGGTATGTTGTACCTGGTGTATTTTTTGTAGTTAATACCGCTATTTTGGTTTATTTATCAGTTTTTTTGTATTGTTTTAACGTTTAGTTATTATTTCCTTCCAAATTGTGCCCGCGTTTGAAAACTGTTACTTTTGACAGTTCTCCATTTTGTTGTTTTTTTCTCGTTTTTCCATTTTTTTATCAGTTTTGTTGCTATTGTTGGTACACTCACAAAAACAAAATACTTCTTTATGCACATTCCACGTAATAACAAAAATTACATATACCATATTAAAAGTTTGCATTATGAAGCTGTACCTACTGTCTATATTCCCCTGCGTAGTTCCTTAAATCCAAAAAATCAGAAGGCAACACCGACTAAATGTTTTATACCGGCACCTCCACCGTTTAAGAACGTTTTTTTTGTTTTGTTTAATGTGTGGTGAGTGCTTAGTTGCAGTGACTCCGTAAGCTGTATTACTTGTCTGGCTATCACTGCAACTCTTGCGGTGTAGTTTTAGTGTGTGTAAGTTGTGTTTTAAATGGCTTTGTGACAGCATCATATCGCCTTTTATGATACCGCGCTGTTAATCACTTTTCTCCCAACAGCGAATGGCAAGTCGATTCGGGATTAAACTCTCTGAAAAAATGTCACCGTCCCTCCAGAGAATTGAACCCCGGCCCTATCGTCCTCTCACAACAATAGTCAGCCGCCTAACCACTGCGGCCATCGACCCCGTTTAGTTAAACAAAAATGATTTTTCTGCTTTACTTAGAGAAAAATTACGGACCCTTATATTGGATGTTGAGTCAACTTCTTCTGCAAAAGATAAAGCCCACCAAGAGCAAATACCCTCAAATACAAATGATGTATGAGTAACCTCGATTATATATATACGGTGGTCAGAAATTCATGGATAATTGTCAGGTAAGACAATTCTATTATTAATTGGTCGATAATTTTTCTATAAAAATTTTAATTTGATGACATTTTCTGTGGAAAATCATGTATTGTCGTTATCGTTTTTACGTTATGGGTTATGGCATCCTTGATTCAAAAGGATGTCTACAATGTAAAAGTAATTATTATTTGTCAAATTTTGACGGTTAACGGGTATTATTTTTGTCATTTTTGTGGCATCCCATGCAGATTGTAACGAATTCTTTCAACGAATATGCTGATATGTATATGGTATTTGTGTTTTGCAATGGAAATTCGTTTTATTGTAGGTACATCGTATATGGAAGGTAAGTACATTCCAAGTGACTGACTGACAAAGGCCCTTTGTTACCCTTGACTCCTGTCAGAGAAGTAGATTATATTATATTTTATCTACGACTAAACAATAAAGTAGGTATTATATTAATCAGTATTGGTTAATAATAGTACTCATAATACCCGGGGAAGTAATGAAATGCGACCCATGCGACCAGGGAATAATGAGCCATAACGTTATCATTATTCTCTGCATTCCGCCAATGAGAACATAATGATACCAACGTTATCATAGTAACGATAAACAAGTCCGAGTATTTCGTATTTAATTAATAGTCAAACGTCAAAACGGTCAAAACCTTATCGGCGTTTTTTAAATTTGGCGTGTTAGTGTTAGTTTTATCATGGACACCCCCAGAAATTAAACTTAACGCCGATGCAATTACGCTTGGTTTATTGCCCGAAAACATTTTTATATTAAGGCTTACGATAATTTTATGGACTGTCACACCTTCAAATGCCATATCGATATACTAATTTATTAATTGATATTTTCGTTGAATTGATTTATTTTTTTTAGTAATCTTCAGTTAGTCGTAGATAAAGTAGTGTATACTAACTCGCAATAATGACTATTATTCCCTCGAGCCGAGTTACTCCCTCGCCGCTTACGCGGCTCGGTTCGTAAATTCAGCTTTCGGGAATAATAACTGTCATTATTGACTCGTTGTATAAACTACTATTATTTCTGCATACACGATTATAACGATTATACTTACGTCATAATAAGTAAATAATACATTAGATATACAAGTTAGGTTAGGTCTGAAGGGGAGTTTGTCAGTATATCGGGCAATAGTGTAAAATCTGACGTCACGATTTATTGATGACGTGCATTGGAACTTATCGTGCCTCGACTATACCGATAGGGAAATTTTACATCGACTCATTATGTTTCCATATAATCCTATATGAATATATAAACAAAGTTGCCACATCGCTTCGTCGAGAATCGAGCGCTGTTAAGTCACTAGACCCGACTGTGCCCGACTTGCCGCGCCTCCTTTCCACGATACATACATTTTCTGTACTGGCAACTATGCTTGTTTCAATACACGGTGTTTTCGGCCTATGAGTCCATCACGTATTTCCCTACCCGTATGTGTCAGGCAATTTAGTGTCAGAATTACCAAGACACTATTGAATCAGTGGAAATCCTATCTGAAATTCCTCAAGGCACTAGGTTGGGGCCATAATATACTGTATAATGTTTTTTCAATTTACGCTTGAAATTGTTTCAATTGTTTAGCTCTGTACGCTGATGATATTTCTATCTGCGTGCACACGTTTTCTCTATTAGTATCTCTTCAATAAGTGCAAATCACAAATCACATATATTTAGAAAAATATACTTTCAAACGGAAACATGATTAATGTGTAAATATTTTACTGCCATTCCCAATTGTAGGAGGTATCTTAGCGTACACCTAGTCCTTCAAATGACTTTTCGACACCAAGTGCAGCATAATGCAAAAAGGACTCGTTACACCTTGAGGGAGATTTGCGCCATATTAAAGTGCTTCAGAATAATCTTAGATAAAAGAATTTCTTACAGAAACAAATCATCAGATCCATTTTAGCTTATACTGCTCTCGTTTAGGCCAACATATCCAAGAGAAATATTGCTATTTTTCAAAAGTTCCAAAGTAAATGTTTCAAAATTGTCCAACACATCAATAGATATGTAAAGATCAGATCATTATAAAAGTTTTACAGGTATTTCTATAATGGAGGACTATATAAAAACTCAAACATTTCAATATACTTATTGGAATTATCATTAGAGTTATTTGGGCAATTGATCACTCCTTTTTTCAAACTGAACTATTGAGAACATTTTTCAATTATATACAGGGTCATTCACTGAACTGGTTCGTTAGAACTTTTTGATGTTCTTGAAATTCAACATTTCTGAAAATTTGCAATTATAACTGATATCATCTGGACTCTTCAGCATAATTATTTGCACGATTGTACCACTTCCGGTTTACCGGAAGTTGACGTCAACTTTCTTAATTTAACTAGTATGGCATATTTTTAGTTTTTTTTGTATCGGGCATACAATTCCGCATCAAAATTTACCCTACGTCAAAAATCAGCCGTTTTTGAATTATTCAATTTTTTTCAAATATAGGGCCAATTGCAACGTTATGTTCAAAATTATGTATTTCTGAAGGCATTGTAAGTAAAGACCTCATATTTGGCATATGTTATTAGCGGAAATAGCCATACATCAAATTTACCTCCTAAAATTTATCATAATTTATACAGGGTCGTCTAAAATTAACGTTCATTTCAACCAACTTTAGGTCGATAAATAAATAAAATAAAATTAAATGGAACACCCTATATATTAATGCATTTTTGAATACACTGTGTTTTCGTTATTGTTATCCATTTTAATTCCTTATTGTACTGACAGGTCGATGGCCGCAGTGGTTAGGCGGCTGACTATTGTTGTGAGAGGACGATAGGTGCCGGGGTTCAATTCTCTGGAGGGACGGTGAAATTTTTTCAGAGAGTTTAATCCCGGATCGACTTGCCATTCGCTGTTGGGAGCAAAGTGATTAATAGCGCGGCATCATAAAAGGCGATATGATGCTGTCACAAAGCCATTTAAACACAACTTACACACATTAAACTACACCGCAAGAGTTGCAGTGATAGCCAGACAAGTGATATAGATTACGGAGTCACTGCAACTAAGCACCCACCACACATTAAAAAAAAAATAAATAAAAAAAAATAATGTAATGGTATATTTAACGCGTAATTATTAATTCACTAGGATCAAACGACGAAGTGTGATTTTGAATCTTTGAAAACGTTTATTTTCCATGGCACACTGGATAAGTATCGATGAGTTATGTGTGTATTAAAAAAACCTAATTATCTCCTAAACTATTAATTTTAGGTATAGTACATGTGGGACATAAAAGATGTAGAATTAGACGCCGAAGACGAGTAAGTAATAAAATATGGCGGATGGCATTTGAAAAAATGAAGTTATGGTTCTTCAAAATTTCGAAGAGTTAACGTGCCATAAAAAAAGTAACCACGCAATGTAGACAGCCCTTCTCGGCGCTAAAATATACTCCAACATGTTATTGAAGTATATTATGAATTTTAAATTGATATACGAAAAATCGAGTGTTTTCTGATTTTTTGAATAAATGTCTGCTAGAGGAAATTTTTTCAGGAAAAATCGAATAACTACAAAACGCCCGAATCAAATTGCAAAAAGTAAAGATATTCATACAGCTTAGAAATACGGGAATCCAAATGTGTAAAAATATATAGGGTGTTCCATTAAAAATAATAAAGTAGATGGCGACATCCGGTATAACCGAAAGCACTAGAAATCTAATAATATTGTAATTAAAGAGAACATAATTGACTATATACAATTCTAAATTTTCAAATTTATGTTTTGACCAGAACGCCATAGACTTCTAATGAACGGTCTCGCTGATACACCCTGTATACATAGTTGATATCAAGATGGTAGATGAAATATATTACGGAAAAAAAACGATATTTTAGATTTATTTTCTGATGAAATTAAACCAGCAGATTATTCTTAACTATGTAATTTATGGTAGAAAAAACACGTTATATGACATACATACATGTATATAATCTTGACTAAAAGCTACTACTCTATACGGTGTGAATATAGTCTGGTTTCATATATAAAGTGAAGTTAGCTACATATACATATTTAACACTCCCACTTAATGAAATCTTATGCACTTTAGGTTTCATTACAATTAATCAGTCCCATTTCTTTAGTACACAGTTCCGTTTTCTTTCTTGATATTGCCTTAGTTAGACTGTCAGCCACCATTTCGTCTGTTGAAACATACTTGATCGCAACTGTTTTGTCCTCAATTCGCTCTCTGATGTAATGATGACGGACGTCTATATGTTTTGACCTGGCACGATATCCATCTGACTGGCTCAAGCTTATTGCACTTTGGTTATCACACGCAATGGTTGTTGGATGGGTTTTAAATGTTAGGTCCAAATCTTGGCCCAACTGTTTTAGCCATATGGCTTCCTGAATGGTTGAGGAAAGAGCCATATACTCGGCCTCCGTTGTTGATAAAGCCACAGTTGGCTGTCGCTTGCTTGACCATGAAATTGCACCCCCACACATCTTAAAAACATAGCCTGTGCATGATCGGCGTTTATCTACATCGGATGCCCAGTCAGCATCTGAGTAACCAATTAATGTCTCGTTACTGCTGTAGTCGAGTTTCATATCCACTGTTCCCTTTAAATATCGGAAAATACGTTTCACTGCTTGCCAGTGAGCCGTACCGTGTCTATTATTGAATCGACTTACGTCATTTACTGCGTATGCTATATCCGGTCTAGTTCCTTGTGCCAAATATAGCAAACTACCCACGGCTTCCTGGTATGGAACATTGTCTAAAGTCTCATCGTTACTGCACATGTCAATTGATAGTTTTTGATTTGGATCACTAGGTGTAGTTACTGGTTTACACTCAGCCATTCCAAATTTAACTAATATTTCGTTGATATATTTGGATTGATCTAATGAAATCCCGTTCATATGTTTATCATATGTGATGTTCAGACCAATACAATGTCTTGCCTTACCCATGTCTTTCATGTTGAATGCTGCACTCAAAGCTTTCTTTAGGTTATTGCACTCATTAACATCTTTCCAAAAAATTAGTAAATCGTCGACATAAATGGCAACGATCAGCCTGGAATTCTCTGCGTAATAAATACATGGTTCCACTCTAGATTTGGTAAGTCCAAATGACTTCAACGTTTTTTCCAGCTTTAGGTTCCACTGACGCCCACTTTGCTTAAGACCATAGATTGCCTTGTTTAATTTGCAAACTTTACCACTTCCATCATTATATCCAACAGGTTGTTCCATGTAAATTTCTTCTGTAAGGTCCCCTTGTAAAAATGCTGTAACAGCATCCATTTGATCGATTTTTAAGTCATTTTTTACAGCTAGGGCAATCAAGAATCTAATTGACGAATAACGGACAACCGGTGAATAAGTTTCTGTATAATCTACACCTCGCTTTTGTGTACATCCCTTTGCAACTAAGCGGGCTTTGTGACGTATTACGTTTCCGTCGTCATCACACTTTGTCTTAAACACCCATTTACAATTAATTGTTCTGCGGTTTTTAGGTAAATCTGTCAAGGTCCACGTATTATTTTCGTTCAACGATTGTAGCTCCTCTTGCACAGCGTTTTTCCATTTTTCGCAATCGTTACGTGCTAATGCGTCTTCAATTGTGATTGGATCATTGCACAATTCTTTTGCATTTGCTACATATACGTAGTCATCCAACTTGGGCTTTGGATCACGTTCTGAGTGTCGAGTTTCTACGGGCGGCAGTATTTCCCTATTTGGTACATAGGTTTCATCACTTGAGTCCTCCGCATCTTCATGTGCATTTTCAATGGACTGACTATCTGTAGAATTCTGCTCAGTATCTACATCGATGACTTTCTTGTCCTCTGACTGCCTCAGACTATCTCCCACTGGAACTGAATTGTCATTAGTACTGATTACTACATTACTTGTTACCTGGGATTTAGTCTCCATGAATAGTACGTCACGACTCAATACTACTTCTTTTGTTGCAATATCCAGACAGCGATAACCCTTGGTAGTGCTGCTGTAACCAACAAAAACCATTTTCTTAGCCTTTGGATCTAATTTTTTCCTACGCTGCTTGGGTATATTCACCATAACAGGCGCACCAAAAATTCTCATGTTGCTCAAGTCTATCTTTGAACCAACCCATATCCCTTCCGGCGTATTATCGACCAGTACCGAATTAAAGGATCTATTAATCACATAAGCAGCTGTGTTCATGCCTCTGCCCAACATGATTTATCCAGCTTGGCATCAAAAATCATACATTTTGCACGTTCAACAATGGTACGGTTCATGCGTTCTGCAACACCGTTCTGCTGAGGAGAATACACGTTGGTTGTTTGATGAATAATACCATACTTCTCACAAAATTTTTCGAAGTCTCGATTGCAATACTCTTTACCATTATCTGTGCGTATGACTTTGATTTTCCTTTCTGTTTGAGTTTCAACCATTTGTTTAAATTGTTTAAATACATCTAACACATCTGCTTTTGAACTTAGAAAATAAACAAATAGTTTACATGAATGATCATCAATGAAGGTCATGAAATATCTAGCTCCACCTATTGACTTTTGATCCATGGGACCACATAAATCAGAATGAATTAGATCTAACAAATCATTTGCTCTTTTCTTTACTGATTTAAATGGTTGTCTGGTTTGTTTACCTTCTGCACATACTTCAACACGTTTGAAGCATTTTCTGGTTCAGGAAAATTCATACCATTTACTATACCATTTTTCATCTTACGTAAATCTGCAAAATTGATATGACCCAATCGTCGATGCCATGTCATCAAGTCTAACGAAGAGCCATTTGCTACCATGCATGATGCCTTTTCACTCTTGATCTTGTAAACACCAGATGAAAGTTCAGTATGCATCAAAAAATCATTATTTTCTTTATACACGCTACATCCATCCTTATTAAATACTACAGTGTTACCATTGCTTGTCATCTGTGCCACCGATAATAAATTTGCTGATAATTCGGGTACCAACAACACCTTTTTTACTTCAACTTCAGTTCCGTTTACAGGCAAAGTTACTTCCAACACCAGTTACTTTCATCCTTTCATTATTGGCCGTTCTAATCTCTTTAATTTCTGATGTGCTTATCTGTGACATCCACTTTACATTTGACGTCATGTGATGTGTTGCACCACTGTCTATATACCAGTCGGACGAATTTATATTATCTTCATGAGAGAAATATTCGCATTAAATGCAACCCTTGAACAATCCGATTTATCTGGTTTCTTCGAAGCATTCACATTTCCCTTTTCAGGACATTTACTCGCTATGTGTCCTTTCTGACAACTATAACATGTTATCTGTTTCTTTTGGGGGAAATTCGCTTTCTTATATTTACTTTTACTGAAAAAAGCACTTTCTGATGATTCACTGTAATTTCCATCAAGTAATTTTGATTTTATTACATCACCATTTATTTTTACACCACTAACCCATTATAAAAGGTTTGTAACTATCGGTAAGTCCTGCTAACATTATAGCACCAATCCATTCTTCGGTGATATTAAAACCAACACCCTTTAATTTGTTTGCTGTACCAATGATTTCATTTACATAATCACCCATAGAATTACAACTATCTAACCGTATTGTTATTAACTTTCGCAATAACCCAATTTGTCTCGTAAGACACGATTATCATATAATTCCTTTAAAGCATTCCATATTTCAGATGCAGTACCTAAACTTTGAATATGTGCATATAATGATTCATCTATTGATAAAACAATGCGAGCTTTTGCTTTAATTTACTATCATCCATTTCAGTACACGGATTGTCTATACATTTGTCTAAACCACAAAAATCAACATTTTCCATAGCAAATTTCCATGTATGATAGTTCTCAGTTCCTTTTAATTTCAATGATCGAAGAATCTGTAGCCATTTCTAGAAAATTTTACGATTTCAAACAAATGACGAAATGTAACCTCAAGAAAAAAACGTGTTCACCCGCGTCTAACTACACCATAAGAAAATCGCGCACTACTGAAATGTTCAACAAATAAACTTTTCAACAAACGGTTTGTCATCTGGGCCCATAACATGATGAAATTAAACCAGCAGATTATTCTTAACTATGTAATTTATGGTAGAAAAAACACGTTATATGACATACATACATGTATATAATCTTGACTAAAAGCTACTACTCTATACGGTGTGAATATAGTCTGGTTTCATATATAAAGTGAAGTTAGCTACATATACATATTTAACATTTTCCATTCATGAAGACTGTAGTAGAATTGTGAGTAGCACATGTCTCGAGTATATGACGACAGATATCCACATTTACGCAAAATGACCTAAAAAATTTCACTACAAGAAACCAAAAAAGAATCTTAGACAAAAAAGCTTTGGAAAGGAAGAAGTTAAGTATGTTTTATATGTCATCGTGATCTGATCATATTGAATTCTGTCTTGTGTAACTCTATTCTGTTTAATTTTCTTGTTTGAGTTTTTGTAATGATATTGTTGTCACATTACTTATTCGTTCAGTTTTTTATAAATAGACATCTTAAAGAAGTTTGCAAACCAAATTATAAGTTGAATTATTTAAATACGAATGAATCGAGGCTGACATATGACTGTACATAATGATATATGACATAAATCCTAACCACCCTCTCCACGCGGGTCCTTTACATCGATGCTGGGTTGTGGCACCATTGCACATATTCATATATCAGCATGCTTAAAAGCTGGGTTGTTCAACGTGTATACATAATTTCTTTAAAAATTAAAGATCAATCTTTGAATTCCGTAAAACTTACATGTCAAAATTGCTACAGCAAATAATTTCCTGTAAAACAGAAAATCTTCATTGAAATAAAAATATCTCCGAAATAGTTTAATTTATTTAGGTATTCGAAAAGAGAAAAAGAGAATCTTCTAAAAATAACGTGCAGAACATATGCTACAAAAAAATACATTATTTGATTTAAAATTTTTAATTTTTATATTGAACGAGCTGATAGCGCTGTTCATTATTCATGTTATTCGTCTAACTAATCTCCCGGTATAAATTATGTAGAATTTTACATTAAAATATATATATATAATATACTCTAGTTAAAGGCAAATTTTTCCGCATCATGATAAGTTTTTCATTCTTGCACTGATGTGTTTAATAAAGGTTGACAAGTTAGCAATGGAAAGTTAGTCTGTCGATGTTGGAATTTATTCAAATTTGTAATAAGAATTTATAGTCAGTATATAATCATTGTCCAAATGAAAGCATCGTCGGTAAAATGATTACTGCATAGGATTGTAGTAGTTAAACAAATTCTAATATTTGACAAGTAGCAGAATATTGTCTGGAGCCCTAATTTTTTTCTGAGCAGAGTACATTCAAATTCTCTGATAGGCGATCGCACTAGTTCTGGCAACGTGGCATGGACGGCGCCGTAGCAAAATCGACGCCGTTACTGTGTACTATGTACGCGTCCGTATCAGAGGGGTACGCAGGCGCGCCTCTCTTGGCGTCCCGACGTAGCGCCCGGGGCTGACAGTGCCGCGACTACCGCACGACCGATCGAAATGCCGAGCTGATAGTTATTTATATACCCGCAGGTGTACATCTCTCTCTTATAATAAGTGCAGTGATCCAGTGTGCGATATGGCGGCTATCATCACTACGGGTGTCGCTGATGAATCGTCGTGTGCGTTACCCTGACCATCCTCGTCCATCGGGTTCGGGTGGATTATGCAGCATCCGGGTAATCAGGAAAACGGCGTCGGAAGTTCTCCGGCTGCGACCGGTGCAACGGGCACCGCCACCACCACCAAGACCCACGTGAACGGCGGCCGATTCGACTTTGACGATGGTGGGACCTTTTGCGGCGGTTGGGAGGAAGGAAAAGCCCACGGTCACGGAGTCTGTACCGGGCCGAAGGGACAAGGCGCTTACTCCGGTTCATGGCACTACGGTTTTGAAGTGTCGGGAGTTTACACGTGGCCCAGGTATTTAAAAGCTGACCCTATAATATACACACCATTCTCCGTCACACTCGTACACTGATGCTGTTGCTCAACGATCTGATGTGTATACAGGTTGCCCCACATAACATTTCCACAATCTGCAACTGATTGTTAGACGTTAGACAACTTTGGTTAAGTTAAGAAGGATTATTTTGAAAATTTATTTACAATTAAAAAAATTGTTGCTGAAATGAAGGACGTTAATCGATGCTCTGAAACTCACTGATGGAGTGAAGTTATCCAACACATACGATTATGTTTTGTTGCTACACATTCCTATTATCCATAACTTTGATACAGTTATATTGTCAACCTTTGATCTCTCGCGCGTTTCTTTAAGTTGCGTTCCTACATTTTGGAAATTATCAACGCACATTTAAATTAATTAAATTAATTAAATTGGTATAATAAGTGATAAATAAAAAGTTGGGATTATTGATATTATTCAATACGGTATATATAAAGTGATGTATTTTACCCAATTTCATGGTTTATCAAATCTTTCACCTTTAAGAACTTATATATATTTTTTGGAATCAAGATAATCGTGCATGCATAAATTTGGTAAACAAACACGTCGGGTGTTGACGACTATATGTTATCAAATACTAAAAATGGCACTAATACAATAATATGCCAAATAGATAATTGTAATTTGAACAAAGATACTTTTCTCTTCTAATATGCTGGAAGTGTATAATTATGGAAAGAATAATAAAACAACTGCAAAATGTATTATTAAAAATAGATTTGTTATTGTTTTCCAAAAAATTGAAAACCTTGCTGAATAAATCTAGAAAAGAATGAGTTAATTCAAAGTTATGACGAAGGTAGCTCAATTTGTTTTTAAAATACAAAATCGCGCATTAATTTTCTTTTTCGTTTTTGCTAAAACTCATTGGGAGTTCGATAATGTAGTTATTTCTTTGAAAATGTATGTGTTGACAGTTTCAATTAGTCATTAAGTTTAGTTTTAAGTCTGTGTACGGTAAATTTAGGCTTCAAAAATTATGTTATAAGGATAGTAATTGTCATTTAAAAAAAAACTGTAGTGTTTTCTAGCTATTTCTGGTAGTTTTTTAAAATTTGTATATTTTTTACTTTAATTTTCATATGTTCACAGGTTAAAATGGAAAATAAAAAGTGCAGCAAAAGTATGTCTTATTAAATTAAACAAGTTTGATATTTTTACCTTTACCTCTAAAAGTAATTAGTATTTGTTAATGTAATACATAATAATTTAGGTTAGGATATTTACTTTTTAAACGAAAGATTCTAAAAATAAACACATGCCAAAGAAATCACAGAGATCTTCTCATTTAGGCGGTAAAGAAGGGGTTTCTGTCAGTTCATGTATGCTGGGTAGCGAAAATGTTTGGCAACAAATGTGACATCTGTTCTTAGCGCCTTCAATTTTTTTAAATGGCAACATAGGTCGAGCGATATATCTCAAAAGAGCTTATGGCTTCCTCTTGTCAAATATACCAATAACATGCCATATTACTAAAGAACTACTCGAAGTATTAACCAATTTTTATTTTACATTATTATGACTTCACCCTCTATAGATGATTAATTTAAATAAAAAAAAACAGTAATAGACAATAAAAAAAAACATCAGAAACCTAGCATTGTTTGAGTATAAAGTATCAGAGTTGATTTATTCATAACGGTATTTGACAGATATAGTGTTTGAAGTAAATCAAGAATAATGGCACATTTATAAAAGAAAAAACGAATTCAGATACTAATGTTAATCGAAGCTGATAATAGAAAACGATGATTTAAATCCTCAAAATTTTCCTATAAGTAGATCTACAGTTTCGAAAATAATGAATAAATTTAAAAGCGGCAGCGTACAGTATCATCTAAAGTCTGGCGGATCAAAAATTACAATTAATGATGATAAGATTTAAGAGATGCTATTAGATATCCAGGAGAATCCTAAACCAACTGCACATGAACTGTCAAGAAATCATGGTATTGGTCGGATATTTGTATAAAACATTTTGTTTAAAAATAAATTCTAGTCTTTTAAAATTCAGCCGCCAACAATTACCTAAAGATGATTTTGAACGAAGATTAGAGTTTTCTGAAAACGCATGAACCGAACTGTTAATAAGCATAAGTTAGTCAGCTACGAATCCGCATTGGATGCAGGAGACTTATACATAGACTTATACATAGGTATTGAAATGCAGGTTATTTTGGTTGACTTTTTTTTGAATTTCGTAGTAATTGATACGTTATTAGTTTTTTTTGAAAGGAGAGGAAGAAATAAGCTTTTCTGTGCTTTATCACTTAATATACGTTGCTATTTTAAAAAATTGAAGATGGCAGCGGTGTGACGTCAGTGTTTAGACGTCACATTAATTTGATATGTCCTCTGAAAAATGCAGAATACAGTCCCATTCATTGCTTTATGCCTTCATAATTCCTTTGTTTCAAAAAGAAAACGTTGCTGCCAAACCTTTTGCTATCCTACATATATACGTTTATGTAGTATCTAAACAATATTGTATTAACTAGGGTTGGGCAAAGTATCGATACATCGTCCGGTATTTCAGTTTGAATTCTCCAATACTTTGGACAACGTCGGTATTGAATCTAAGATATCGGTATCTAAAAATGGATACCTACATATACATATGTATGTATTGATACCTGGCAATTGTTATCTAGGTACCAATAAAATGATATTAACCTACCGATATCGAAGAACTGATTTTATGGTATCGATACTACAATATCGTAAAAAATCTGCACCAGGTTCTAGTTAACCACACAATTTTTGAAAAATGAGTATCTAAAACGTCTCCAAGCGTTAAATTTTTTGATAGTGTTTTCAATAATAGTAATAGTTCAGATTTTCTTCCCTGCAACTCTAGTTAGTAACTAGTTACGTTTCTTGTTTGTTCCTTTGCAGATGGCATTTCCTCACCTTTGAACGTCTACAAAGTTCTCTAATCTTTTTTGCTAAAGTGTATTTTCAATTGACATATTGATGTGTAAAATGCATATCGCACATTTTATTATAAGTGTGTTGTATAAGAAAAATAAGAAAACTGTAAATTTGAGTACACACACAAAACAAGGCTACTAATGTTGCCTGAGGAATTATTGGATCAACTGTAATAGATCCAATAGATACAATACTATAAGATACCAACAAATCGTAGACATGTCATTGAAATTCGTCAAACCGATTTTCAAATATTAATAAAAGAGGTGTTGTTGAATTTTCATTATGCGTAACGAATATTCATATTATGGTTGTAACTGTAATTGTCACAAAAAAGACAAAATATTACAAATTAATATATTTATCGAAATCGATGTAAAAAAAATCGATACCAAGATATCAGTTCTAAAGTATCGATACCTATCGATACTTAACCGTGTATGGAACCTATACATCGGTAAGTATCGGTACCAATATTCAATACCAGCAATGCCGCTGTCGCCCAGTTCTAGTAGCAACTAATGATGTAATGACATAATTTGTAAAACGAATTGCATCACATTAAAAAAATCAGTGGTGTACAAGAAGTAACTTGGGGTGGCGTTTTTTATCTTATTAACATAATCTTCTTACTGCTGTGTACAAGTTAGGTAATAATAGGAATCGAAAGATACACACGTTTTCAAAAGTATAGTCCAAAAATAACCATATTGCCTCAGATATAATTCAGCCAGTTCATAAAACGCGACTATTTACGAGTATATTCGTCAACGGACACATATACATGCATATGCCATGCTGGCATGATGGTTTCCTGGATTTGTGTTTCAATGTTTGATTAGGTATTGATCGATGTTGCCAGTAGCGTTAACACTAAGTGCATTTTACATTATAACCGCATTTATTTATCACACTGTTATAAAAATGCAATAACAACCATACATGTTACATAACACATATTCTGTGTTTTAGAGCGAACTGATTTATATAATCTGCGTTGCTTTGTTGGCCTAAATCTTGAATTATGTCAGGGACAAAAGAGACGTACTTAGAGAGATTATAAAATATACTGGACATTAATATTGTTAGTGCCAATACTAGAAATGCGCTGTATGACCTTTTATTTTGCTTAAGCTCTAAAATATTTGTTATTGTAGAACTGTCAGGTTGTATGGAAGAGCATCTGTGAGATGAAGAGTGCCTAATAAAGTCCTTTATTATTATTATTTTCTAATTTTACCATCCTGCACTTAAGATACCTTTAACACAAGAGATTCACTCACTTCGTCTTACATCTTAAATTCTCCTCATTTTGTGAAACTTATTTTTGAAATCTCTGTCAAAGCTGAAGATCTTTGTTAGTTGCGATGTCACATTACTCTTTAGAAAGATGCCTGTCACCGTTTCCGTCGCTATAACCTACCAGTTATTTATTCAAGATAATCAAACCCCAGATCTAACCAAATTATGCCAAAATATGCTGCACTTCAATATATTTTACCAAGGAAAATACTACTAACAGATCTCTGGAGTCTCTATGGATTCTCCTCTTTCTCCGACTGTAGCTAATATTGTTAAGGAGGCATTTGGGGCCACAGCTTTGGAGCATGCGGATTTAAAACCAAAGGTGTGGTTGAAGTATGTTGATGACACTTTCATTATCTGGCCTTATCGTAAGAAAAACTTTAGCAACTTTCTTGGATTTTCTTAAAAGTCAACGTTTCAACATCAAATTCACCAACAAACGGTTATCTACCCTTCCTTGATGTATTAATTACTTTTTAGTAAATGGTTGTTTAGGCCACTCTGTGCATGAGAAACCCACACATACGGATCGATACCTTCATGCCAACTCACATCATCACCATGCACAAAAACAATCCATAATTAGCTGTGTTGTACATCGAGAAATTTCTATTTCCCAACCCGATAATGTCAATAACGTGATATCATGTGAAAACTGTCGTCTTCTTCAGAATGGTTATAACACCAGCAATATTCAATACAAAAATCCCGGAAATTGTTGTGTAGTATCTATGTAACGGGTAGTCTACGTCAAGCAAACAATGATTAAATAAAATGTAAAAATGAGATTAGTATCGAGTGATGAAAGTGAAATAATTTGTACGGGGTGCTCCATGCAAAAGAACGAGTTGTATTGTGCAATTAATTAAATTAATTAAAACAAGTTTTCCGTATAATTGAAACTGATTTTCTTGGAATCTATTTTCGTTAGATATCTAGGAAGAGAGCTGTCGCTCTAAACAGTACGTTATAGAATAATAATGTTTAGTAAGGTATCAATGTTTACGAATACTTATTGTTAGATAGTACAATAATAACTTTGATTTTATGGTTTGTCATATCAAAGCTCACGTGTTTACATTATACTGGTTCTAGAGCATCAACAAAAGTTATTTAAAGTACGTACCAACTTTCGCATGCCGAACATAATAAATATTCACGTCCCAAAATTTAGGAGAAAATTTATTATCTGCTAAACTAGACCTCTGACCGAGTGGTTTTATAATGTAATTCACTCCACAATTGATAAAACTTCTAAAGCGAAACAAACACTTTATATAATAAATATAAAAATCTCTTAATGCAAATATACTGGAATCTTTTACGCAATTGATTGATATAAAAGACTTCTTTAATTTTATTAAAATGCTATCTCTACTAATATAAATGCTTTCTAGAACTTTGTAAAAACAAACAAAAAACAGATACTATCCCTCATGCAATTACGTACAACGAAACTTCAGCTACAGAACTGGAGGATATATGAAATTTGTATGCAAATTTCTTTAAATCAGTGCGATATTGCTGTGAACCATGTTATTTAGAAAACAACTTTAGGTTTAACCATATGCATATTAAACATATACATCTGCATCTGGTTTTTAACGAGCTTATAAATTTGAAAAGATGTTTGAGCTGCAGTCCAGTAACTTTTTTTTCAACATTCATTAGGTCTGGGTGAATTTCCTTGCCATTGGAAATTCGCCCACGTTTTTCCAATATATAAATATGGAGACAAGTCCTCAGTAGGCCAATATTGCTGTTGCCTTGCAGCATATAGTATCCGAAGAAATCTTTAATAAATCGTAAATTAATTAATGTCATCCAGTATGGATTGTTTTCTGGATGTAGCGCCTAAACAAATCTACTTAAATTTTTTAGCTTCATTGGCAGCATCTTGAGTCCGGGAAATCAGTGGACGCAATATTGACTTTTGAAAGGCCTTAAGCAAGTTGATCGCACATTACTAATTTAGAAACTATTGCTATATGGGAGAAATCGTACAGTACTATGTTGAATAAAATCATACTTAAATGACACAGTGATCTCCACCGAATCGTGTAACATCAGGAGTTCCTTAGGAAAGTCACATGGTGCCTATTCTTTTTTCACTCTCTAGTTACCATTTGCATGACTACTTTCCGAATAGTAAATTTCTAGCGTACACGGATGATCTAAATATATTTACAGTTGTTTCTTCTTTATCTACCGTTTACAATATAATTTGGATAAGCTTGTCAAATGGTGTTGTAGTAATAAACTGTCCCTCGATATATCTTAAGTGTCAAACCATTACTTTATCTAAGAGCTCTACTCCAGCAGTCTTCAATTGCATGTTATAGGATACGCCACTGCCTCGAGTCAACGAAGTTAAAGATTTGGAAGCTATTTTTGACGGTTGCTTTACATTTCATCCTCATATTAACTCGATTTTATGCCGTTCAATGAACTTGTGTGGTTTTACTAAGCTTATGTGTTCTGATTTTAACAATGTGTTTGCTATCATTACATTGTTCAATCCTGTGGGCAAACTGTGTTTGAGTATAGCTGCGCGACTTGGTTACCTTATTATAATATTCATATAAATAGACTCGCAAAGAAAATTAATCAATTTCCGATTATTTAAATTGCACGTTTCAGTTGATGGACAGTCTATATTCATAAGGAGTTAGTGTTGTGTCACAGTGATATTTTGTCTTATATGCTTTGATGGGTTTGCGGGTTTGCCAGGACAAGTATTAGAGTTAATTATTTGATTAATTAATGCTTTTAATTAAGATGTTGGTATAGCCGTCTTGTCACATTTAATCACTCTGAGTTATAGAAGGTGACACTGACGGTAGAAGCCGTCATTATGTAATTGGTATATATGTATGTAAATATTGTATTTATTTCCAAATATATACATAGCATACAAAATATTTCATAAGCAATATTGAAGAAAAATCAAAAGAACATAAGCTAATAAAATACAAGTAACATTATTGTTGTAAATCACTATGCCATTCTTCGAAACATTGGCCAGGACATAAGGGTACAGGATCCATACAAGTTTTGCAATACCATGACGTTTCTTTCCTCTTCTTATTTTTTAAACAATGCTTGCGTCGTAAAAAATATGTTTTACGCTTGTAGTTTTCAGGTGGTGCTATTTTTGCAAGAAAATGTTGAGGTTTATTTTGTGATATATCATCAAAAGATGTACTAGGAGCTGAAGTGGTTTTTTGGTTTAAAGACACTCTTGGTAAATTTTTGCTTAGATTAGTAATATTCAGTAACTGTCGAATCAATATATCTCTAAATTCTAAATATTTTTTATTAGGATCTATGCATGATTTAAAAATGTGGTATGCATTCCATATCTAATAAAATATGTAATAATTGAAAGATCATTTTTGTTGTACCACCGGATCGTTTTACGAGGGCAAGAGTAGTATGCAATCATTTGATCAGCGCGGTCTATACCGGACATAAATTTATTATATTCCACAACCTCGATAGGTTTCTGAGATTCGACTCCATGTCTGTTTACGGAAGTTACCATTTGTGGATGATACCCTGTAGTGATGCAAAGCACCTCCTTTTTTCTTTCCATTTGCTAATATATACATTTTTGGAACTTTTCCATTGTTGGGATTTCTAAATTAAGTTATTTAATATATTTCTCCTTTACGTTTCGAACAGTGTTTTGTATCATTTTCAATCATTGTTAAAAGAGATTTTCATACATGTTAAAATTATGAAAATCTCTTTTAACAATGATTGAAAATGATACAAAACACTGTATTTTTATTAAACTTAACTTAATTTAGACCGTCATTACCCAACAAATTATAAAAGAAAAGTATACCAAACACGGTCAACAAATAGGACAAAATATAAAAAAATATATACATTGTTGGAACGTTTCCAAATATGTTCCGATTTCTTCAATTTTTTCCTAGATATTTCCACAGGAACACCAACTCTATTTGAACGAAGTGTACCAGTAGTATGAGTTTTTCGGCTCAATAATAATTTACTTAATGAAATGCTATTATAATAGTTATCCATATATAAGTGGTGTCCTTGATCTAGATAGGGACCCATAACACGTAGTACAAGGTTTTCCAGTATTGACCTATTGGCATTATTTTCATCCCTGTTGGTTTTGCCTTTATACACTTCTACGTTGACAACATAACCTTCAGGTGTACATAATTCGTACAGCTTAATGCCATATTTTGCTTTTTTACCCTTCATGTAAGTTTTGAAATTTAAACGTCCTCTATGTTCATCTAATGAAAGTTGTTCATTAGGAAAATAAGCATTTCGACATTTTTCCATTAACGTGACTAAAAAATGTTTAATTTTCTTTAGACGATCATTTTCATATAATTCTACATTACATTCAACACTAAGGCATCGCAAAAGTTGTTCAAAGCGTCTGCCGGACATTGAAGAAAAATTGAGTGATTATAGAGTCGATCATAAGTAAATTTTCTTACGGAAGGACAACGAATTTGTCCCTGTAATAAGCACAGGCCAAAAAACTTTTTTATTTCTTCAAAATTTGTAGGCTTAAATACTGCTTTTCTAGAATGCCGAGTGTGTGCACGTGATTGTGTTTTTAAGTTTTTTCCATACTCATTCGTTGAATTGGCTACGATAATAATATCGTTATCGAAAATTTTCGAAAATATATCAAGCGGCGTCATTTTATCATCAATTGAAAATTTTACTCCAGAAGTTGTGCTGTCGAAATTGAAATTTGGAATATCTTTTAACCTTCGTACCATAAATCATCATTTTCATCAACGAATTGGTTGTTGTCTTGATCGGAATTATTTTCTTCATTTTCCGGAAAGTCCTCTGCATCCCCTTCATCATCTGTTCCTGTTCTCGTATCGCTTGATGTTAATTCTGAGCTATCTGCTTCATACTCGCTTTCACTAGAACTTTCAGCAGTGCTAACTTCGTCAGGCAACCTCCTTAAACGTTCTTCTTCCTTTTCCATATTTTTCTAAATTTGAAAATTTTATAAATGACAATTTTTTATAAAAACTGTATTCATACCTTCACTTATTTATCACAAAATATGATAAAGTATCACTCAACGACAATAAACAGTTCTTTTTCGTACTACATCTCATGTACGACTGAAATAAAACGCTACTTCAATAAACAAGTTGTAACTTGTCGATTATTAGTCACACGATGGCACCGCGATTTTGGTAATGATTTGCAATGTGGCACATACTCTTCATTGGGGTAGTCGCCTGCTATAGTCGTTCCATCATAGCAACGAATTAAATGAGCGACCGCTGTGGCCGTCACGTCACAATATATAGTAGTTATGTACGACGGCTACAGGCGGCTTGTCCGTCAACGTGTTAATAAAGACATTCTTAGCTATAGCCAAAAACTCAAACGTTCCTACATCTTTTTCCATCGAATATGCATCATAGGGTAAGTTTATCATTGATCGCTTGATTATTGTAATTTGAAATTATAGTACGGAAGGAGGGAACAATTTTTTTGTTAAAACACTTTTTGAATTATATAAAAACAAAAAATATGTTGGGCTTTATCTCATTGAGGGATCTCTTTGTAGTGGTTCCTGAAGTCGTAAACGCTAGCAATTTTAAAATTTCAAACGGACCACCTTCATATTATCATGTTTTTGAATTACTTGAATTGTGTTCGTCATTATATAGCCACTTTCAAAGATTTAAATATTTTTCGAAACTTTGCTAATTGATGATGTTAAATAAAATGCCATTATTGCGAAACTTTTACAATGCCTCTTCGCATATGCAAAATTAGATTATTTCTCTTGACATAATTGACGTAATTTAATGAAAATGAATAAAATTGAAGTAAGAATTGTGATTAAATTCGTCTGCCAAGAATGGTTGTTGCCACAAGAAATTTATACGATTGAGATGTTGGATGAGTCTGCACCTTCATATCAAGTAATTAAATATTGGTCCCGTGATTTTAAACTAGGAACAGAGATCTGTAAGCATTCAGCTGCTGGTCTCCTCACACCTGTGGTTACCGAAGACAATATTCATTTGGTTCATGAATGCTGAATGGTAATGGATTTCCAGAGATCTGCAGCTTTTCAATTGGAGGAATTGACAAAATGGTGCATGATAAATTCAGTTTCAAAGAAGTGTCCACACGATGAGTACCAAAAATGTTAACGTCAAATCAAAAGCGCATATATCAAGTTATAGATTAGTTGCGGTAGATAAAATGGTTTGTCACTTTGACCCAGAGTAAACAAGGCAAAGTTATGAAATGCAGCCAAGGGCTCAGGAATATTTTATATTGCTGACAATGAAACAGAACTGCTGCTGTGTTATATGGGACCAACAAAAATAACAGAAAATGAGTAAGAGGGTCAAAGTATTTAGGAGTATCCTAAACATGAATTTCATCTCTAAATTGATGTTGCTAATCGAATAGGAACAACGTATTCTTGAGACAATAATGAATCCCTTTAATTTCCTATTCACTTGTAATTTTGTCACAATTTGTCTAATATTTTTTAGGGTAAAATGGTGATTCGTTATACTAATAGATGTCGTTAACTACTAGGAGACACTAAAACACACTTTGCGGAAAAGAACGGAAAAGAACATATACTACCAGCTATTGATGGAGTTGGCCATGGTTCAAGTTTCACTCATATTTATACACTTATATTCTGAGTACATCCGCTACGTAAAAATAATGGTAGAAAAATTGCAAAACAGTGTGAAGCTATAAAAATTTCGCTTAGTGTATATTTTATGCATTTTAAAATTTTTACATCTACGCTACTGTTTATGATTCTACGATGACTTTAAAAATATAATACAAAACAAATTCAAACGTGTTATAAAGGATTATAATTGTTCTGTAGACATCAAAAGAATATAACTTTTGTATAAGATCTCTAGTTATCGATGAGTAATAGGATACAAACAAAATACAAATACTTTCAGGAACCAACCTCAAAACTATCCTTGAATTACTAAGAATGAAAAATCTTTATAAACGATAAACAGACATTGCATTGAGCGATGTATATTTAAACCGTTTTGAACTGCTACATAGCTGCTCCGCGCACATAACATAGTTTCATGATTCTTAAAACACGTCCTTGTTTCAATTTAAATAATTATATTTTGTAAATACATTGCGTTCTAAATACCTGTATTTTTATATTGTATAGTATTCTATTTTTATTGTTTTAAGTATAAGATTTATATTTATTTACTTTCTAACAATTCGTTAATTGGCTAATCAGTTGGGATTAAAAAAAGTCTGGTGAGATAGTAATGACTGGTGGATTGAAGTTTGGATCAAATATTAATGATATCCAAAGTTGTTATAGGTGATGTAGATTGAGGGAAAGCCGTCGTTTATATGTAATAAATGGTTTTCAATGGTGATTCAATGGTTTTCTTGTCATGTTTTTCTCTAGTTCTCCAATCGAATTATTAGGGCTTGTCAAAGACAAATTGATATAGGAATAATTTAAATATAATTTTATTTTAAAATACAGGAACTTTACTGTTATTTTATTTTTCATAATTCTATATATTTTATAAGGACCTCTTTGTTCTTAAATATACTTGGTTAGCGTAAAATCTAGATGATTCTAAACTAAATATTTTCGTTGATAGACACAGCAATATGTTTTGATATTATTTTTTATTCACTATTGTCAATTTATTCTACTAATGAACTTTTAAACGAAAACAATTTTACATGTTTTATAATAAATTGATGGACATATGTATTTTTATCAACTTTCAATTGAAAAATAATGGAGCCGTGAGATTGTTTGATGTATAGTTTTTCAATATACTGTCCTTTAATGGCTGTTCTTTTTGTGCTACAATACATATACCTATATAAACATGTATTTTAAATGAAAAAATGTATTTGAAAATTAACGGTTTTTAATCTGTCTTGTAACTTTTATTTTTCACCTTGCCGCATAAATAGCACTGTTCTAAAACACGTTGAAGTTAATGCAAAACCTGCTAAATGCCAAGCAGTGTACATTCACCTCGTTCTAGTTTAGCAGATAACTGAGGCATAGTTATTCGTCTTTGCATTTGGAGCTTTACTAATTCCCAAGCAATATTTACAATAAATATTCTTCTGATTACTTTTTGTAATTCTTATTTGCTAAATTAATACCGTATACAACGCAAAACTGATCTAAAAGATCAACGCCGTTTTTACTTTTTGAACGTACTGGGGTCGATTTTTTCATCATTGTGAACGATTGAGACAATCTAAACGGTAGCATATTCTTTCGGACAGTAGGAATGTTATATCAGGTTGAAACCCCAAGATATGTATTTATGTCTCTCTTCTTATTAGGTAAAAATTCTTTTGATATTTCCCTTTTGTTCTTGCACAGATTACCAACGTACGTGAGTTTGTTTTTTTTAAACAATTCTTGGATCAGCGGAATAGAATTGAAAACCAATTATTACCAGATATGTTTCTTGTTTCATTGGGTTTACTAATCTCATCACATCTTTTGTGAAATTATTCAAGTAATATGGGCGCTAGGATTGTTTAGCGCAATAAAGTTCTAAATTGTATTATGTATATATAAGGTTTCTCAAACGATAAGGGTGACGGCTTTTATCACATATTCAGCTGGTTTTGATAATATAAATTATCAAAATGCACGCCTGTCAGAAAATAACTGCTCACCTACGTTGAAATATTCGCCTGGAGAGTAGCACTTTTGGAAAGGTGCAATAAACAAATTCATCACATTTCTGATGGCTGTTAGTTTATCTCGGAGTTTACGTTGATTTCTGTCTCAAAAATAATTCATTTGTATGCATCTCATCAAGAACATGAAACTATATGCAGTTATACTCAAATAACATGCTTCAGTTCCGTTGCCTTTGGAATTGTTCTATAATTGAAGGACATTTTGTCTACTGGATCTCATAACACGAATGAATTATAGTACGCCAATAGAATTATCAAAAACAAACGATTATCTCCTTCACATGAACATTTTTGTTTAATATGTGAAATATAAAGCTTTTAGGAAAAAAATTTAGATAATTTCTCCGATTTAACCTATCTGGTTTGTGCTTTAGGTTCCGGTAGATGACTAATAATGACATGGGCTCTTGTACGTGCATTAGCACAAGGTTTCTAGTTGGACCACTTTGCGCTACCATCTTTTTCTGTGTAATATCCGTTCTTCGGACATACTTCCAACATTTTTTCATCGCCTTCTGAATTGGTGTCGGAATTATGATCTCTCCTGGATGTTGCCAATTTTCTCAAAATTAGAACCTGAAGCAGCAACATAAATAGCAGTGATTACGATAGTAGGTAGGTATTCCATAATGGTTTTGGTATATACATATATTTTTATTTGAGATTATGCAAACGTCTACATATTATCCACAATACAATCACATCTTCTAGAAATGTATTGAAAAGGGTCGCTTTCTACACTTTCTCACTGAAATGATAAGAATCTGAACTATCACGTTCTCTGGTAAAAAATAAAGCTGAATCCATTTTATATGTACTTACATCTATGTGTATCGATTCTAAAAATATTTTTCATTAGTTTTATTATAATATAATACAGATTACATCATTATTATACTGTCGACCTATCATGTTACACGAGGAATACACGGTATGAATAATTTTTGTTTATAAAACTAAGATTATTTGTACATGAGAATTTATTTATTTTTCCCAGATGCAACACTCTAATTTTATGGAGATAGTGAAAAATAATGATACGTTGTTGGTCTGACAGCCAAATAAACACTGTTTGCTTTCTTAATAAATACGCGACTGTGCTGTAACTAATCTTTTTTTTGAAAATGGATATACATACACTAGAGATGTTTTTGAAAACATCTTAATGTCAACAGGCATGTGTGATTCGCTTATAGAAAGATTTATTGTTGATAATGTTTAAGATGTGCATAGTAAATTGTTTTCTGATGAGTAATTCTTCTACATTTATCGTGCTTAGGGAAATGTTTTAAAATCTAACAGTATAGACTTACTACGTATTGTAATCTTTAAAGGTATGGCAACTATGTTTATATTGTGTAAACAATAGTTTAAAAGGTTGAAAAAGCTACACGGAGTAGTTTACAATCGGTATGTTTCAATAAACTTTTAAGGCCGTTGAAAACAATTGACCTACATAAAAAATCTTACCTCGTCGGTTTAGCTAATAATTATGCGTTTATTAGTCACTCTATGTAATATCAATCATCAATTTTTAAAGACGTTCAAATTTATATCAATATACATACGTTTTTTAGAACACTATTTAAAATAAACTTTAGCGTATGATAACGATTGTGTTCTTGATACATGTCTATGAGTATTCTTCCATTATTCATTACATTTCAAGAATATTGTTTCCTACATTTTGAAATTTTGTGGAAAAGAATATTAAAATCACTACACAAATATTGTAAATACATTGGGTTTAATATTTAGTTCAATAATTATTTATCTAGCTTGTGCAGTAATATATACGTCTAAAGTTACCTCAAACCTAATAAAAATAAATAAATATATTAATAAATTAATAATATATTAATAAATTATAATAAATAAATTATTACTAATCTTAGTCCGATAACAAACACTAACAATAAGTAGTAAATTGAATAGATCAATAATTTGTTTTAACAACATGCTCCTTTCTATTTGGTATTGAAATGTCAACATATCTGTACATTCCCAAAAGACTCATCCATAAATGATCATAATTTATTTACATTGTTGTTGGTTATTGTACATTGGTAACCATCAACTGATCAATTCTATCTCTTTTAGGTAGGTATCCAAAAAATGTTTAGTTTTTTACTTAATTTGAAATGGTTTCATTCAATATCTAATGAGATACTTTTTCCCAAAACTTTTATTCAGCTTTATATATGACGCAATTGTGCAAAAACGAACCAGCCAAAGTGGGATAATTAGATTTAAATTTGATTGAGGGTGATATTACATTGCGACCTATTGATCTGATCACCTGTAAACTGCTAGGGTTTGCCCGCTCTTAAAGGTCCCCATCCAGTCTAAGAGCTTTAATAAACTGTAACAGCTGTGATGGTATTTCTCCTTCGTCAATGACGTCTTTGCCGAGATGGGTAGCACGGATTTCCGTGATAGCGGTGCATCCTCCGTTCTGCAAAACCTGTAGTCATTATTTTGTTTTAGACCTATCCTTGTCATGTATTTCCCAAGGTGACACAAATGCTCTGTAAGAAAACCTATAAGGATACGTAATCTGTTTCTACTTAGTTCTAGCAAGGTCTTTGCTCTATGCTTATTGTAGTTTCCAATGAATATCTTAGAATGTCTCAAATCAGGCAGATTTTCACAGAGGGATGCTCTGAGCCCCCGCTCTCTATCTTTAAGTTGTTTTTTGTAGGTGCTCATTTCTATGCCGCAAAATAATAGATTAGCTTCTTTATTGCCGCTGATTCCAGTGTTTTCTAGTACCCAGTATAGTGCAACTCTGTTTTTCAGACCTGTTTCATACCGCACAGTCAAAAGTTTTCAGAGTAGCAGGTAATAGCCAGTTGTACTCGAATTAGTACCACAGCGAAAGAAAGAAAAAACAATGGCGCAATTAACTTTCGTGTTCCCGTTTGTTAATCATCCAAAAGCAATGGCGTTGTGAATATATGCATTTTATTGTAATTTTCGTGAGTGTTTCTTTGTATGATTTCTAAATTCTGTATTCTAATCACAAGTTTTTCTGTTAGCGATGTATTTCTACAACATTTATTATTTTATTTGACATGTAGGTTATTTATTTTTTGTATGTTGCATCACTCATAGTATGTGGGGTAAAATCACGTTATCACGCCAACGTTTTTCAATCGACGGGTCTGAAAGAGGGAAAAACATAATTAGTGCGACGTTTTTCTGCAGAGAGTACGTACGTTTCTCCAATGATAATACACTAATGTAAAGTAATGGGCATCTATTTACAGGAAATTGATGGATCAATGAAGATTTAGTTTTATTCGACTGTAACATGAAAAAATTTTTAAATTTTAAACCAACAGACATATTCAGGCTTATGAATATTGTAAGAAAAGTCATATAATTATGGTATCCCTACAACTTCATACTTCATCACTTTATGATAAATCATTCGGATTCAGCCATTATAACTGATAACATCACTAGTTTTAAATGAGGCGTATGTATGTACGTTTTGGAACAGCTGATAATGCATCAAAAATTTTCACCCTGAACCGAGACAATTTTACCGATGATGATGTTTACCTGTAACATTTTATCTCCTTCGGTTGCAATATCCGAGCTGAGTGATAGCCCGATAGATAGACCAACTGACATTTCACTGAAGGGTGCTTACCAATTCTAAAACATAAAGAACAAGAAAATAACATTCGAAAATAGTGACAAACTCAAAAAAAAAACAAAAATAAAAAATTTAATAATTGAAAGAAAGATAATTTTTGTAACATATTCATGCTGTATTATATTAATATTTTGTCATATTTGTATATTTGAGTCAATATCCTTAGCCAATTTATTAGTTTCTTAAATCTAGGCCCTAATCACACATTATAAGCTTTTCTGCAAAATTGTAAATAAGTTTCATGCTGTTGAAAGAAGTAAATATTGTCAATAAAGCATATTTTTATGTTGTATCTTATGAATATATTATGAGGGCTTTCGCGTCGTAGTATTGTAATAATAATAATAAAATAAATTTCTTTCTACGTCTAACAAGCGATTCCAAATGTTTGAAATTACACTTTGATCTACGATCCTCAAATATCCTAGCTCTTCGGTATCATTTTGGGCTTAAAATTACATGCCTTCAAGCTAATTAAAATTTTTTAAAAGTGTACAAATGTATTAATACAATATATTTAGTTTGTTGTTTAAATTTTGAAACCAGTTTATACAAGTAGAACGATTCATGTATTACATTGATCGGTAGTACCTTTTTTGACGAATTACAAGAGATATTTGTTAATTGTTTGGAGCAGCAAATTAATTGTATCAAATATCATTTTCTTTTGGTTGAAAAATATTCGTTCATTGCAAAATATGATTCGCATAAAAGACGTAATAATGTCATATGGCGCCTGAGATTTAGGTTCAACTTCGCTCAAGTACATTATTAAACTCATATAATAGAAATGACAGAAAATTGAATGCTGAAATATACGGAATTGATGTTGTTTTGTTTAGTATTCTATAAATACGCGGAAGATATTAATCAGTGCGATCGTGACAGATAATTTTCTGGATGCCGGAAGTATGGAGTACATAATATATTATTTCTATCGGACACGTCAATAACTTTATACGAATTGATCATATTGTGGTTTACTGCAAAAATAGATTGCTTTATTTACCTCTATTTGTTGTCGAGACGTAATCAATTATCATTTATATCGGTCAATATTTCGTGTTTGCTTCGCTTTTTACGTGCACATTAATCTTGATTGATCTAAATTTAAATTAGCGAAGTACTTGACCTTAAACACTTTTACTAATAACAAATCAATAAAAAAATCGCCTGCGTATATTTTTTCCGTAAGTAAATCACACATTATAGTATCATCAAGGAATCTTTTCTCGTTACCTTCGCTTGTTCTATACAGTATAGGGAACGAATTAATTTATTTCGATATATCTCTATCATATTTTGCTTTTCTGAAATTTCACGGTAATAAAATCTTTTTCTTCGTTTTGGTTATCGGTTCTGTTTTTACGACTTCGGCTTAATATTAAACATATGTGAGAAAATTTCCCATCGTTGGGTACCGCAGTACAATATGAAAAGCAAATGCTTGTTTCTAGACCAGTCTTTAAGTGATATTGACGCAAACTTATTCAGTGTAAATTTCCAACGATTCTATAAATACTAAAAATGTAAAAATACTCATAAATTGCAACGTTACTTTTAAACGCATAGATGTGATTAGTCAAAAACTTGTAACGTACGTAATATAATAATAATACTGTAATAATACTGGTAAATATAGTTTTTTCTAACTTCATTATGTGATGTATCTTTCAATTCCTGAAATATTTCCACTTATAGGTCAATAAAACAACTAGAACAAAACTTAAATGTCAATTTCTTCCGCTGAAGAAGTCTTTTTAACGAAAACATAATAGGTGTTATATGTTCTGGAATAAATTGGTATTTAATTAATAAATTGTTGTTTTATTGACCTACAAGTGGAAATATTTCAGGAATTGAAAGATAAATACATAAAGGTCAGAAAATAGATATATTAATTATGTGATGTGCATGTCCTTTGTAATCCTTGTTTTAAAAATATTTTCATAAATCATAAAAATTGAAAGAAACAAATTTCATCCTTTTCATAGAATGTTTCTTAAAAAAAGCTTGAAATTGATCATAGTACTAGATTTCTACTGTACGTCTTTATATATGATGTATCAGTTTTTATTATATTTTGGTTTAAACATGTTAGCAATACACTGGAACCTCGTCTATATCCACGGTCGGAAAACGTAAACATTCACTTATATCCTCTCAAGAGGGGTCCCCACTCTTATCCCGTTAGCGGAGAGGAAAGGCCGTGCTACGCGCTGATTGGCTCAGGTGAATACGTGCACTATCGGGTGGTGGATGCCGAGCGGATATAAATGAGCGCTATAGTGAGGACATAATTGAGGGTGGATATAAATGAGCGCGGAAATAAGCGAGGTTTCAGTGTATATCTTTTATCAGGGGCAAATGTATTGAATCGTAAGTAAAGTAATCGAAAAAAATAACATATGAACTTGGATGGTTATAACACCGGCGGCTATATATTCTAGTTTATGATGAAAAAAAGAAATTCGTTTAAAATTCAGGTAATTATTTAGCAGAGAAACACTTGGACACGTCGATTAGTATTTTAAGTTATGAATGCTTTGAGATAAGAAAATTGTATACAGAGTGTTTAAAGAAGAACATATGCAGCCCTCACTATATTTTTTAATGGAATACTCCTGTATTATACCATTTTTGAATTGCACGGTAAATTTTGAACATTTTTATATAACATAATATATACAGGGTGTTTCCGATTAACTTGGCCAAACTCTAGGGATGTATTCTACTCATCAAAATAATCATAAAAAAAAAAATTTCACTTGGTAGAATCGGATCTATTACATTAGATATATTAGATTTGTCAGAACAAGGACAACGTTATTTCTAATGAGATCCAAATATGTTATCCGTGTCAAATTCCTATCAATAACAATTCCTATCAATTATATGGCTACCGATGATATCTGCCCAAACGTTCCCTTTTTGGGGATATTGCGTATGAGTCTTACGCATCCACTGAGGATTCCCTGCTAATTAGCACATACAGTTCTGACGATTTACTTCTCCGTTCAACATGAAAGTTAATTCATTCGAAAATAGGATAGAAGAAGGGGTTACTTCATTTTCTTCAGTTTATTCATTAGTCTTCGGTTAATTTCTGTATATCATCTTATAGGAATAAAGCTTTTGTTAATATAAACATGTTGTAAAAGGATGGCTAAATAGCTACTTTCTCGAGCTATTTGGCCTAAACTTGTTGTTGGATTCCCTGCAACACAATAAAATGTCTCCTTTCACAAAGTGGGGTTTTCTTTTTATCGGACGGATATGTCCAAGTTCTCTAAACTGTGAACGAATTTTGGAAACGGTTCCTTGCAAAATATTGGACAATTCAGGATACTTCTGATTAAAGATACTTCTGATTAAAGATATTAGTAACTTCCACTTCTCCACTTACCTGCGTAACCGATCATCATCACAGTTTCTATTCGATGACTTTCTGTTAAATATTGCATTGTTTATTAAGGACAGAATGTCTTTTAAAAAGAGATAATTTAGTAAAATGTCTCTAACACTGTAGACGATAATGTCATATTGGCTTTATTTTAAACGACCTATAGAGCCGTGCGTGTAAAACTTTTTGAATACCGTTGTTCGCTTATATGTACTGCAATTGGGCGAAAAGCATTGTATGAACAAAATTTTCGCTTTAAGGAAGTACACTTTTTTACTATAGATTACGTTATTGCCAACAAGTAAATGGAAAACATTTCGAACATTGAATACGTTAAACTGTAACTGGTAAATTTTATCTTCAACAAAAAACTTTTTTGGAATTAATCGATTTTTGTTCCTCCACTACCAGACTATTTTGTTGACCATTTTACAAGGCTATTTTGTGGCAATAAAAATCTAAACTATCGCCAGCAATAGTTCAGATTTTAAAATGTATTTATTTTATTTAAAATGTTTAAAATTTACCATTTTTTTGTTTTAAAAAACGTTCAAGGTACATTTTTTCAATATCAACATTTTATTTCAATACTTGTGTACTTTAATTTATAACATTTCAAGTGACATTATTCCGAAAACTGCTGATTTTAGACATACATACAGGGTGTTTCCAATTAACTTGGCCAAACTCTAGGGATGTATTATACTCATCAAAATAATCATAAAAGTTCCTATACATAATTTACGGAAAACGCTCCCTTATACAGGGTGAATCACGTTGAACGGGACGGAGCCTTACGTAAAGACGGTAAGAATTAGGAATACCCTGTTCATTATTTTTACACTTTAATTACTTTGATAGCAAGCCCCAAAAGTGTAGAATTAGTATCTAAAAACATATTAATTAAAATAAATCTGTTACTACACAATTAATTTTTTTCGCGAATGCTACATCTTCATAAAAAACCATCACAACTATTAAATGAGCGTTTTCCGTAAATTATGTATAGGAACTTTTATGATTATTTTGATGAGTATAATACATCCCTAGAGTTTGGCCAAGTTAATTGGAAACACCCTGTATGTCTAAAATCAGCAGTTTTCAGAATAATGTCGCTTGAAATGTTATAAATTAAAGTACACAAGTATTGAAATAAAATGTTGATATTGAAAAAATGCACCTTGAACGTTTTTTAAAACAAAAAAATGGTAAATTTTAAACATTTAAAATAAAATAAATACATTTTAAAATCTGAACTATTGCTGGCGATGTGAAAGGAGACATTTTATTGTGTTGCAGGGAATCCAACAACAAGTTTAGGCCAAATAGCTCGAGAAAGTAGCTATTTAGCCATCCTTTTACAACATGTTTATATTAACAAAAGCTTTATTCCTATAAGATGATATACAGAAATGAACCGAAGACTAATGAATAAACTGAAGAAAATGAAGTAACCCCTTCTTCTATCCTATTTTCGAATGAATTAACTTTCATGTTGAACGGAGAAGTAAATCGTCAGAACTGTATGTGCTAATTAGCAGAGAATCCTCAGTGGATGCGTGAGACTCATGCGCAATATCCCCAAAAAGGGAACGTTTGGGCAGATATCATCGGTAGCCATATAATTGATAGGAATTGTTATTGATAGGAATTTGACACCGATAAAATATTTGGATCTCATTAGAAATAACGTTGTCCTTGTTCTGACAAATCTAATATATCTAATGTAATAGATCCGATTCTACCAAGTGAAAATTTTTGGTTTTAGTAAGATGAGGTAACGCCCTATTTTGTTGTATTTCTAAGAAACTATTTAAGTGGGAGCTTTTCTAAATGGATTGGTCGAAGAGGTGCTATTGAAATTAAAATTGCCAAATAGATCACCAGACCTTTCACCTTGGATTTTTTTATGGGGGAACTCAAATATAAAGTATATGCTACAAAGGCAGCCACCATTAAGGATCTCAAACAAAAAATACAAACAGAAATAAGGAATATTTCACCTCAAGTTTTACAAAAAGTTAGGGAAGAATTTTAGTATACTATCTACTATGTGTAATAAATAAAATATTTCTAAAATATAACTCTAAATTTAAAGTACTTTTACGCCTATGTAGCCTAGAGTTATTTGGTGTTACCTTATCTTAAAGACGCAGAATCTGAATTTAATTAATAATTCAATTAATTTTTAATTTAGTTCACATTTCATTCTAAATTTAAAAAATTAACTAATTGTAAATAATATTGTTATAAACAAAATTATTTTATTTTATCATGCATTTTCAAATGGGGCAATGTTACGAGGGAGCGTTTTATATTCGCGGAATGAGCGGGTTGTAAGGGGTTGATTAGGCGCATTGGGGGCGTGGTCTGTGCAGCGACTCATAATTAGTATAAATACGAAGTTTCATTGTTATTAGACAGTTAGTGTTTGAGTTATCGTCAACCAAGTAACATAATCAGGAGTGAAAAGTGAAATATGGAAAAAATCGAATATCGTGCCGTTATAAAGTTCCTTACTAGGCAAGGAAAATCAGTCGCGACCATAATGAATGAGATGTCATTGGTTTACGGCGACTCTTGTCCAGGAAAAACCATGGTGCAGAAGTGGCATAGTTTATTTAAACAAGGAAGGGAATCCCTTGAAGACGACCCGAGGCCGGGCAGGAGCATTGAGGTGACCACTTATCCAAAAAGTTAAAAAAATTGTACTCGAAGATGCTCGACTAAAGAAGAAACAAGTTGCAGAAATGGTTGGAGTATTCGATACAACAATTTTTAAAATCCTACACGATCATCTGGGCATGTCAAAGGTTAGCGCAAAATGGGTGCCGAGAATGCTCACGCCGCCGCAAAAACAACAGCGCGTAGAGTGTTCGCATGCATTTTTGGACCTCTGTAATGAAGACAAGGATGGTGTATTGAGTCGAATTGTTAATGGAGACGAAACTTGGGTTCATCATTATGAACCTGAGTCCAAACAAGACTCCATGCAGTGGCATAAAAAAGGCACAGCACCTCCCAAGAAATTTAAAGTGTCACAATCAGCTGGGAAACTCATGGTAACGGTATTTTGGGACTCGGAAGAAATATTGTTGATTGATTATAAAGATAAAGGTGTTTCTATAACCGGAGAATATTACGCTTCAATATTAGAGCGACTAAAAGAAGCCATTAAAGAGAAAAGACGGGGAAAATTGACGAAAGCTGTGCTGCTTTTGCACGACAACGCGCCCGTCCACAAGAGCCGCGTTGCGTTAGCTGCCCTGCATAAGGTGGGCTTCGAAATTGTGAATCACCCGCCCTACAGCCCAGACCTGGCCCCGAGTGATTATTACCTGTTTCCGAAAATGAAAAAAGAGCTGCGGAGTAAAAAATTTACTGCCGATGATGAAGTCAAGGAGGCAGTTTCGGCGTATTTTGCAGATAAAGAGAAATCATTTTTTTATGAGGGTATAAATAAATTAATTGAAAGATGTGAAAAATGTATCCGTCTTGCAAGTGAATATATTGAAAAAGAAAAATAATTTGGTTTTTTTATTTCCGCCCCTTATCCCCCATTCCGCGAATATAAAAACGCTCCCTCGTAATATTATAAAATACGAGTACCTACATTTACTTATGCATTTAAGAATGTTACTTTACTATAAACATAAACTGCAGATTCTTTACATCGGGTGTTTATAAATAATATTCTTATACATGCAATCTTATAGAATGCATTGTATCTAAAGGAGTATACTTAAGAGGGTCGTCTACCAGCTGATTATTTTACAGCGGTGCCATATCTACATAATTCTATAAATCGTTTGCTTGATTTTATTTCAATATAATTTGAAAATTGGGCTTCATATACATATTTCTACAAATGTTTTACATCTACATATACAATTTTGTCTATTAATATTCGGTATTAACTTCACAATCTCTTTTCCCGTTACAGGCCGTTACCTTGATACGGGAATCGAGATTACACTATTAATTCTTAGATTTAATTACTGAAATTTGCTATGAGCATTCAAAATATATCTACAGATGTGTGTATGAAGCCCGATTTTAAAATACGTTTTAAGTAAATTATAAAAACATTATATTATGAAAAAATTTAACTGTGGCAACATCGCCAACTGTCAAACGGTAGTCGGGCCTCTTAAATAAGGAAGACAGGAAGTTTTGAATCAGACTGTACATAGTTTTGGCGTTTGCTTCATGTTGTTTCCCGCTAAATGTCAAGTAAAATTTTTATACCTTTCTAGCGTTAAGGGTGTCTATTTTTTAGACGTTTACTAACGCCGGCTATACATAAAAAAATTTACATTAGACGTATAGTTGACCGGAGAAATAATACATCAGGAATGAATGTCCAGCCGGCTCCCCTCAGAACAGGTGATTCAATTCTTATATCTCCTTTGATATTATGTATACTAAATTATAAAACACAAGCAATTGTGAAAAACAGTGCAAAACATAGTTTTAAGAAGAATCCTTCAGCACAAAACAATGTTAATATTGCAACCGGCCACGATAATTCAATAATAAATATAGTTATTGTCAAAACAAAGGGTATGGCGAGGAAGAATACATTATTCTGAAAGCTTCTAATAAGTATTGTAGTAATGAGACTAGCATCGACTTTTCTGGCAAATTTGACGCATACTCGTATAACATTACATACATATGTTCCTATTACTATACTTCTAAAATAGTACACATAGCGGGACATTTGTTGGCGAAAAGGTATATATTTTAACGATTGTCGAAAATATTATTGGCCACAGTGAATATTTATTTGTTTGGTATCAAGCACCATATATATTTGTTTTCAGTTTAGAATGTAAAGCATAAGAAAGTGAGAATGTTTTTTAGAAACGACCGTAAACAATCTTTGCGAAGGTCGTTACTTATAGTCAGGATCGCCAAACGTCAAAGCATTTCGAACGCTAAATGATACAAGAATTACTGGGTCGAACAATAATATTTCTTTAGATAAAAGCGTAACGTGAAATATTGAAATATGCATAGATTTTTGTAACTACTAATAATATTCTAATTCCTATATTGTTTTTGTGTCATTAAAAGGTATTGACAGTCAAAACATCGGCTTTAGTGTTTAGCAATGAAAAGAAACGAAAAAAGAAGGAAATCAGCAAAGTGGTACAAGATGTATAACACATGGTTTAGCTCAAATTGAAGCTAAACATATTTTACAACAATAGCGGAACAATCGTTGCCGGACCAATTCGTTAGTAGTGTTTGCTGTTTGCTTATTAATGATACACGTTCTAAATACCTACCATACCATAATTTTAAGCAGAAAAATAAACGAGCAGTAATAATAGTAGTGGAAGAGAAGACTGTTAAAAACGTGTTAAGTATTGTGTTTTATTGTAGTATAAAAGAATAATTTTGAGCGTAAATTTAGCGGCAGAAAAAGTGTTATTACTAACATTCCTATTAATAGTTATGGTGTGGTTACGGTTTGAGTCGATTTTGTTTACCGAGTTTGTATTTCTAGTATAAGTAAAATAATTCCTACTGAAAGAAAATGAACGACTTTAAATTTATTTATTGTTGTTGTGTTCCTTATTCAACTTTCTAATAGCACTATAAAAGTTATTAACAATAAAAACACCATTAAACAGGGACAGGTAATCCAAATATTATTTTTTATTATGTTGTTACAGATTTTGTCATTTGAAACACTTCCTAAATTTATACTTGAACTTATTGTCAATATAAACATATTTTTTTTTGTTTCCATATCAGGACAGCCAGTCAAGTTGGCTTTGTAAAATGTATATTTTTTCTACAGTTACTAGAAA
Organism: Holotrichia oblita; assembly: GCA_023690525.1. Taxonomy (NCBI): domain Eukaryota; kingdom Metazoa; phylum Arthropoda; class Insecta; order Coleoptera; family Scarabaeidae; genus Holotrichia; species Holotrichia oblita. The sequence continues at coordinate 116,261,515 of CM043017.1, forward strand.
ATAAGAAAGGCCACATATGATGTCTTATTTTGCTTATGATAATTGTCTGACGAAATTGATCGCTATTAAGAGGCAAAATTCTGGGCTATGATTAAATGTATTAGATTATTTAGTAAGTATATATGTTGAAATAACAGTCTTTTATACGGTTTTTATATTTTATTTAGAAGTTTAAATGTAGTCTTTTCATATTAAAACGTAAGAAAGCAAAACGTTTTCCTTTATTGCTAAAATTGAGGTTTGTGGTAAGATTATATGAACTTTGCAGTTAAATTCTACTTTAATTCTGCTTTCAACATAGTAACGAGTAGATGGCATGACGTTTCTTTTCGATGTCTGACTTGCTAATGTATAATATACTTGCTCCAGAAGGAAACAAATGCTTCTTGGACTTGAAGTGAGTAGTAGATTAGAGAGAATAAAACAAACACGTATATCAAATGTTAATTGTTCGCTGTATCGTTTGCCACGGATTGCAGAACAGTGTTTTATACTTTTTAGCTGGCGTTCACAATTCCACTTACTGGTTTACGTTAAATCGTTGTTGCACCTTACACATTTAATTCTATCACCTTCGTATTCTAAATCCGGCATACTTGCTAATACGTGTTCTAGTTTCTTTGAAATACGCCGTTTCGGAAACATACCTAAATACGACATTTTCTAAATATGTGTGTAGTGATAACCACTCACAACAAGCAGTGAAATGATACTGGACCGTGTGCTTTGATACGGACGCTCGAGTTTCCGTGCGACCCCTCTACGTTGCTCACTGTACTGCATTGGAAATTGACCTTCTTTGCCGAGTCTAACATATTTGATGGTAGAAAATAATTCAAAATTATACCTATATAAGAAAATAACAAACAATATTAGCTTATTTTAGTTTTAAGTTTAGTAGTAACAATTACTTAATACGATTTAAAGGCTCTTAAAATAATACGACAAAATATAATAAATTTTTCAAAATTATTAAACCAGGATTTTCTAAATTCATGCTAGATGTTCAAACATGCTACTCTTACCAGTCGAATGTATTCTAACCTTGATAAAATTCATTTCAAATATTTTCGATTTATGGTGGTCAAATTTTTTGTATTCTTGAGCTCTTCAAAACTAGTTTGACGAACATTATTTGCTTACTAAAGATTTCACTCATACCATGTACAAGGACTCAAATAATCTTGATAGTTAACTGATTCCCTCTTCTGATCCACCTCTTAGGAAAATAGATTGAGGAATTGTCAAAGTGGTGTGCCACTGGCCTGGTTTCATTTTAAATTATTTATATCTAAAAGAATTTTGTTGTGTAGTCATTGCAAATACTTGTCTGTATTTAACTGTTATCGACAAAAATAAGCGTAGAATATGATTATTATTAACTCCTGCCCAAATATTTAGTATTTTAGAGTAGTACTTTGTTCAAGTACACAAATGTACATTTTTTTTAACTAGTACTTACAGTTTTGTCTGTGTCTCTCTCTAGAGTTGTTCCAAAGCATACTGTACTACGTGTGAGTTTATATATGTCTAGTGATCGTAGTTGCTTCAAACAATTTTGTATACTGTTAGATGTTTCTAATCAGAAGGTTATTTAGCTTTGTTCACCATGTGTACTACATTTCATTATATGCATATAAACAAATTTAGTTATCTTACACTATGTATACATCTATTATATATTGTAATCTTCAATTCACATTTAATTATTTACCAATAGGTATAGGTAATATACATATAGAATAAACCAGAAATATTTCTAGTGAGTTTCGTACAACAAACAGTAGAAGTTATTTTAAAAATCAAGATCGACCTCGTGTTGAAACTGGTACAAAAGCAGAACAGAGCTTAGGCGAACTTTTCGGCAGGTGTCCCGTGTATATATTTGAAAATCGTACGAATGCCAACACTTTTGCGTGGTTTGTGATTAATACCAGTTCGGTTGTATGGTAGACCACTAAACGGCAACAATGTAAACAGCAAATGTAGTTATACGTTTAAGGTTATTGAAACTTCGAAATTGGTGAAATAGCAATATATTTTATCGCTATGCACGCCTACATGTGCATTTCTAATGAAACTAAGCCAAATTTCAAGTAGTTCAAATTTGAAATGCGAATTACTTACATCCTACCGTAACTGAATATCTAACTAGACAGGAATCAGAATATGTTAAGGTTACGCTCATTATTCTATTTGAATTCCATGTATCGTAGGGCATCAGGTTTGGTTTAGTAATAGTAATATAATAATAATAAAATAGTACAACCAACTGCGGATTGAGCAACATGTACTGAGTTACTTTAAGAAAGTAATAAATGAAATATGGAAGACTCAAACAAGTGTTTGATTGTTATTATGGTTTAAGTAAGCCACTAACTAAACGTAGATGTAGATGATCGTAAAGTAGTGGGGCTAGCAGCCACAATTACGGTTTACGGTCATCTACATCTACGTATAGTTAACGTTGTTACAGCCGTTATTACCCCTCTAAGCCACTAACATTGAGGTGGAACTTTAAGTTACGTTATAGTAAATTAGGATTGCCATAAATCCCCAAGGTCCCGTCGGGACATTTACAATTTTTCCGGTCATTATTATCAGTTTTTTTAATCAAAAAATCATCGTATTCTGAGCACAAAACATGATTTTTCAATATTTGAGGTTATGCCACTAATTTTTAGAGAAGGATACCGAAAAACGGGCAAAGAGCAATTGTTGTAAAATATCTCTAGAGTATGTAAAAAAAATGGAAATCGGTGAAGAAATATAGGCCGTAGCCAGTTTTGAACATTTTGTTTTTCAGTGTGGAACCACTGTGCGGCGCCGCTCTCCATCCCTCCCTCAATCAACTCAAATTTAGTTTTAGCAAGTTTTAGGTTACCAGTCGATCAGTAAAACAGATCTCTAAGGCTAGTTGCCCTAACGCTCACTAGATGGTGCTTTGTCAATTTTTCAAAACTTGTAACTCTGCGCTCGAATATGTTTGTCGGGACATTTTATAGCTTGTCGGGACGTCGGGACACCACTGTTAATAACGGTGACATGTCCCGACGTATCGGGACGAATGGCAACCCTATAGTAAATGCACCTCTGGGGATTACACTCTGTTATTTCCTTAGTGCGAGGTATTCTTTGTCTATGTTTATGGCTTCATCAATATGAGGCCACAGCATATACAGTTAGAGCGTTTTATCTGTTTTTCGCTATCATTTCACCAACCACGCAATTTCAACTTTCAATACTACTTCATTTAAATGTCCCTTTAATAGTAGATCAAATGCAAATAAGCAACTTTCAACTAAATGAGCACTTTTTGTATAAAACTTTTAAATGTTAGGACTTTTGAACATATCGTCTGCGTTGATACGTATAAGTATATGCAATACACGTGTATTTGTAAGGGTTTCAATACAATTTAAATGCTTAATGATAAATAATGAACAAGTTCTTTATTTTTTGTATACCTATTATTTTGACCTTATCAATTGCTGTCAATCGAAGGTATGTGCTAAGTTATGGTCGAAGTCTGACTCGACTTTTACGCGCTATATTACACTATACAGTACAAAACTTTATTAGAAAATATTCCTTTCATTATTTCATAGTATGCCAACCGCATTAGAGCAACGCGACCATGAGCTAGGTTAAAGATATATTAGTGCCAAAATATATATTAGTTTTACTTCAGGTCGCTTAGAAGCGCTGATGGTTATGGTGGAAATGTGGAGATTTAGTTTCTTTTTATTTAGGTATGTTCAGTTATGTTTGATGATGAAGTTGCAGTAACATAAATAACTAATGGCAGTCAAGAGCATTGAGTATTCCTCTCGATCGACTATCTTGTCGTGCGACATATGTTTGTAGTTGAAAATTTTGGACTACTTTGTGTCGCAAGCGATACTGTGGTTGTGTAAAGCTGCGTACTGACTTGAGCAAATTTACGTGTACGAACGCTGTGCGCACACAAATCCTTTGATAAACGTGAAGAAACCGAGAAGCGATGGATAGCGTTCGTGCGCATATTGGGTGTTCGTGCGCGTAAATTTGCTCAAGTCAGTACGCAGCTTTATACATCGACAATTGTTTGAGTTATCGCAAGTTCACTGTACGGAGCTTCATTTTCAAATCATACCGTTCTTGCGCTGCCCTACAGTATGCCACACAACATTCAGTTTTTATTTTGAAGACAATGATAGGCGTTAATAATTATAATTTGTGTTAATAAAATATTGTTAAAAATTGCAGTAGATATAGTTTTTACTTCATAGATACTCCCAATTCTGGTTCTACTTTCTTCCCATATTGCTTTCTTAATTTCCATAATTTATATACAAATCATCAGGATCGCGTTATGTAGCGCAGTAGTTTCACGCCGCTTCAACGCTATGAAACAAAGAAAACAATATTTGCCGAGTGCCGTGCAGTGCAATGTAGGGTAGTGCTGTTTTAGGGCGGTTCGATCTTTAGACCTATAAATATGCATGTACAGTACTGTTTTAAAATTAATGTCTGCCCACTTGCTCTACCGTTAAAAATTCTATAAAAGCCACGTTCCTTATAGCCCAGCACATTTTTGGTTAGTGAATACTATTCTTGTAACTGTGTTATAAAACAAATATCGACTAAAGTTCGTGCATGCATTTTCCAGTAGCAACTATAACGTGTTTTTCAGCGTAGACTGTACATGGCACACACTAAAACTCCTTTTCACAGATAAGTGCCCAAAAGCATTTAAGTTTAAATGCTCATTTAGTGTAAATGTTCATGCTGTGTACATCATACGAGTGATTTGCTGATAAAAGTAAAAGCCAGTTTCCGACTATGCCTTGAATAATATGTCAACGCCATAATTTGCAAGACTTACTTTAAATTACACGCCTATGATTACCATGAAATGTTATGTTCTCACGAATATTTTTGAAGAACACAAGTGTTTTAAAGCAAAACGTAACGATTTTATGATTATTTTAACAATACACGGTTTCCTTGTCGGAGACTTTCATTATTACAAAGTTATGTACAGAAATATACGGCGCCATCTATTCGAGTGTTGGTTAAGAAAATTAAACAAAATTCGTAATTGTGTAATAATAGTTTAAAACGTTAAAATACGCTAAAGCACCACTGATGTAAAATGTCTCACACAAGTTTTCTTTTGGCTGAATTTGGCAAGAGCGACTCAACTGGAAATATAATTGCCATATATACAGTATATATTATATTTTGTTTATCTTCGCACATTTACCATGGGTAATTATTAGATTTCAGAAATTACTCGATCCAAAACGAGTTTTGTTCTTGAAGACGCCACTTACGTTAGTGGCGAAACGTCGACTTTGAGTAAGTTGTATATATTTTTTATATTTTAATGTTCACTTCTGTTTTATTTTTGTATTGTATATATTTACTTTACTATGATGCGGTCAAAACCCGGAAGCTTTCATAGCAAAGAATTAATTAATTCAAAAAAGGCTAACGTTATAGACAAAGTTAATCGGACCAAGTAATATTGGATTTGTTTCAGCAACACAAATCAATAATAAATATTACGTAAATCTACTTAAAAGGAAAGTCTGCAAAAATTTAAAATCATTTAAAATGGAAAGCATTAGCTACAAATTCTTAAATTCTAATTCTTTTTACTTTCTTATATGCTTACAATCGTTGTAACAAACCTTGCATAGGTTCTTGAATGACAACATTTTATTTATTTGATATGTTGTTTCTCACTTTAAATATTTTAAGAAAAATTAGAGGATTTCTTAAAAGAAATAGGTATGTATACACGCTGTTCCATTTTGTTTACACCATGCGTAAAGTAAGTTAAGTTTAATGACGAGACCCTGCACTGAAACCCAATTGTTTTCGAGATATTCAGTTCTAAAAGCAAAACGGTAAATTAACACAGAATAATTTGAAAATGAATGTCACAAACATATGAAATAAATCTTCGATATTATTATTTCAAGTTTTATATTCCATAGTAGATATTCTTATTCTATTATATTTAGTGCTTAGAAATCGAAAACCAAGTTAAGCATCTTTAAAGAACTAAAATGTGTTCATTCCAACTGGAACCCTCTGTATATGTAAATGTCAATGATTGGAGATTGTTTAATGTTTTCGACTACAGATACAGTACCTGAGTACCTTAGACGTAACAACAACTTGCCACACATAGTATGGCCCACAGGCTGATACATAGCACGGAGCGAAGCATGGTGCACAGCCTGGACGGAAGCCTGGATCACAGCGAGATGGTTTTGCTAGAAAGTTGTTTACTTGCAGCTATAAACAGAAAAAAACATGTGGTTTCAATATGACGGTACCCCAAGCCATCGTTTAGTTTCTTTTGTGTGGGAACACGTCAAGAATATACTATATCACTATATCATATCCCAGAAAATAAGAAAGGTAATCTATTGCGAAAATAAGACCCTGGTCATATCGACAAACTTTTATAGTAATTCCGTGTATTTTTTCTTAAGTAAACTTCTTATTTTTTGTTTCAGTGACCATTGTGCTAAAACTAGTTATGTTATGTACGAAATAAAACGAGCAGAAACAATATTATAATGCCATCTAAATATTAAATTGTAGATTTCTGTAAAAAATTCATTACAACTCAAAATGTATCGACAAATGTGCGGGCAAGGAATAATAAATCTGCAATAGTTGACATAATAATATACAGGATGTTTCATCTGAAATAAAAGTGTTTTAATAATTTGATGTTTAACTTCGACTCCTAAACACTCGGTATAAAGGATGTTTAGTATGAAATATAAAACTTTAATTTATTTCAAAGAAATCGTTATTATATTATTATTACTATACTGCTCGTTTTCTTTCGTTTGGAATTGAATATTTCGTAAACTGTACGGGATATGTAAATTAAAGCTATCTTTCATTGCATCAAAAAAGTTAATAATGTAAAGTAATCTATGGAAAAGATAAAAATATACATATAAAATAATATTTTTCTGCTGCAAAGGATTTTATTCTAGATATCATTTACTAAGAATATTTTTCCATAAAATGAATAGTGAAACAACGACAAGCCGATTCCAGAAGCATGTATGTACATATATAGAAAGTATAAACCTTAGTTATATGTGTGATGTTTGTATATTTTGTTGAATTTTCCATTTCACAGATACGCATTTCAATCAACTAATTATTATTAACAAAATAAAATTGTATTGTCAAATGGGATAAACATGATACAAAAATAAATACCTCTGACAAACAACAAATTGTTTTATAAAATATTTTCATAGTTAACGTAACTAATTAAATCGCGTCCGTAATTTAATTTTTTTTAAGAAAACATATTTTCGATTTAACTATATCGGTTTTTCGGTATACGTATTGTACATACATAAATACGTTGTGTGCAAATATAATCTGAAACTACACACAGACATACATATAATAGCTACTCACTCTGGGGGACTATGAACAGTAATTACACTTTTTATTCATGCCACCATGAAACTTGTTTTCAACAAAGCAATTATATCCTTATTTACTTACTGATTGGTTTTTATGATTCCAAATGTTGTTCTTCGTTGACCCAACAGTAATGCGGATTTGATCGGTATCATGATTATAACCGTGAAAAATAATTACTGCTTCATAAAATGCTTGGTAATAAAACTAGGTTTATATTTGTAGCAAGCGTAAATATGGTTGCTATTGCATTCATATTATTGGTAATGTCTCAAAAGAGTGATAATTAGGCCAATTATTTTGTCTCTGCGCTGTATATATGTATGTAGTTAATACGTACTTGAAAAAACAAAATTTACGTACTACGCCGATGTGGTGAAAAATATTATTTTTGCAAAGTAAGCAATTTTACTAATTCAAAATATAGAATCTCTATGTGCAAATGAATACGATTGGGCGCAACGTTTTGCAGTCAGACGAATGTTTGTTTGCTGTTACATTCGCAGTCTGCCGAACAGTTGTTTAAAATATGAAATGCAATGTCTGACTACCAGTCGTTACGTTAAATCTTCAGTACGGAATTTGGGGCACTACTGAAAAACAATGTAGTTATCAAGATATAAATAATGGTATAGAAAAATAAGGTATTAGAATGAAAGATGAACAAATGAAAAAAGTTGATCGTTAAATTTGTAAAATAGTCAAATGACTGTGTACAGTTGCGTTCAACAGAAAAATTCTTAATTCATAATATGTATTTAAATTTTCAATATCAGCGGAAATTTTTGAATATGTAGTGACCATCTCGATGACGTAGTGGTAAGATGGTAGGCTAATAATTATCCACCACGTTCTTTGCTGTGATTGCACGGAGCAATATTATAATTATTATTATTATGACTTTTGTGAGAAATTTTTTCGTGTTTTAGTTTCTGTTATTGTCTTTGCATGTAACGTGTTATATGCAACGACTATAATGCGTGCATTATACATAATCTCTATAATATTGAACAAATAAATAGTATTTGGTAATTCTATATGGTCTCTAGAGAGTAAACGTTACTATTTTTAAGGTCTTTAGTATATAATAATCAATGTTTTATATTTGGCGATAGTCCAGAAATAAATGGTAACGTACGATAAACATGAGTGGTAGGCTACGAACCCCGGCCCATATCAGTTTACTGTAATTTTTTTCCTAAACTGGTATTTAGAGAGCAAAAATTCAGATAATAATACATGAACTTGAAACTCCAAAAAAGCAGAAAATCTAAGGGTAAATATTTGTCCACAGCCATTTAATGCATTCATCTAAACTGTCTAAGTATTTATTTGTATCTACAGCGACTTCAATGAAATGAAGTTCTCTTATCTCTCTTTTATTTTACCCTACCATTTTTTAATGTGTGGTGAGTGCAGTGACTTCTTCAGCTGTATCGTGTGTTTGACTATCACTGAAACTCTCATTTTGTTCCCAACAGCGAATGGTAGGTAGATCGGAATTCAATTCCACCGTCCTTCCAAAGAAGTGAAGCCCGGCTTTTATCGTTCCGCTACAACGATAGGCAGTTACCTAACCATTGCGGCTATCGATCCGTCTATTAAAAACAGCTTTTTTAACGTAAACAATATCGTCAGTTTTAAGATTAGGTACTTTTCTAGAAAAATATGTATTTGTACAGTTTCTATTTTATTTTCTTAATAGATATTAAAAAAATAAAGGTGACGAAACTAACTTTATGAGGCTTTGTGTGACACGTAGATCTTGTAATTCCCTTTTCAACAGCATTACTCCACAAAGCTGACTGAAGACTTTTAGCATGCAATTTTAATTCTTGTTAATGCGTTTTTATTGGCGTTTGTAATTTTACTTTTTGTTTCATGTGACTTTGCAGTGACTAATCCGATGTAGATATATATACAGTGTGTTTCAGTTTACATGAAGACACCTAAATAAATTGTTTATTAGCTACGCAATTATTATTAAATTTTTATCAGTGATACTGGTCATTACGGTTAATATTTTTGTATGAATGAATTTTTGTTGGTGTCTAAATCTTGCCAACTATGATTCAAATAAAAACTAGGCTTTCTAGTAAAGTCATATTGGTGTTGAAGATAGAGCAAAAAATTATTAAGAAAAGTTGTTGCAAATCATCAAAATGTTGAAATTTTACTAAATTTTTGTATGAACTCATCGAAAAATTCTTATCTCAAATATTAAAAGTACAACGAACAAAATTAACTTTGGAAATACATTAAACATGAAATTGGAATTTTGTAACACATATTAAATAGGAGATATTTCAACCAAAAATTTTTTTGTGTTGGTATAAAAATTTAGTAAAATTTCAAGATTAAAATTTTCCAGCGAAACTTCGTATTCGTATTACTTTAGCGATTGTTGCATTTATTATGTTTTGATGGTGTTGACAAACCTAGCATAGCCTATTTGACTTAAATAAGACGGGCTCATATACGAACTTGAAATATGTATATCAGAGGCTGTTGATGAGTATCGGGTTTATGAATATACTGTTGTTTATAAGGTGAGGCGGATACGAATCTTTTATACCTTCTTGATTGGTTTTAAGTTTTCTGCGTGAAAATCAATATGATAGATCTTGAGAATTCTGTGATTAAGACATAAACTTAAGTTAATTTTTATATTTTAAGGAACAGATCTATGGTAGCATTATCAGTTCTTCAGTATCTTCAAATAAATACATATAATTCCTGTAGATTCCTGTAGAAATGGATTCCATAATACGTTTTGATGTAGAGTACTCATCATAGTTAAGTTTATGAGTGATTATGTGACATCTATTTAAATTTTAAAACACCAACTGACTAGTTTGGAAGGAATACGTTTACAATAATTGTGGTTTATTCGCAACATCTTAGATTTATTGTAGAAAACTTCTTCAGAATATAACCAACGCAGCACCATAATTTCAGGAACGTAGAATCCCGATGACTTTTTCTCGGCACATTTGGCATGCTTAACGCATTGAGTTACTTCTTTGCCAAAACTGACCTAGCTTCTGGCGTGATTCACATATCATTATCAAGCTACTACAGTAGCTTGATAATCATCTGTATACTGCGTCTCCCGACAAATTCTCATATGACAACGCCGAAATTTATACTGGTTTCCTTGCTTTTTATTGATGATCATATTCAGTACTTAATCTTTAATTTAAAAAGAGTTTAACGTGGCTTTATTTAGTGCCTCTTTAAAAATGTCAGGATCAAAGAATTAGTAATTGGTCTGGTGTTAGACGTTTGAAATGAAAAGTTTTAGAAGTAATAACATTACGTGTTAAATTTTTGAAACTGATAGTTAGCACTTACCGTATGTGTTTTTTAATTTAAGGTTTTTAATTTGGCGAGGATTTTAAATACTTCAAAAGATGTTCTTGCACAAATTCAATGCCTATTCTTGATTTAATAACCAGTTTTATTTTTTACGAGATGCTAAACACCGTTTCATACACTTCATTCAATTTTATTATTTTAGGAAGTGTAAAGATCTTTAGAAACAAAGATGTATATTTTTAGTTAATATTTTCAATTTGCGTTTATATTAAAACGAGATCGAAAAGTATATCCAAAACGAAACTAATTTAATAAAGGTTATATCTAGAATTTCGCCCACTATGTAGCTATAAATTATTGCAAATTAACATAAAAGTCGTATATTTCCTTATGTGTAGTAGATACGTTCAAAAATTTCTTAGGAATGTTTTCTGAAATTTTAAATTATGATGTTGTGTCTGCTTTATTGTTTACCCAAAGATAAAAGTAAGTTTCGCGCGTAAGCTCAGAATTTCCTAACTATAATAATCATACATTTAAAGTGTTTACTCAAAAATGTTCTCTCCCTATACCTTTAAGGTAATTTTAAGAATTATTTAGGTTTGTTCGGTATCGAAGAGTGTCAGACAAATAAGCTATATTTCTTCTGGGCAAATATGCGGAGTTTGCAAACAGTTACTTCTAAGAAAATCCAACAATACTTTAATATAATTTATATAAAATTGATGACATTGTTTTGGAAAGTACTGTTTACGAAACCGACGTGGCGAATAATGTAGGCTGTAGGCTAGAATTAAGAAAACTGTATGTTTGTTTAATTTATGATTTGTTTAAAAGAAAATGTATACAAACTGAATTAATCTAAGTTATATTTAATTTAAAATTAGTAAATTATATATAGATACTCTCTGACAAAGCAAATATATTGTGCTAAAGCTTAGATATAACAAAGGCGAACCTGGTTTTTATTTGGCTACCTAACTCACTTAACACACTACCATAATTTTTACGTTGATACCTAATTGCCCTGTAATACGGTCAATACAGACACACGTGATGATGCATTGCATACAAAATCAAATGACATTGTAGGGTAATATAGCACACTACATTTGAATATTGGATATTCATTACGAACATTTGAACCGCTTGTAGACAGAAAGATACATGGCCGATGACGTATGAATATCATAAATGAGTTGTGCTTTTCTAAGGAGATACCAGTGTTCAAATCAGTGAATGACTGGCATTGTCTCTACCGCAAATGAGCATCTTCATGTGTTCAGAATAAACGAAACCAATATGTTTTGACATTTCAAATTTCGGACTACAACTTACATTCACCAACATTATTTACGGTTCAATTACTTTTTCAAAGTGTTGTTATTTTACATTTGAAACAAAAAGATGATTTTAAAGAAGCAGATATTAGCTATGATCTGGTATAATTCTTCGGCTATCATTAGAACTGTAACTTGATGTCAGGAAATCTCTCTCTGCAAGTAGTTTATAAATATAATAATCAAAGGAATATTTTGCGGAAAATTCTTTTAAATTTTTTATTATTCTGAATATATTAACATACCTGATTTAACTATTTCCATAGATCGGATTATCGTTTTTAGTAGATAATTTTTTCATTCTTTATGAAAAATTTCATAAAACGGGTAACTTTTGCAAACAGAAATATGAATAGATTCTATCAACCTAATCATCTTTCTAGATTCTTGGTGTAATGCTCTAAACACTTTAGTTTCGAAAATATGCATATCTAATCTGGGCATCTTTTTCAAATTTCGATAAATTGATTTTTATTCATTCTTTAAGCGTAGAATTTGAATGTTGTACATCAGGATTATGTAATTTATCTGGGCATGATAGTTTTCTAGAACAGTTGAAACTTTTAAATGAACTGCCTTTAATACTGTAGTATTATCGACTAAAACGCACAAGCTTACTATTTATATGTCTTAACTTTTCGTCCGTTTTTGTAAACTATAAGCGCATGAAACATATGTATGCTACATGTATTAATAAAATAATTAGTCATTAAAAAATTTTCGAATAATCTGTCCGTCATCTATATCACCTACAACTTACTACTATCATGTACAGTGAGGTTTTTATAATACCGTACATAGCCCTATGTTCGATTTTATTTGTCTCATGTCAACGCACGGCCAGTTATGCAACCAACATTACTCCTATATATTATTGGTTTTCACATAAACATCTTATCGATAACTGTCAAAGTCGTGACGAGATAAAATAATCCATAAAATGTATTCTAAAGATGAATAAATTGAAATTATAAATTGGTATCATCTCGGAAACAGTATTAGAAATATACGATATCAGTTTGCTGCAAAATATCCCGACAAACGTACTACGAGATTACTATGTATGTATACGCTCTATGTTGGTCAAGTATTCAACATGTAAAACCGCATGTTTACAATAGGAGTAATGTTGGTTATATCACTGTCCATGCGTTGACATGGGACAAATAAAATCGAACATAGGGGCTATGTACGATGTTATAAAAACCTCACTGTATAATAAACTATTATCAAAATTCATATGTTTGCTTACACCATTATTGATCCACTTGTCAATTAATATTACTAGTTAAACTATCACTATGAATGCATTTTGCTTTCTCACCGTGACCATTGCTTTGGTAATACGACATTCTTTATCAAATTCCACGGCTGCTTGCAATAGTATAACATTGGCTACGATTATTACATTGCTTGGTTACCGCGGTCAGCATCGGGTATTGCATTAATCTTCCTACTAATAAGTTTTCGTTTCCATATTTAAATTGTAAATTTCCAGTTAATTAGAACGAACTTAAAAATCCAGTGTAAAAATTTGCTGCATGCATGTGCTTGCAAATATGGCATTCGGTTGGCAAACGCTTTTACATAAGGGAGAGCCATTCAGTCTGTCGGTTTGCAACAATTACAATTGTTTATTTGTCTAATTAATTTATTACTAATTTATTAATTATTAATTTATTTGTCTAATTAATTTAACATTCGTATGATCTGTTTCAAAAACATTTTTGAAACAGATCACAACATCGATCATACGAATGTTAAATTAATTAGACAAATAAACAATTGTAAGTTTCTAAATGTTTTCGAATGTTTAGAAATATTTAAAAATAAGTCATGTGTAATGAACTGTGGCAATGGACCTATACCGCATTCGTCATTGTTTTCGTTAATCGGAAATTAATGATGCGTATCGGATTGACCGTGCATAACATTTAGGTTACCTGTAGATTTCATTTTAATTTAGTTTTATTAACGCCTTGATAATGACAGCATTGCTGTTGAAACGCGTCGGTGTTTTAGTTAAAACTTGTTTGGTGTTTAGTGGGTTAAAGTGTTTAGTGTTCTACTTCTGCACCAAGAGATCCAGTGAAGAACTTCGCAATATATGTGTATTCCTTGAAGCTTGCGGTAGCATTGAAATATAAAAAAGATCCTTTAAAACAAATAATTTGCTAGTTTCATAATCAGAATATAATGTTGAACTTTATAAATAAATAAATTATCAAGGTTATGAAAGAAATAAATTAAATTATATATACATTATATTAACCACCTGTATCAAGATTACGAATTAAAATAGCTTACTGTAAAGTCGGTGACACACCAGAGAAATTAATTTTATAAAACTTGTTTAATCAAACATGAAATTTGTTTCATTCTCACACAACCCATACATTCAAATGAGATGGAACACACTGGCGTTTCTGAAACAGGAGAGCAGAAATAATTTCGTAAACAAGTTTCGTGAAATGCAGCCTGCTCTATTTGTTGTAAATTGATCGAGTGATAGTTGACTAATACAGAAGACAAAATACCTTTCCCGTAGTAAATACACCTATGAAAATGCCCAAAGAAGGATACGATTTTCAAATAAATCTTGCAAAATTGTGAAACAGTACTCGTGTTTATACAATTTCCAATTACCTGAGTACAGGAAACAGGAGTTTATGACTGAAGCATGGGAAAAAGCCGGGAAATGAACGAACCAGTTGCAAGTTTCGTTCATTACTAGGATGTGTCCAAAATCGTCTATTTTTGCTAATGACTCTATTTCGCCGTCTGCGGTTTGCCCACAACAATAAAAGCACGTCAATTTCCTCGGAAGGCATATCTGCAACTACTCTAGATAAATGTGTATACGCAACAAGTATACATATATAATAAATTTTCCTGATGTGTGCTAATCGAGAAATTTTGTTTGATGTAATATCTTTCATATACCAATTTCATGAAATTAGTTTCTCTGGTGTGTCACCAGCCTAACTCTCTCGAGTTTCAGAAATTTCGTCGGAAATTATACATACTATCTCCGTATTGCTTTTAACAAGATGGGAAGTAGTTTTGCAGTTCAGAAGTAAACTTTATAGGACATTTAATCTACCAAGAACAAAAGCAATTAACGAGAAACAACAACTTAAATATATCTAGACAGTCGAAGATTTTATCTAAATTAAGACAAGTTCGTAATTATTCTGGAAGTCATTACGAAACTATAATTATATGTTTGATAGATATCTCCTTAGTTGGGATAAATACAGTCCAAATTACATATATATGAATGTAAAACATTGAGGATGCTTATTGTACATATATATGAGTGATTTGAAACCGATATTAAAAAGTCGCATTATATTTCAGTAGTAATTCTAGTCTGATTTGTTAGAAAACATTAAAGCTTATACATAAGTGCAAGACCTTAAGAAAATAATTCCATATTCCAAATATTAACATGATTATAGTAAAACTCTTTACTACTCTACTTTATGCTACTGAGCTCTGCGTGATTGGTGTTGATTATAATCTTACTAGCCTTATTACCTCAATTGCTACTGATTGTAATTGTCTTTAACGTTAGTATGTCTACCTTCAAATTTGTCGCAACACCTTTAACGTTATTACATTAAATTAAACCAGCTATTACCACTGTCCAAAATAAACGTACATTACTGTCAAAAATGTACATACAATTGCGATGTTTTGGCGACAATCAGACAATAAATGTCTTGCTACTAAATCCAATATGTAGAATTACAAACAGGAAAATATTTAGACTTCTGACGGGATTGGAATCTCCGCTGACCGGTTAACGTACAGTCTGTTCCAAAATTAATGTCGCTCCCAAGGCTAAACAAACCCATAAAAATGCTGTTTCCCATAATCCAATACGATTTTTCGTTAGTGAATACTAATCTTGTAAATGCGGTGCAAACCAAATATCGATTAAACTTCATGCATCTAATTTGCATTAGTAGTTATAACGTGTTTTTCGGCACAGGGAGTGACATTAATACAGACTGTACATACATATCAACTACATCACTAAACACATGGAGACGTTCGAAATTAAATACCTATCCATACATAACCAGATAATTGTGTAAATTGTGGTCTACATGTGGTTCATTCCATTGTTCCATCATTCCATCGTTGCATCTATCTCGTCCAATTATCAGTAGGTAGTTAAATTGGAATGCCTACTTACATATAGGTAGGTACATACATATATCTAATGATGTACTTGGTATGCAAGTATACACGTTTCCCAATGACCAGGGCTGCAGCTCCGAATCTGATCGTAAATGCGTTTGTGACGTCGAACATTTTAAACACGCACATAAATCATATAATCACGCAGTGGGGCAGTTATACATATAAAATACTAATATTGAAAGAAATATTTGTGTGCGTACCGTAATCCAATAGTAACTGGTTTATTTAGTTTTATGTCCCGAATATAAGAAATTCCTGAAAATTATGATGCATGTGGAACGCAATTGCTGGAGGTTGGTTGTTTCAGTTGTTACCGAAGTAATGACATTCAAACTACGATTCTTTGGTTGCTTTATAGCCTCCATTCTACATTTGTTATTGTATCAATCATAAAACTGTTCAAATCGATAAACCAAAGTAACCATTACGATTACCCGTTGAATACGGATTATTGAAGTCAATTCAAGTATCTATAACCATGTCAAAGTATTTTTTCTGCATTATTAAAACTGTTAAACTGACACGTTCTATAATTTAGATATAAAAAAATTCTCGTGATTTTAACCTTAATAATTGCCCAAAAAAGATGTTTAACCAAAGTACAACCAAGATACTCCATATATTTTCTCTAAAATCGAACAATTCCTAACAACTGCAACTAAACCACAACCAAACTTTCGGTTACAGGCACAGCTGCACAGTGGTTGCATCATGAAAGCATAAAACTAACAATACTTACAGCAAATTTTTAGTAATTAAGAGAATTAGTAGTAATGTGTATGTATCAAATTTATGGAAGTGTTGGACCGCAAGTAAGAATTTGCAAGTTAAATGAAAATATTTCTAAGCGAAGATTACCTGAGTACGTGAACATCAGAGAAAATCACAATAAAACATACAGCAAAGTTTCAAGTAGTTTCTCTAAATGACAATCAATACAGTCGCATGCTATTATTATGGAAATTACGGATAATAGTAGCAGTAACCATCCCATCAAATTGAGTAGACTCTAAAAAGTATGCACAAACAAATAAATTAAACTTAATCAACCAAAACAACATCACGGTTAAACTGTGGACTATGAGAAAGCAATTTTATAATATAACGATTTTACAACAACTGACAGCAAATCTTTAACAACCTTTAGTTTTGTTGATTGACGACTAAAGCTACGACCATAGACGCGAGCATTTTATCGTATGTATTACTGCTACTGACTGTATTACTTTTCTGACTACCTCTGCAACTCTTGCGGTATAAATTGTGTGCGTGAAATGTGTTTAATGGCCTTGTTAAAGCACTATTTCACCATCTATAATGCTGCGTTGTTAATGTCTTTGCTTTTAACAGCGCAGCTCCTAGCATTTTCTCACAGCTGTGGACAGTCGCCTAACCACTGCGGCTATCGAGCCGTCAATGAAAATATATTTCAGCCATATAGTTGAAATAAAAGCGGTCGTGTGTATTCGCATATTTGTTCTCCAAATGGGTTTAGCTAATTTATCACACAATGCATATTTAAGGTAAAAAAGTGAATCATAGAAAAAAGAAGAAAATTCCTGTTTTGTAAGTTAGACCGTACATTTTCTATGATGCGCTTTCCGCTACACGACACTATACTATACTATTTAATTTGGGATTCAAACACATTTCACTAGTTTAAATAGAAAAAGTGGTTTTTGTGAGAAATGGTATTTGTAATAAATCAAAGAAAATAGCAAGTAGAGTTTTATAATCTCATATATACAGCGTGTTCAACTTGAAGTCGGCACTATTGCTAACTTTGTTACTACTAAAGATACGATGTTGGTTAACTGACCAAAGTAGTAGCGCTTTTTCTTCCGCTTACGATGGTAAAATTTTAAAAACAATTGAACTTCGGGTTTTCGAGATATTAAAAAAAATAACATTTTTTTAAATGGAATACCCTGTATATTTTTGCACATTTTGAATGAAAATTTAATTTCAAACCAAATCTATTAATACATAGATACCCAAAAATTAACAAATAAATGAACTACAAGCATTTATATGTACCAGTTCAAGTTGATCAGAATATCGTGTAGGGCCAATGAATGTCCGATTATTGGCAAGTAAAAGAAACATTTTATTATCATCTATCATCTAAGGTGAACAAAAAATCGTTGGTGCTTTGATGGTAATCATATTCCTTTTTTGTTGTTCAAATAAGATTAATAGTGACAATAATAAAGAGCAAAGTGTATTAATTTTTCGATAACTAGTCAATGTCTACATGATTTTGCATTAATGCTAGTATTTCGTTTATTTGTTAATTTTTTGGTGTCTATGTATTAATAGATTTTGTTTATAATTAAATTATCATTTAAAATGTGCAAAAATATACAGGGTATTCCATTTAAAAAAATGTAATTTTCGTTAATATCTCGAAAACGCGAAGTTCAATTGTTTTTTAAATTTTATCATCGTATTCGGAAGGCAAAACCCTACTACTTTGCTAATTTAACTGACATCGTAGCATCAATAATAACGAAGTTAGCAATAGTGCCGACTTCAATTTGAACACCCGGTATATTCATTTATAATTATATAAATACCAGAAATAATCTACATAGAAGTAATAATGAATAATATAAATATTAAATAAAAAAAAAGAAAATTAAGTAATAAAGAAAGAAATTAAAAATATAATTGGAATAAAAAGACTGTAAGTAAAACAATAATAATTCGAATAGGTAATTTAAAAAAACAGTAATTAAGTAATACAGGATGTAGTCACAAAGCAAATTAAACTTACCAGAATGGCTGCAGCAGCAGAGAATAAAGGAAAAATAAACAGAAAAAAGTAAATTTATGGAAAAAATTGTGAGGCGCATAAAATCATTGTAAAATACGATAAATTAATTAATAACCGAATACGTCGTTTCTTGACTCAAGGATATCTTCCACCAAAAATTTCGAAAATCTGTTTGGGTACTTCTTCAATGTATCCGAAATTTCACATTCTCGAAAAGTATACGCCATGTTGTTGAATTACTATTGAGTAGGTTAATCTTATTTTCAAATACGTGTTAGCGACTCAACTGTGTAAATGTTTCACATATATATTCTCAATAACATTTGTGCAATCAAAAGTAACACGCAACAGCCGTTTCTGTTGTTTACTATAAGAGGATTGATATGGTCTTGCACTAAATTTGCGACAGTTAATATGCTGCCAATATCACATTTCCCCATCAGATGTATTATTTCATAAAAACAAAACGAAACTTGACAGAAAATCGATGATTTTCTCTCACTACATTAAAAGACACAATACAATACAAAATATGATTAGATGAGATAAATGATACGTATAGATACTCCAAACGGCAGGTAGAAATTAACACTAGAAAAAAAGTGTAAAACACAAGGATTTTAATATTTAGGTATGGTATAAAACAGAGTGATAAAAAAGTTTCAGAGGTGTATCAGTCAGTGTATACTTATGCGAATCGGAAATGATAAATTTTAATATTCTCTTAACACAATACTCTTTAACAATTCATTCTTGTATGGTACGATATAGTTCTTCTCTTTCGTTTACAGCATTATTTAAACAGTTACCACGAGAACAGTGTATATATTCTATGATTTTTGCTATCAGTTCCTAAATTTAACCAACATATAAGAATATCATTATGCAACAATGTGTTACAAAGTTAACCTACAAATTCTCATTTAGGTATAGCTTATTATAGTATATAACAGACATATGTATGTTTATATTTGTGGCTTATAATAATATTAAAGTAATTTGATCGTAATTTTTATCATTATGCTTGTGGCTGTAGACCGAGTTAAGTTGTTGTCTTTCCACATTTGCAATGGAATTTGGTAAACTATAGAAAACCAAATTCAGAAAGGAAGTAGCAGGATGCGCACCCGATGCCGGCAGAAATTATATACAACAGAAAAAAACCAGAAGACCCAAAAGTAGAAGAATAAGAATTAAGAGTATAGATATTGAAAAGAGAAGCAGCAGAGCATGTTGTCTTGTTTAATAAAAAGGCCAGCGACAAATGAAGGGTTGTCAGAATGTCAGAAAAAGTAACGTCGTTATGTGCAATTGTGAAAACGGCGAACAAGAATTTATGTAGTAATTACAGAAGAACAGTATTCCTGTATAGATATATAAAGTACTGCTCAAAATTGTACGAACAACTCAAAGAAACACGAAATTGCAATAATGGGTGAACATAAAAAATACTTAGTACTAACAGATCAATAATAGGCCAGTTATTGACGTTAAAAATAATACAAAATAATAGCTATGAAAAAAAATACATGGGTGCTTTATATATCCTGCTAAAAACTATATGCTTCTGGTGTTTTAAATTATGTGCGGTTGGACAAAAGTATAAGTAGGGATATCAAAATGATAGAAAGTAGTAGGAAGTAGTGATAGAAAATATGTTCTGTTACGAAAACTAGATGTGGACATTGCAAAAGGATCATAAATACAATGTAATTTCTGTAGAGATAAATAATCTACGAAAAATCCGTAGAATAGGTATAAGATAGTGCATTATCAATATAGATATAAAGAATAGAATTTCTGTCACAAAAAGGATAACATAGAGAATAATAAAACAAAGTTTGAATGATTATTATCTACTAAGAATGGGTGATGACAGATACCCGAAATGTCTGTTCTTCTAAATGTCACCACGAAAGGCTAAGTGGGTACGACTCACTAGATTGTGGACAAAATATGGATGATCAATAACTGGGCGATGTTGTAGGCTGTTTATAATTTCCGATCGGCCACAAAATTTAGAAGAAACAAAATAGTTTTTTTCAATAAGCGAATATAGGCATCTAAAGGAGTTAAAATTAAAAAAAAAAACAATTTTTTTAGGGTACAAGAAGCGCGTTAGCCTCCAAAATATTGACCTGAGTATTTCAAACCCCAATAGGTATTTGTTAAAACACTTGAGGTGTTTCCCGGAACTACAACAAATAATTACTTCTTTGTGGTACGAAACTCGCGAAAACTTTCGAAATATTGCTATTGAACTATTAAGATATTACTCAGACCTCCAACAAACAAGATCAAAAGTTTCCGTCTCTGGTAATAAGTGATGAAGTATTTCTGTTGTTAAAAACATCAAAGTAGTTTTATACATACATTATGATCTATAACATGAATGTCAACTATAATTTTACATGTTCCTTGTTGCCAGGATGGTTATTGAAATTTTTAGTTCTAACAATATCTCTTTACGACTCGAAGGGTTCAGATGAATAGTCGAAAAGTTATCCCAATTTTTTGTACTACACTTACAACTCTGTATTACGGTGTTTAGTTAAAAGTTTGTGGTGTTTAGTGTTCTACTTCTACGCCAAGAGATCCACTGAAGAACTTCAGTTACAGTGTTTGCAGTTATTTACTAGTTCCCCCTTAGTGGTGGAGGGAGCTGCTCTTGCGGCATTGCATAGACTGACCAGGGCGGGGACTATATGAGGCGAGACCCTGTACTAGAGAACCTAGACATCTCAAGCGGAGTTCTCCCCACTTCGAAGTCTACCGAACGATAAAATGGTCAAGAAATATAGCTTCGCAAGGAAATTCCGTTTGAAGCCATAAGAGAAAATGGACAGGAGAACATTCCACGTACTCCCTAAAAGAAAATACCACCAAATGGTATAAGGACGGTTTTAAAACCGACAAAGGAGTAGATGCAGGAATATTTGGGCCAGGAACCAAATATTACGAACTAATGGGAATACACTCCAGTGTCTTCCAAGCGGAGATCAACGCTATTGGAAGAAGAAGTGGAGCATTGCAATTCTCTCCGATAGCCAAGCAGTCATAGCTCGAAATTAGTCTGGGAAGTTTTAACAGATTAAACAACCTAGGCAAGGAAAATAGAGTTGCATTATGCTGGATACCAGGACATACTGGAATCAGAGAAGCTAATCTATTAGCCAGGAAGGCCGCCACAACTTTTTTTTGTGAGACCCGAACCGTGCTGTAGTATAGGGAAGAGCACCAACAAAAAGGAACTTAAAAATAAAGAAGAGAGCCTCAGAGCATTCCTCTGGGAGATTCTCCCTGGTTTTAGACACTCCAAGATATTTCAGATTTGCTAGAACTAGGCAGAAGTAGAGTACGCATCCTCACAGGTTTTCTTAGAGGGCATTGCCACATTGGGGCACACATGACAAGGATAGATCTAACAGAATAGCGACTGCAGGTTCTGCAAGGTGGAGGATGAAAATCCGGAACACCTGACATTTTACTGCACCGCCATGACGGAAATCCGAGCTATTTATCTCGGCAAAGACGTCATAGACGAACAAGAAATACCTTCTCCGAAATATCACAGCTATTGCAGTTTATCAAAACTCTTAGACTGGATGGGAAGCTTTGAGAGCGAGCATACCCCAGCAGCTTACAGCTCATGCAAGGGGGCACAATACATCAATAGGTGGTGGCGCAATCAGCCTTAGTTAAATTAAAAAAAATCTATTTACTAGTTCTAGGCAAAAGCTTGATTTATATGTTTAGATATGAGAAACAGGGTTAATACAATAATTGGAAAACATTAAATTTAAAGAAGTATGAAAAGTATGAAAACGAACTAGTGTTAAATGTAAAATAAAATAAGAACTTTAGTAATAGTGAGAGTTAGGCATGTTACATTACATACTATTGTGTCAAGACCCCCTACAGTTAATAACATGTACAGTGGACAGCTTCTAAATCGACACCACCGCAAGCTAACGTCGACCTTATCTAATAATAATAATATTTACTATGAATCCTAACTGAAGGTGACACAAAGTAACCCCCTCTACATCTATTAAGGTTTAGGAAATTTCGTAACGGTGTCGATTAGGCTGCTCACTCCTGTACATACATATACACTGGACCCTCGGTTATCTCCGCGCTCACTTATATGCACCCTCATTCATATCCGCACTATAGCGCTCATTTATATCCGCTTGGTATTCACCACCGATAGTGCACATATTCACACGAGCCAATCAGCCCATAGCACGGCTTTTCCTCTCCGCTAACGGGATAAGAGTGGGGACCCCTCTTGAGCGGATGTAAGTGAATGTTTACGTTTCCGACCGCAGATATAGACGAGGTTCCAGTGTACTGGTAAGATCTCTG